>CM032407.1:662500-1032500 GCA_019049475.1 Eueides isabella
TATAGTTATATTGTTTTTATTTGTTTACATTTTCTACAGCATTTCTAGTGTTTCCACAAGTTATGATCTTGTATATGTGATAAAACGATTAAATATTTACAAATTTTGCGGTCACTACATAAATTTATATATTTATCGAAAATATGGATAAGGAAATTCATTTGATCGGAAAACCCATGCAAAAAATTTCAGAACGTAAGTTGCCAACAGTGAAAGAGGTTATGAGTGTTTTTTTTTATCATCTCAAAGTGTTAAAATGTTCTATCAAACAAAGTGCTAAAAATGCAACTGATCAAGTTATTGAACTATGGAAAAACAACCAGATTCCGACTAGTGGATCAACTAATGTAATACAAAAAATTCTTCGCTATCATAACCGATGGTTGAAATTGCAAAAATCTTTTGTGCGAAAAAAATCATCAGCCCAAAACAAAAATGTAATAATATTTCAGAATGAAATCAAAGCATTATTTGATATTGTAGATCATAAATCAATAAAACTGCTTGATAATGATATTCGTGAACTATATTCAAATCAAAAAAGTGATACCCGGAAAGAAATTCTTTCAAATAACCCAAATAAATTAAACAGTACTATGAATACGATGGAAGTAGATGAAAGTCGTGAGTATTTACAACATTTAATTATTATAAATTTTAATCAGAATTGAAAATAAATTAAATTGATTATAAATTATGAATAATAAAGTATATTATTGTTTTTCTAATTAATTATATCATAAATGTCAATATGTTCGTAGATGATAAATAAAAAACTCTTTGTGTTTCTTATTTGATGTCAAAATGAATGAGTTCCATATTTTTGCTTCCATTAATTAAATAACAACGCTTATTTTAGATTTGAATCAACCCTCAACCAGCTATGAGATTGTTCGAAGTGAGGAATCAGAGTCATCTTCAACCCTTACATTAAGTCAAGCTACAAATTTCGGTTCAGATTTAGAGTATGTGCCTCAAATACCGACAACACGAGCAAAAATAAATATTCTAACTCCAGAGCTTATCTCAGCACTCGACAGAGCTAATGTTAGTAGTAGAAATGCGATGTTCATTATTGCTCCAGTTCTATCAAGTGTTGGTGTTAATGTAGAAGATACAACTCTTAGTTATCGAACAATTCAACGAACTCGCATGCTCTTACGAAAAGACATTGCTATAGGACTAAAAGATAACTTCAAAGCTCATGATAAATACGTCGTGCATTGGGATGGGAAAATATTGAATGACATTTCTGAATCGAAATTTGTGGATCGATTACCGATTATTTTGACTGCTTTTGGTACTGAACAGTTACTTGGAGTTCCAAAAATGAATAGTGGATCGGCAGAAAATCAAACAGCAACCATCTTGTCAACGTTAAATCAATGGGGTATTATTAGTTACATCAAGGCGATGTGTTTTGACACGACTGCGGTTAATACGGGTAACTAATCAATGATAAAATATTTAAAAGAAAATTTTATTTTCATCGTTCTAGTTGAATTGTTTTCATACATTAATTAAATTTTCGACACGTGCCCATTAGTTATAATTCTTTATTTATTTATAGATTTTAAATATGCGTTACAATTTTTATTAAATACAGAACTTAAAGTGTAATTAATAATTATCTATTTTTACTATACAGGAATCCATCATGGTACATGTAAAGAAATTGAAAAGGCCTTAGGAAAAGAATTAATTTGGTTACCATGTCGCCATCATATTTATGAGATCATTTTAAGGAGTGCATTCGAAGTCTATTGGCCAGTATCATCCGGACCAAATGTTCCAATATTTGGCAGATTCAAAAAATTTTGGGACACATTCGATAAAACGAAGTATAAATCTGGTGTTGAAGATAGTATTGTTGCTAATATTATTACGAATGAAAAAAATAATCTATCTTCATTTATTAAGCGATACTTACAGGTATTATTTAAATACAATTTTAAGTGTAGAGGATAATTATTGATTTTTTACGAATAATTGATTACTTTTGGTAGTTATCGCAACCCCGAGATGACTATAAAGAAATATTGGAATTGTCATTAATTTTTCTGGGAGAAATGCCACGAGAGCAAGTTTTCTTCAAGCGTCCTGGTGCAGTTCATCATGCAAGATGGATGGCAAAGGCAATTTATTGCCTAAAAATGTTTATTTTTAGAGATGAATTTGACCTTTCTAAGAAAGAATTGGATGGTCTTCGACAATTTTGTATTTTTATAGTTATGGTGTATGTAAAAGCTTGGTTTTCATCAACTTCTGCGACTTCTGCTGCTAATCACGACTTAGAGCTTATGAAAAATTTAATTGAGTACAGTAAAATTAATTCTTTAATTTCCTCGGCTACATGTGAAAAAATGACTTCACATTTATGGTACTTAAGTGATGAACTTGCTATTTTATCACTTTTTGATGATACCGTTCCATTAAACATAAAGAATAATATTGTCGAAGCTGTTAAGACTCGCGAAGGTACAGATTCTAAAGCAAGAAGATTTATTATTGATAGAAAAAATTTACATTTAATTCTGCAAAAAAATATAAGTGACTTTGTTTCTAAGAAGTCATTAAAACTTTTGAGATCTTTGATCTGCCGTATGATTTTCTTGACAAAAATATTGATTTATGGTCTACTGATGAGAGTTATAATGAAAATAAAGAATTTTTCACACAATTGAAAGTTGTTAATGATGTGGCAGAGCGAGGTGTCGCATTGATAAGTGAATATAACCAATGCTTAACGAAAGACGAAGAGCAATTTCAACTTTTATTGCAAGTTGTGAAAGAGCATCGAAAAAACTACCCTACTTGCAACAAAAAATTGTTTGAAAATAAATAGCTCAGTTGAAAATTGAAATAAAAAACTTTCTTATAACTAATTGGACATTTTTTCTCTAAAACTGAAATCATAATATATTTATAATGAAAACTTTGCTTTTTTTATTGATAAATGATTAACTAAGCGATAAATAATATACAATTTATTTTTTTAAATGTAGATAAGAATACTTACACATAAAAAAAAGCTTGAAAAATATTTTGAAGTTTCTCAGTTGATAAAAAAAATTTTTTTCGTGTAAATTTTCTCAAAACTGATAGATTAAATTGAAATTTTTCGATTATTTAATCAAAAACTCTTAAAATCGGTATACATGAAAGTTTGATGATGAATATCTTTTGAACGCTTAATTTAATCGCCAAAACATAAGATACCATTTTTATAGAGCAGTTAATTTGCTACAAAAATTTCTATTGCCCATTCAATAATAGCCATTTCTTGTCGAGTTATAAAATTCATAAACAAAAGTGACATTTGACTTAAAATAATCAATCTTAAATCTTCAATATTAGTGAAATGGTGAGGTTTACGGAAAAAACATAAGATACCTTTTTGTAGAGCATTAAATTTCCTACAAAATTTTTAGAGAAATTTTTTCTGTACGACCAATTAATGATGAGGAATGATTTTTTTTCTATTGGACTGAGAAAAAAATGAAAAACTGCGACGCGGAGGATCTTCCTATTAAAATTAAGAGTTCATACTTGGTGAGAATTTTTTTAAGGTGCCTAGTAACCCATTTTTCCGTATTAATTGTAAAAAAAAAAATAGTTGATTTTTTTGGCCCACCCTAATATATATATATATATATATATATATATATATATTATTTTCTATGAAATATAATTATAATGGATATATAAAATTTCGAAATAACAAGCAGATTGTTATCTGGGCCGGAACCGGAATAATTGTAAACTTTGATTTTCCAATAACGCCTGGTCGCCCTACAGTGCAGTGTCGCTCGCCGCGTTGCGCCAGCGAGCATGTTTGTTCATTCCACACGGTGTTTACGTTACGCGACACACCAATATTGATGCTCGATATAATTCTACTTGTAAATAAAATATACTGCTGCATCTGTCCGTTTGTGCTTCGTTTATTTATTTTTTTATATATAGTTGATTTGATTTTAGTCAATTATTTGAGGCCGTTCGACGATGCCCACTCGTGAAAGTTATATGTTCAAAATGTTTAGTATTTGTAAGGAGGCAATGTTGAGTTACGCCAATTGACATACAATGCTTCCAAACGGAGTGTCTTAGCACTAGGTGCCGAGGTACCCGCTGTCTATCCTGCTAAGTACAGAGTGCAGGATACAGAGTGAAGCTAAAAAAAACTCTAAAATGTATTTTTAGTTTCTCTTGCTGTTTTTTTCTTTATTACTACTTTATAAATCGTACTTTTTTCCACTTTTAATATACTTGAAATTTTAGTTTCTAGATTAAGGAATCTAGGTAGACGAAATGCAATGTTGAGTTTCGCCACGGAACAATGGTGAAATGAAAAACTTTAAAAAATAAAGCCGTTCCTTGTTGCCTCGCCTGAAGTACTCTTGATTTATTTATTTCTCGTTATTTCGCAATGTTCCAAACAAAACAATCAGACCGACTGAAAATTGATTAAATGAAGTTCACGTAATTCATTTGTTCCGGCTGCCTTTATCCAATTTGTATGCATAGATATATCGTTGTATTATTTAATATTTTATGCACGGTTGCACGCTGTACACGTGTGTGTGTGTGTGTGTGTGTGTGTGTGTGTCTGTGTGTGTGTGTGTGTGTGTGTGTGTGTGTGTGTCTGTGTGTGTGTGTGTGTGTGTGTGTGTGTGTGTGTGTGTGCGTGCGTGCGTGCGTGCGTGCGTGTGTGCGTGCGTGCGTGCGTGCGTGCGTGCGTGCGTGCGTGCGTGCGTGCGTGCGTGCGTGCGTGCGTGCGTGCGTGTGTGCGTGCGTGCGTGCGTGCGTGCGTGCGTGCGTGTGTGCGTGCGTGCGTGCGTGCGTGCGTGCGTGCGTGCGTGCGTGCGTGCGTGCGTGCGTGCGTGCGTGCGTGCGTGCGTGCATGCGTGCGTGCGTGCGTGTGCGTGTGTGTGTGTGTGTGTGTATATACGTATAGCGGGGAAGTCAGGGGGAACCTATTCAATACACTATGTTTCCCACTTCAATTTTCGATAGGTTGCATGTTTTTTTGGTACTAGTGAGAGGAAGTTAAAATTATGCCTCGACGGGAGTCGAATTCACAACTGTCGCGATTACAATCAGACGCTGTGCCACGGCGGCCTCGTTTATTTTATTTATTTATATTTATCTTATGCGTTCCTTGTTGATACGTACTTACGTTTTAAATATGACATTGTCGCATTAATCAAAAGAATAAAATATTTTGTTTTGTTGTGTAGATTAGTATGATTACTTGCTATTGAAATGTATGTGCGTTTTAAGGTCAATAAAAGTAATTATGTACATATATTATTATTATACGTGAGAATCTAGTGTTAAAACACTTCTTCCTATAAAGACAATTTTGTTCCCCACTTTTCATCTTATTTTCAAGGCATTGTGTGTTAAGTGGCGGAACTCAACGCCGCGTTTTACCTCGTTCCAGGACATGAGAATTTATCATTTCCTCGAGAGTGATTTGAATCCCCAACCTGTCGCCTTTACAGTTGTGTTCATACTTGTGCGCTTTGACAGAATTCGCTAAATTATATAAAGAATATTTTACAAATTAAATTATATATATATATGATATTAATTCTAAAATAATAAAGTGTTACTAAATTTGAATTCGCATTTTAATTAAAATTTCTTAGATAAATACCTAAATACAGATGATACAAAAATATCGATTATAAATTAAGACAGAAAATCTTTAATTAAAATAAGTTTACATAATTATGAATATACATTTAAAGAAAATAGCGACTGTTTATCCATATATCATTTTGTCACTATGCTGCACTAGGATTTACTATCGGTGGTATGAAATACTGGACATATTTTAGGTATACGCTTGGCGCACAAATAGCAAAGTAGGCTTAGGGAACCTGGGAACCTAGTGTTAAGATAATCTGTTCCCGTTAAGCATAACACTTTCATTTCCCACTTTCTGCCGATTTACGAAGCATTGCGTGTTGAGTGGTGGAACTAAACGAGAACAAGAAAATGAAAGTGTTGAATATTTCATTTTCTCGATTGAGAATCGAACTCACAATCCGTCGTATTTATAGTCTTGTGCCTTCTCATAACTTGGCAAAACAGTGGCGTAGAGTTCCGCTGCTCAACGTCTTTAAAATTTGACCCCAAGTCTCCTCAGCCTACCCTACCATGTGCGGAATACAGAACGAAGTTAAAAGAAAAAAAGTTGATGGCCTCCTACGTATTCATGTACACTGTCAACGTACAAACTGACAAAGTGATGTACCTACATTAGAATATAGCTACGGAGTAAGAATAAATATTCTGAATACCGATGCGAAATGAAAAGAGAAATGGAATGTCAAAGTTTGAAGGCGACATGACGTCGCCCCCTCCCTCGGCCAAGTAAAACATTGCTGTCGTTCCTGCGAGGCGGCTCACCTGTATGTTAGTTTTATATATTAGAGATTATATTTTAAAATGTTGTTATTTTTTAGTAGGTTTTGTCTGTATATATCTCAATGAATCTAGTGTTAAATACTTCGTTTTCAACTTTTCGATTAATGCTAGAGTGTGATATTACGTGTTGAGTTGCGGAATTTAACGCCGCGGCTTGTTTGCCAGAGCCGTATTGAAATGTGTTAGCGGTTATATGAATTGAAGGTACGATTGGGTGTGATGAATCAGATTTGGGACTTATTTAAATAATATGTATCGTTTTTTATCGCAGTTCTTAGCTATATTTATGAAAATCATATCAAGATCTTTATTACTTACAATAATTTTATTGAGATATGGTAGTGGTATTTTTTGTCAGGATTTTATTTTTAAATTTTGCTTAAATGTTATGTTTTCGACTTATAAATATTAATATACGAGTCGAAATATTTCCTCGAGTTATATATGAATCTATATCACGTAATGCAATAACATGACACTAAACTTATTGAGCGTCAGATGTAGCTTACTTGTTTAATAATAAATATGCTGTTCACAGCATAGCGGATGCGGGTCAGGTTTTCACGGAGGCCCGCCACCGCGTTACCCACGCGATAACGTAACTAACTCATCGAGGAACGGAACCGTTCTAAATACTTGTTAAATATCTTTATAATTAAATGTAAATAACTCTCACGTTAGAAGTTTATAATGGTACTTTCAAAAATTTTTGTCAGGGTTGGAATTTTTATGTGTTGCCTGGTTTTTGTTTTGATTTTATTATTATATATTGTACACTAGTGTTCCACTAGACGACTTTGGTCGCCTTATTTTATTTTTGAATATATACATTTTAGTCTATATGTTTTTCTAATAATTAAGCTATATCACTGTGATATATCATCTAAATCCGCTAACTAGTTTTTGCGTGAAAGTTGGACAAACATCCTCACAAACTTGGATTTTATATTTCGATGTTATTAAAAATATTTCTGGTTTAAATCGTTTACTATTTTGGGTTTTTTTACATTAAGAAGGAGGCCTGTCGTGGCGCAGCGGCACAATAGTGTGACTGTCACCGACAGGTTCTGGGCTCGATCCCCAGTCGAGGAAATGAAATATTTAATATTTTCAATTTAAATATTTAATGTTTCATTCCTTCGCTCTGGTAATAAGGCAAAGTGCGGTGACGAGTTCCGCCACTCAACACGCAATGCCTCAAATTCGTCGGGAAGTGGGGAACGGAAGTAGAACGGAGTGTCTTAACACTAGGTTATCGGGTTCCCTCTGACTACCCTGCCTCGTGCGGTATACAGCGTGAAGCTGAAAAAAAAATACATTAAGAATTATTTTATGTACAAACAGCCATTAGTTACAGATTTATTATATGTTTATATAAAACTTGTTATAATGACAATAATCTAATGAGTCTTCAACTGCACTCCAACATGAAGTGTGGCGACGGGCGTGTCTGACATTGTTCTACATATCTATATTCATTTATCGCTATTTACTCCTACAATGTAACTTTGTCGAACAGTTGCCATTTCTAGTTGCGTAACGTACCAGTTCTAACCGGTTCGGAGTCCAGCACCGCTGCGCCCGCGCATCGGATTCATTCATAATTACGCACTGAGTTTTGTATTATATGTTGCTTGCTTTATGTACAGTGTAGGTAGCGTTGGTTTGTTTGTACGTATTGGATTTTCTTAAATATATTATGTGTGTTTTTCTTTAGCATGTCCAAGTGATTGTATAAGTATTTATATTTTTATTTATATTTTATATTTTATCATCTATTACTAGAAGGCACCGTAATGCAACGGCACAACATTGGGACACGGCGGCGCAACTGTCGGTAGTTCGATTTCGACTCGAGAAATGACATTTTTTTCTTTGCTCTGATAAGAATACAAAGAGCGGCGTTGAGTTAGGGGTATTCTATCGTCTTAACTTTTAAGCTTCACGCTGTATCCCGCATTAGGCAGGGTAGGCAGAAGGAACCCGGGAACCTAGTATTAAGACACTCCGTTCCACTTCCGTTCCCCATTTCGTCTTAACGCTAGATTTTTTTCTGGCTACATGATTACTGATCATAACTTAAATAAAAAATACAAACTACTACATTACCATAACTAGAGTTAACAGTTTTTCATTATATAAAAATATAAGCAATCTAGGAATGATGAAAGTGCACGTGGAATTATGAAATATAACATAGCGTGGTCTATTCAGATATGCGGCGCTCAACGAAGCTTATGTAGATGAAATCTAACCGTGAATTAACGCATTGCATAATGTATTCATATTTATTGTTTTATTTTAGCATTAGGCAGTTGTTGACTGGTTGTGGGTTTGTAGTTAAATATCTTCATATTTACATTTCTTCACTCTGGTAGGTAAGGCAAAGTGTGCCGCCTAACACGCAATGTCTTAAATTCAGGGAAAATGGGAACGGAACGGAGTGTCCTAACACTAGGTTCCCAAGTTCCCTCCGTCTATAACGGGGCCATGTGCAGGATACAACGTAAAGCTGTAGTAAGTGCGCTCTGTCTCGGAAGTACAGATATTTTATTATCTCCTATGCTACTAATATTACAAATATGAGTTTATGAGTATGGATGTTTTTTTCTACTTTGACATTGACTGAAACACAATATAAATGAGCAAAGTCTATCAAACATCAAAAGATTCCACCTTATCTCTTATCACCATGACGTAAAACACAACTTTCCCAATTTCAAGCAATAAAAGATTATAGTAATATAACTTATACGTCACTAAAAGATAAGGCATACATATCCTTTAATTTATGTAAAGATTTAATATATAATTACAATTAATTTAAGCGAAGCCGCGGTGAACGATATCAAGTCCACAACCACTTTTTAGAATGATTATATGTAAATGATGACTGCCGTAGCGTTTGGCGCTCCGTTCTCTCTGCCTGCCCCGCTAGGGATATAGCGTGAAGCTAAGTAAGTAAGTAAGTATGAGTGCGGACCTCATCGCCCCGCTTTGACCAGAGCGAGAGTATAAAAATACTTCATTATTCGCAGTAAGAATGGAATTCACAACCACCACGTTGATAATCACACGCTGTACCACAATGACGTTAAGTTAGTTAAAACAAACAAAAATCATCAAAATATTTTCAAACTTTTTAACTTCACGCTGTATCCCATACAAGGCAGGGTAGGTAGAGGGAATCTGGGAACCTAGTGTTAAGACACTCCGTTCCACTTTCGTTCCCCACTTTCCGCTGAATTTGAGGCATTGCGTGTTAAGTGGCGGAACTCAACGCCGTGCTTTTGCCTTATTACCAGAGGAAATAAATGAAACATTAAATATTTAAATTGGAAATATTAAATATTTCATTTCCTCGACTGGGGATCGAACTAAGAACCTGTTACAGTCACACGCTTGTGCCGCTGCGCCACGACAGGCGTCAAATATACATACCTAAAAATATTTTTATCTTTAAATTTAAATATACATATATACAGATTAAAAAAATTCAAAATGAATAATGCTTTAAATAATTCCATTAAAAGTGTAAACCTCGTCGTCGTATTCAAATATAAAATTCACATTGTATTAAAATAGCCGGTAGCCAATTAAAATAAATCCGTGACATTTTTGCTCCTATTTCATATTAATTGAGAGTAGTTTTATTTGTGTGAGTTTTTTTTTAATAGATGTACTCACTCCATGGTTCTGGATTCGATTTCTTTTCACTATAAAAACAAGAAAAAAAACAAAACGCGGCGTTCAGTTCCGACATTTAATATTTAACGTCTCGAAACTGAAGCGGCACTTAGTGATCTAAATGTCCTGACATAGACATGATAGGTGGTGTAGAAGATTCCATAGATTACCTGTTTGTGTTTAAATCTGGTATAATATTTATAGCCTGGCTACTTGTCAAGTAAATATAATAATTACTATTAAAAAATATAATAATTACTATAGGGAAGTATTTAGTGGGAAACGGAATAGTATTAATAAGAACGTAGTGTCTTAATACTACCAGGTTCCTTCCGCCTGCCATGATATGTACGGGAGACTACATGAAGCAAAGTATTTTAAATACGCCGCCTATACCTATGATACATGTTAAAATTAAATGAAAATGTAAATGAAATCCTTACCATTATTTATTAATAACTAAAAAACAAAATAAATCAGTCCCAATCCTTAAAGCCTATCAAACATCAAAAGATTCAACCTTATCTCTTATCACCACGACGTAAAACACATTACCGCGACACTCAATTTCGGTTCCATCGGATGTACAAAACCAGCAATTAGTGTACGCGCAACTACAATACGCTCAATCTGTCTACATATCTATAGATTGTGCGTATTGTCTATCCGTCTGTCTGACTATATCTAATTTGTGTAGGATTTACGTACAGCCGTAGGGCTTATCGGCGGTCAACACTCAGGTTCCCCCCTTCCGACCATTTCCATTTCGATATGCAAAATGTCTGCCGCGCCAAAGCGGGAGCTTTTGTTTTCGCCATTCGAATAAAGAGCGGATTAAGCGTTTTATGTGTTTGTAACGAACTTTTTTAGTTAGCTTTTTATGTTTCCGTGTTTTTATTAGTAGGTAGGTAGGTGATGTTATAGATTTGAGTATTTTTGTATTATTGGTTGAACTGGTTAACGTGTTAAATGTAATTTAATTGGTTTTTCTTTCGGCGTTGACTTCTGGAACTCAACATGCAACTCCTCAAATTTCGACGGTATGCAGGGAACGGAAGTCATATTGGGAACAAAGTACATTAGGTTCCCAAATTTCCTCTGTCTCACCTCGCTGTGTGTGGGTATATCCCGCGTAAAGCTAAAAAAAGTAAGTAACGAGTGAAGCAATTTACATTTTATAAGTACCATTTTTCTATTAAAGTAGATATTTTGTGTACACTGATTATTTTATTACGAGTTCTTAATTAACGACACAAAAAGAGATATATTTAATTAATAATCGCAGTTTTTCCGTATGACGATGGCCTGAATCAATCGGAAAATTATCATAATTGTTTCATTATACAGTATTTAAAATATCTGTTGATTTTTTACCGAATACAAAAGAGAGAAGGAATTTGCCTATATTTTATTTCTCTTTTTTTAGCTTAACGCTGTAAACTGCGTGTACTTAGCGGAGTAGGTAGAAGGAACCTAATGTTAAGACACTCTGTTTCATCACTTATCGGAATGTCTTGTTACCAAAACAGGGCTTTTCTTACTTAATAAACGGTTTCCATAAAGGGTCGGTCAAAATTCTTAATAAATACAAATTTTCTTCATATAAATTTATATATTTCTATAACTTCAGCCTCTTTGCCTGGATGAGGTATTTTTTTTATTTTAAATTCCGTTTGCACGTTGTATTTTCACGCTTAATCTCTAGCTGAGCCAGCGGAGGGGACGCAGCGCTAAATGTTGCAGTAGTAAAAACATATTTTTATATTTATAACTTTGAAGGGCCACTGCTGCAAAGACGTCTGTGGTTTTGTTACGCCTACACTTAAGATACAATTGCTATGTTTAAATTTGTATAGACTACCGTCCGCGAGCTTACTTTGTGAATAAAAACCTAATAATTTCATAGAATATATTGTTTGATTTTGTAAATGTTGTTTCGGCAAAGCACCTTTACTATTGAATGATAAAATACCTAATAGTTCTATTTAGTTTTGGTTATAGATGATAATGATTAAAATATATATAATAGTAAGAAACTGGAAATATCTCTTCACTCTAGTCAGTCATATTACGTAGTCGTGAGTCGTTACTAATAATAATGATTTATGTGATTATTCTTTTTCTTGCGAAAGCTGTCGAAGCTTAATGTCTCGTTTCATTAAATAAACCTTTTTGTTTAAAAATATTTTTATGTTTTAAAAAATATAAAAGGTGATTTTTTTTTTCATGTAATAGAGAATCGCTGTTTTTCAAGTTCGTTTTCCACACGTCATGTACCATGTCATTTATCATCATATACCATGCTACTTCCTATATCATAATAGCTCACGCTATATTTCGAGCGTATACGCAGGCAACTTGGGAATCTAGTGTTAAGAAGGATACGGAATTTTTCCTTCCTTGGGAACAAAGTGTCATTTCCAAGAAGGCATTTCCGTATCCTATGTCCGTTGAATCTGAAATCACGACAAGCCCTTTTTTAATAATATTTATTTTTTTTGTTTAATCATATCTTTAATAACACAAAACAAAGCCCGCTCCATCCAAATTATTGAATGATTAATGACAGTTTATTACAATATACAACTCTCATAGTACACACCCTTGTACGTACCTACCGCGCTGTATACACACGATATCTGTTTATCATCCAATCAATAATCGGGGCTTATCGGGGCATCGATCATCGGCGTGTCGTTGCCCTCAGCTGACAACTAGGATTAATATTGATGCCTATGTATACTTGGTTAATTATTTTTTATATGTATATTTTTGTATTTGTACCTTATATATACATATGTGGTATGGAATATGTATGCCTCACATTTGGCGGAAAATGGAGAACGGAAGTGTATTAATGGGAACGGAGTGCGTTAACGTTAGTTTCCCAAGTTCCTTCTACCTACCTTGCCAGGATACACTGTAAAGCTGACTGACACATAGTATAGAAAAGGTAAAGAAATGCCGATTTAAGCAAAGCTAAGAGCAAAAGTGAAGGAGAAAAGCTCGATAAAAAATCATACTGTAGATATTGTACCACAGACAGACAGACACAGACAGACACACCTCTCTTTTCACCCCTCTTTTCGCCATTTTTGCCATTAAATTGTTATATAATATATTTTATCTTCCAAGTATGTGTTATTCCAGGTCTAGTTAGAACAAATCTTTTGAAGGGACTAAAATTGAAAAAAAAAAAAAGAAAGATGTGTTTTGGGGCTGATTTGTATGAATAGGTACTTTAGAAATTTACCATCTCGTCTTGGCATAGTGCTCGTAGCTCTTAAACTGCTAATTTGATTTAGTTAAAGCACAGCTAAGAACGACCGCAAGGATCAAAAGAATTGTGAATAATAAAAGTTATTTTTTTGTATGTAACTCAAACCTTAGTCTAAGGGCAGTCTAGAATCAGTTCCTCGATCACGTAGTTCAGCGCCGCGTCCGCCCCCAGCGATACCGATACACTATCAACAGTATTAATTACTGGAGTTTCACAGATAACTGACCGTTTAGGGCGGGGACTGTACATTTTAAATAAACCTTGTATATTGTAGTAGCAAGCAGTGAGCGAGCTATCTACGTTTGTATCAAAAGCCTTTTCGATGTCCACTCGAGTGTGTCTCGAGCGCACTTTGTACGGTACTAGTGTGCTGCAGTGCAATATTTTATATATTGAATTGAGTTTCTATAAATGTATGTATGTATGTATGTGTGTCTATATGAAGTGTGATATGATTGTATGTTATATAAGTTTTTTATTATAAAAATAAATAAACACATAAAAAATTATATGAGACTATGCTCGACTGGTTTACTGGTCACCTCCTAAAGAGTTCCACTGTTCAGACCCTGGCTTCATCATCAGACCAGCTCGATGATACCATATCGTAGTATGCTACGTATAACGTCATCCATGATGACACAATTAACACGTAATATATTGGAAAGTATTTTTGTATTGTGTAGTTTCTGATAATGTTTTACCAACTAATGTTAAGTTACGTATTCTATTTTGAATATATTTAAAGTGATGTTGCATACTTAGGCAAAAAGAAATACTTTTTAGAATACGTTGTAATCCATTTTGCTGTAATATCTTTGGTTGTTGTATAAATATATATAAATATGTATAAATATATATAAATATATATAAGTATCTTCACAAGATGAGTAAATGCATCAGACAATTATAACTAAAAGATTGGTTGAAGATAGCTCCTCAAATATTTAATACTTATTTAAATTTGAACGTAGCGGTATTAATTGAACCAGGCCTCTTGGAAACCGTCCTAGAGGTGCAGCCTCAAATTCCGCTAAGTTCAAATTTTATTTTGAATCTGGGATCTTTGAACTTGTGTTTCTTTTATAATACTATCTATTACACAACACAGAAACTTGGCTGTCCCTTTTTTACATATATTTAACTTCGTCTCTATTTTCTAGTTTTTGCTGATTTCTTTAGACATTGCATTTTCTTCGTTACAAAAGCGAAAAAAAATATATAGAAGATATGTATATATAATTTTTTTGAGTCAGAATTGAAGCTATTGCTTTTACAGTAGCACTCGAGTGCCCCTGAGTCACGACAGGCCTCGATATCATTTAGGTGAATTATAGATATTATATTTGATACGTTATACATGAGATAACGCGTGAAAAACAAATTTATGAGTATACAGAATGATACGTTACGTATTTGCAGACATTACAGAGATAAATGGCTTGCCGCTGTTATGAGAATTTTAACAAAAGCACTTAGCTTAGTGTAAATTTTAATGGAAAATGAAACATTTCTTTACGATATTTAATGTTGATTTGTTATTTATTGTAAATTACTTTTTATTTTTTGCATAAATCATTTGGTTCAATCGGTATAAGTTGATGACAGTGGACGAGGCGAAAGAGGTATGCCGAAACCGTAGCGTTTGGCGCTCCGTTCTCTCTGCCTACCCCGCTAGGGATATAGCGTGAAGTTAAGTTAAGGTATAGAGGGAACTTGGGAACTAATGATGGATTTGGTGGTTAGAGCGCTTGGACGGTTTCTAAGAGGCACGGTTGTGCCAAAGCCTCTTGAAAAAAAAAAATGTTTAATAATATGTTCATATTATTAAACATTTTTTTTTTTCAAATTTTTTTCTTGCCTAAATGTGGAATAACAATATTTACTGATCATGTTCAGTTCAGTCTTAAAAATATTAATGTTCAAATTAATATGTAAGACACGGCGTTGAGTTCCACCATTCAACACCCAATACCTCAATTTCGGCGGAACGTGGGAACGAAGTGTCTTAACACCAGTTTCCCAAGTTCCCTCTACCTACCCTTGCAATTTGCGGGATATAGCGTGAAGTTTAAAGTAATATGTTTATGTGATCATATTATATAACTCTATAGGATTAAACTAGTGGCCTCTGACTCTTTACAATTATTATTATAGATATAAGAAGTTTCATGTAAGATAAGTAGAGAATACTTATTTCTATAAGTAATGTCGACGGTTTGTATTTGATCTTAAATAAAGAATGAAACCTGCTCTGCAAATGATCTTCCCATAATATTAAACATTCAGTTTACCATTTCTTTTATTTTCATGACTCTACTTATGAATATTATATTATTTTAAAAAAAAAAAACGTAATTTTTGGCGATACTTAACGCCGTGTCTTGTCTTTAACTAGTACGGAATTAGCTTATAACATTTTTTTTGTTGTTACAGTGTCGCGATGGAGAAAGCGAAGGCGTACATCAAGAGCTCGCTGAACGCGTCGGGCGGTAACACCGCCACGAGCAAGCCCGACTCGCCCGCCGACCCGCCCGCCGAGGAGCGCGTGTGCTTTGTGTGCGGGGGCGCGGGGTTCGGGGATCAGTTCAGTGTGAGGGTGAAGCCTGATGGCCAGGTAGGTTGGGAGTGAGCCGGAATTGGTAGATCCAACATTTGAAAACGTCGCGGTATTGAAACACAAGTTCAAGTTTTTATATTTATTCTTACTTACCTACTTAGATTTACGTATCCCTAGCGGGGTAGCCAGAGATAACCGAGCGCTAAGCGCTACGGTCTTTATACATATTACTTTTGTCATCTACCGTCATTAAGATAACGTTCGCTTGTCAAGTGATGTTTTCCGTATACAGCAGGATTGGCAGGATTGGAGCTTAGTGTACCGACACTCATTTCTCCATTTGCAAAAGCGAAACTGTGAAGTGGTGGAGCTCAACATCGTTATTTTATTTCTGCAAGTGGGAATAAGTCCCATCATTATCGTACTAGGTACAGTAGACGTTGTGCCGCTGCGCCATAACGTCTTTATTTTGTGGATTAAAAATAATCTTTAAGTAGTGTGGAATTGCATAATATTCTTATAAGTT
The DNA here is from genome assembly GCA_019049475.1 of Eueides isabella. Lineage (NCBI taxonomy): Eukaryota > Metazoa > Arthropoda > Insecta > Lepidoptera > Nymphalidae > Eueides > Eueides isabella. The sequence continues at coordinate 678,992 of CM032407.1, forward strand.
ATCTTAATATTATCTTACTTTAAAATAATATAAGGTTTATACAAAATTAGAAATAAATAAAATATTGATAAGAAAATTGAAACGGACAGAGGATGTAGTACTGAGTCGAGTGCGCAGCATCCATCACGAGATATGAAAGAATTCGCACGTTAAATCTTTTGATCTCCTCTCAACTTCCAATATTCCATATAAAAACTAAGCATATGTTGTATATATATTTTATTGGTATCTGTCCGTAACTCGTAAAAATTTACGATCCGTCTATGTTTTATGAAAACGTTCCTTTTCGCTTAGGACTTTGATTGAATTCTTATATATTTTTATTTTGTTTAATTTATTGCCTGCTCCACAGTTGGGTGTCGCTTTCGATCGTGATATTTTATATTGAAGTTAGATTAGGTCATTACCTAGGTCACCTTCATAGTCTTTTAAAGCATTTTAAATATTCACAAAACATTCTAATATGTTTAAGATAGAGAGACCTTATATGGCTGTGCATTTTAAAATGAATCACAAATTGTAGCTTGAGAAAAACATGCTCAATTATAGGTTTTTGTATCTTAAAAGGTGAAAATGGAACCCTTATTAGGGTCACTTGGTTGTCTGTTCGTCAAAAACATTTATTATCAAATTTACTTAAAGGCACCTAGTTAAAGCTAATATCAAATATTTAGATATACTGAACTACTAGTATACTTAAATAGATCTTCAATGTAATCAAAAGATATGAAGCATATATTATGCATTGTTTTTGATGAATTTGTACGAAAATTGGCGTTTAATGATAACATACGTAAATTGCGTAACTTCCCGTGGACGAATCTAGGTATAAAATTTAAAAGCTAAAGATTATATAGATATTTCATAGAAACCATTATAAAGTTATCATTTTACTTCATTTAATACAAAATAATTGCAACTTTTACAAAATGTAATTGCACCGTTGTCTTGCAATACTGAAATTTGTACGGAACCCTCGGTGGGCGAATTCAACTCGCACTTGACCGGTTTTTTAACTTCACGCCGTACTCCGCATATACCAGCGTGCTCTAAAGTCAACATGGGTTCATAGGAGTTGAACCCAGTTACAGTGAGCCGGTCTGGTGTAGTGTAGTGTAGTCTAGGCAGCCCTAATATGCCACAGCTTCGAATTTTAATTCACATCAAGTAATTTATAAATATGAACGCAGTAGGTACATTCAGTGGCAACACCAGTGCGATCTGGTTCTGTACGACGAATCGTTTTAAACATTTAACATTTGAACCGGCGGCAATTTTTCCTTGTTGACACGGCGCGGCCCCCACGAACGAATGAATGTGTTTGGTCGATCGGCGCGCGTTATTACAGTGTTATATATTGTAATATATAAATTATGAATTATAGATACCTACAACTAAAACTTGAGGCCTGTCTGGCTGGAGGCGAGCGTCTGTATAGATAAAATAAGAGAGGTAAGAGAGACCTCGGTTACCGTTAAAAAGATATTAGATATCGATGACACAGGAGGGTCACATAAGGCACGAAGACTCTGGAAGGTACGTGTGTGAAGAGGTTGATTACGAGAGAGGTTGAGTTGAGGCAAAGGCCCTTCCTTCTCGACATCCCGCGTTGGGATACCACGTGAAGCGAAAAAATATAGTCAGTAAAGATGAAGGTTAACTCGTATATTAAGGGGCCCTTTAAGCATTCACTTGGGTCACAAGTCCCTGGCATATTGACTTACTTAGCGGGGAGAGATTAGCGGAATTATTTAAACAATATTCCTCGTTCAGAAGACTGATTAGCACAGGTACTTCCAAGTACAATCATTATGTGCAAAATACATACTATGATAAGAAAGACGAAGAAATTTTTTTCGCGATTATTAGACATTTAAATAAAACAATTTAAACTGGATTAATTGCGTATATTCATATATTAATTATTATTATTTTTGATAAACAAACGTTACAAACACTTTGCAGTCGTCCTTGGTCACGTAGATTTTCTACCTGAGTTTCATTCTGTATCCTGCACATGCAAGGGTAGGCAGAGGGAACTTGGGAACCTAGTGTTACGATACTCCGTTGCACTTCCGCCTAATTGGAGGCATAGCGTGTTGACTGGCCGAACTCAACGCTGCGCTTTGCCTTTTAACCCGAGCGAAGAAATGACATTAAATATTTTATGTAAAAATATATATTAAATATTTTATTTCCTCGAGTGCGGATCGTACCAACAACCTGTCGTTTACAGTCACACGCTTGTGCCGCTGCGCCACGATCTCCCTCAGATATTCTACTGTTCTAATGTATAATATTAATTATATGAGATTACTTCGTTTGTAATAGTTTCATTTAAAGTAGGTACACAGTATAGTGCCTCTACACTGACTGTTCCACTAAGCGTGTTTTCTTCATGTAAATGTGTGCCGTGAGTTTCTCCATATATAAAAAAAAAACGTAACACCACAAACAGTCACGCCATAGAAATACATGCGATTGTTAAAATTCCCATAAAATTGTTCACATAGTCGCATTATGTTGTCAGTTTATAGTTGTGTATCATGATGTATGTACGTACATATATGTATGTAGTTCGTGTATTAAATCATATGTACAGTGTAAGTAGCCATAAAGCAACTTTTTATAAATGTCGCTTGTTTCATGTAGCAATGACGTAATTGCACTTTTTTTATTATTGAAAATTTTCCCAATCTCGCCCTGGGTTCGGTATGAAGTGGGGTTGCTAATTATTATTTTTCAATCGGTCTCTATTTTGATACCTTATCTGAGAGTCGTGAATACGAATTTCAACACGAACATACAGAAAAAACAAAATAAAGTACATAAATAACACTGGTTTGATCAATGATAATGAACGCTGCCACTTTAGCAGCAGTATTTAACACTGCGTCAAACACGTTATATATAAGAATTCGATGTTAAACCTCGCATAATACTTCAAACGGCGAATATCGGTGTTTGTGATTATATTTATATGACTTGATACGTTATGATAGTACATAATATTTTTCATGAAAAGTATTTTAGTAGTTAGTTCAGTTAAAAAGTAAAATTTTAACTTGTGTCACCCAGTACCAGTTTATGGTATGTTAACGTCTCAATAACATCCATATTATATAGTATTTTGTATATTTTGTGACCAATAATCCTGTCTTTCGTCACTCCTAGTTATTTATCTATGCTAACTACATATATCGTATGAAATTTTTGCATTACTGACTACTGTGTAACAAATTTAAAGTTGAGTTGTAGGCTGATTTATTATTATATTATAAAGCTGGTTAGAGAAGGAAGAGAATTTAAGAGATTATCAAGAGAGACGATCCTGCTGTAGTGGTTAACAACTTTCCTGCAGTAATTGAAAAAAAAAAAAAAACAAGATTTTCCATTGTACGTCTACGCTGTATCCCGCACGTAGCAGGGTAAGCAAAGGGAACATGGAGCTCTACTCTCCTCACTTTCCGCCGAATTTCATGCAATGTTAGTTTAGTGATGGAACTCAACGGCGCGATTTTTCTTTTTATGCGAACGAGGAAGTGTAAATATTAAATATTTAATTTCTTCGAGTAGGTGTCGAACCACAACCTGTCGAGTCGCGTACTTGTGCTCTCGCGCCACGACGCGGCCTCACACGGTAGCTTCACAAATTGAAAATAAATTAATTGGCGATGTAAAGCTGCCTCCCCCCTCCCCCCTCCCCCGACCCGTCCCGCACCCAGCGATGAGGAAAACGGGAATTCATTATGAAGAATCAAACCTTACAAACTACCTTTAATTATAAAGTTTTTGCGTAATTTCACTCAATGGAAATCTTTTGAACGTTTCGTAGGAATGCTGTGACCTTTATTTTTAAATAAATGTCATTCTGGGAGATTTTTATTTATTTCTTGTTTTGCGTAATGAGTTGATTTTATTTACATCAATAAGAATATATAGGTTTCATTATTATTATTATTATTATATTATATATCAATAAAGTTTCCACAGCTTAAAAACACATGTAACTAAGAATAAATAAGTAATATTATTTATTCTTAGTTACATGTGTTATTAAGCTGTGGAAACTTTATTGGTTTCTGTTTTAATTTAAGTGTGTTATTAGTTATTTTTTTGTACATTACAAAAAAATAACTAATAACACACTTAAATAATAAATAAATAAAAAATAAAATTATTGTGAAATATATCTGAATCTGATTATCGTTACGACATAAGACTTGCCCATTATTACTATATATTTTTAGTACAATACTTTATAAGAAATTAAATCTTTTACTTACTACTATATGTGATTGTTTGTTCTGTGTATCATTATTGTTATGTATTTGTATATGTTTAAATTGAATTTACGTTTTTTTATTTAGCTTTACGCAGCAACATTATAGCAAGGTAGGCAGAGGGTACTTGGATTAGGTTTCGTGTTGCAACACTTCCCTTTCCATTAAGACAATACCGTTCCCCAATTTCTGGCAAATTCTGGGGGCATTGTGTGACGGAACTCAATGATACGTTTCACCTCGTTACCAGAGCTAGTAATACAGATTTTTACATTCAAATAGTATATAGTTGACATTGTCATTATATGTTCAGAGCTCCGAGCCGTACTTCCCGTTCCTCGGCGCCCACGCGCCTCCCGCCGGCTACCGGGCGGAGGGCGACGAGGACGGCACGGTGCGCTGCTGCTGCGTCTGCTACACCTTCCTGCGCCAGCAGTGGGAGCAGTACGACAGGGAGAACAAGCCCCACAGCCAAAGGTTCTATTGGATGAAGCGGCTCGATGGGAAACCTTTTATTGGTGAGTGGAAATATTTTTATATTGATAAGTTTTTCTGGGCTTTGAACATTTTTTAAGTCTTATTCCACACACATTGGAATGTTTTCGTATGCTTTTTAAATAATAAAGTAATGAGAGTAAGTACAGTATTTAGAAATACATTGTATAAACACTGGCAATCGGCATATACTATGTCTGTCTGTTTGTATGCAGTGTTTGCCTTTAAATGGTATTATGTGATTCATCTTCTGTTTGTAATATTATTTTATTAGAAATAATGTAATCGCCAAGAGCAAACTAAAATAAAATAATAAATAAATAAAGGTACGTACGTACTTATTTAGGTTTGGATATTTGCGTTTCTCGGACTTATATAAATGCATCGCTGTATTTGAATTAATTAGGAATTGCAATCATCGATTTACAATAGTCACTAGTTACGTCAAAAATATGTCCAGGGTAGGCAGAGTGAACTAGGGAATCTAGTGTTAAGACACTCCGTTTACAAACACTTTCGTTCCACATCATTTGCCGAAGTTGAGGCATTTTGTAACGAATGGAGCAAAGAAATTAAAATATTATTTTTTTTATTTCTTCAACTGGGGATCGAAGTCGCACGATTATGTATATATTTCTTCACTTTATTTCTTTGAATTTTGAAGAATATCTTCGTTAAAAAGAAAGAACGTATGGCATCATGTTGTACATATCTATGTTCTAAAATTAATTGATAGTCAAAATTATTTAATTTTAACTACTTAATATTATTATTATGTAATAAAATACAAATTAACATGCAAAACCACAATCTATTTTAATGAAGTATTCTAGTCTAAGTCTTATAGTAATTAAGCATTTTCGTACACTAATTAAAGTTAGTTTATCCACAATGTGAGATCGAGATCTTATTTAGTCTGCTTCAGAACCAAATGTATTATTTATGTAAATGGTAAAGGATTGATTTATTACGTACAATAAGAAAGCCAGTGTGGAGAAGGCGATTACTTACGAATGTTACTATTGTATTGAGGCCTGTCGTGGCGCAGCGGCACAAGAGTGTGACTGTAACCGACAGGTTCTGGGTTCGATCCCCAGTCGAGGAAATGAAATATTTAATATTTTCAATTTAAATATTTAATGTTTCATTTCTTCGCTCTGGTAATAAGGCAAAGCGCGGCGTTGAGTTCCGCCACTCAACACGCAATGCCTCAAATTCGGCGGAAAGTGGGGAACGGAAGTGAAACGGAGTGGAGTAATACTAGGTTTCACTTCCGTTCCCTCTGCCTACCCTGCCTAGTGCGGGATACAACGTGAAGCTGAAAAAAAAATACTATTGTAGATTTGGTTCTCGGTCATTGGATTATTAATTCTATTTTACCGCTCTGGTAGCAAATATAAAGTGAGGCCTTGAATTCCGCCATTAAACACACAATATATGGAAATTATTGGAAGGTTTTAATTCTAAGCACCCTTATACCGAAAGTAAGTAGAGATAAATCACACCGCACTACATTTTTGATTGGCTTGACATGTGACTGTATTGGGAAAGCGACAAAGACTCTCGTGGCGCAGGAGCACAAACGTGCGACTGTAAACGCGAAAGGTTGTGGGTTTGATTCTTATTTAATGAAATGATGTATTCTATATTCTTATTGCCTCGGTCTGGTAACAAGGCAGATAGTTCCGCCGGTCAACGCGCAATTGTGTTGTGCAATTGGCGCTACTTGCCGAGGTTAGTAGTGCAAATAATTCGTGATTATTTTTTTCTTATTTTTATTCCTACTAATAATTGTATATTTATAAAATTTATATACAAATTTTAATTCTCTTCAACACAAATATATTTCTATAAGGTATATTGAACTTCGATTCGTTTAGAGTTATTAAAAACGTATGCATATATGTGTACAGGTGATACATCACTTACGGCTCTGACCGTGCAACAGTCATTCCGAGAAAACACTCCACGTTTTATGGCATTTGTACAAAACAATGAAAACATCTAAAGATACCATTTGCTAAAGACATTTGTATGTTGCTGTGTTTGTACGTACGTAATTGCAGAAATAATAACGGTTTTTAGTTCCTTTTTTATATACATACGATGCGTATAGCACTAGCTTTCACCCGCGGCTTCGGCTCCGTAGTCAACTGTTGTAGACAAATTTATTTATTAAGGAAGACATACAGTTTTACAAGTACTTCAATTAAAAACTAAAGACACTAAAGACACTCCGTTCCACTTCCGTTCCTTACTTTCCGCCGAATTTGAAGCATGGCGTGTTGAGCGGCGGAACTCAACGCCGCGGTTTGCCTTGTACCAGAGCGAAGAAATGAAAACGGTGAATATTTAAATTGAAAATATTAATATTTCATTCCCTCGAATGGGGATCGAACTCACAACCTGTCGGTTACAGTCACGTCCTTGTGCCGCTGCGCCACGACATGCCTTAGTGTAAACATTCCATCCACATTGAACCCACAACTATCACGTACAAAACCAAATTTGAATGTTGCATATTTGTACCGCGATGTCGTCATCGCGTACTTGTTAGAGGAAAAACAAAATATACGCAGATTTACGTAACAAATGATAACAGATATCACAACACTGTCTGGCTAATGTTAGATACGAAAACGAGAAACGGAACGAAGTGTCTTAACACTTGATTCCCTTCCACTAGCACCCTTTCCCTACCCTGCCATGTGCGTGTTACAGCGTGAAACTGATAGTTGCTATACTATCAACGGAGAAAACATTTAACATGACTTATTATACGTAGGGTCTATGAGTTGAATACTAAACTAAATAAGAAGCGAAAAGAAATTACATTCTATATAAATACTATACTGTCTGTATACGAAATTTAAACCATTGTCTCGATACGTATTTATTGATCGTACAGAAAAGAAGGATTTATGACATAAGCCGCGGCAATAAACGTTGTGATAACACTGCGCGGAGATAGCGGGGCACGGTCGGGCGCGGCCGATGGCAAATAAAATTTCCGATATACGTAACGTACGTACGTGTACGTACATATGTATCGCAGAAAAAAATATTATTCAATTTACTTTAAGAGAATGAATGATATTCCATCGTCGTAACGTAGTGGTGACTGATTGTAGATGAAGAGAGTGATTTATTTATATATTTTTTGGTGAAGTAAAAATACAACGCAGTAAGCGTAGAGCAGAGTGTTTCAAGCCTAATCTTCTTGTGCCAATGTTGTTATTTGCGAGACACGTGGTGAAGTTATGTTTTTCATGTTCACACTGTAAGCCCGAAATTGGCAGCGTAGAGAGAGAGAAAACCTGGGAACCTAGTGTTGAGACATTCCGTTCCTATTAAGACACTTCTGTTCCCCACTTTCCGCAGAATTTGAGACATTAGCACGTTAAGAAGTCGAACTTAACGCCACGTTTTGCCTTATCAGTTTAGAACGAAGAATCAAAATATTTAATATTTCATTTCCTCTACTGGATATCGAATTCACAACGCTGCTGGAACAGTCGCACGCCAGTGCCACTGCCCAACGAGATACCTCAGTGAAGCTACATAAATACAAATTTTCTTATTTTGTTTGATATTATGGAGTAGTTCAGAAAAGTGATCCGTTACCCCATATTCCAATTTCAAGTGTAACAATACCGCATGTAGGACGGCCACGTCTGTTGCAAATAATGTTTTTTTAATACAAATATTTGGCTATCTCAAATGTTTTACGTCATAGGTGCATGACGTAGGTACGTGTACTGTGATGTTGACTGTAACGTTCAATTGTGTATTTGATTTTTACTCTGCTAATTTGATAGATTTCTAGAAAAAAGAAATTGTTGTATGTGTGTTAGTAAGAGTTACTGCTTATTCTTTTCTTTTATATATGTTGTCTGTGGTGACGCAGTGTTACAAGCGTGTGACTGTAAACGTGACAGGTTGTGGGTTCGATGCCCACTCGAGGACATTAAATATTTCATATTTTTTTTTCTCGTTTTGTTAATGGACCAGTGTGGCGTTTAAGTGCCTCTCAATACACAATGCCTCAAATTCGTCGGAAAAGAGTATATGGATGTGGCTTACTACTAAAAGTAGCAAGTAGCAAGTTAACAAGGAGCGTGATTCAAGGAGATGAAAATATTAAATACTTCATTTGCTCGAGTGGAAATCCAATTACAAATATATATTAACATAACAAACCATGATGAAATTTTGATAACACTTTTGTTATGTCTTACATTTATCGTCGAACCCACTACTTCCGGTCTTACAATCGTTACTAAAGTATAGGTGGTCCACTGTTCTACTGACAGCCTCATATAAATGGGACGGCAATTGCACAGTAGTAGCTTTGGTGCGTCCAAGAAATGTTAATTTCGATGGAGACATAAATAACACCGGTGCTCGTAAATCTTGTTTAATAGTTTGAAATGTGGCGTTCACTGGAACACTACTAGTGGATATCGAGCTCGGCTGCTTTTTAGATGTTCTCAAATGTTTTCAAATATACTATTATAGGGCAGAATATCTTATCGACGTAGAGTGTTTTTTTGTTTACTTTAGACAAAATATCTACGTAATATGTTATAAAATACATTCCATCAAAACATTCAGTGAAAATCCAGTCAAGTGTCGATGATGTTTTTATCACTATAAACAGTAATAAATGCTCTAGCAAAGTAAAACCAAGTCTAACGTTCCTTACTGCCATTTTTTAATTAATATAGTAAAATTTTATGTGATCGACCGTTGAACATTCTTTAAGCATAATCATGTTGACACAAGTCAACGGCCAAGCATAACACTCACATGCATGTGTGTATACGCACAAACACACACACACGCATGCATTTGAATATTGTGTGAAAAAAGTTTTTTTTTCTTTTCTCTCATCTCTCGTATCCAGTGCTAAGTTGATGGCAGAAAGCTATAATATCGTAAGTCTTTATAAACTATGTACTTTAATAATATTGTAATTTTAATCCTAAAATGTGTTCTTATTGTTTCGATTTTAGAAAATTAGCGTGTTAGGTCACTAGGGAACTTGCGTGTTGAATACATGGATGGCGAAATATTCCGAACGGGAATCGGATTCATAATGTTTTCCAATTTCAGTGTAAAGATTCAATTGGCTTTACATTCGCTTACGGAAAGGTATTGTGATAACATCTGGCGAATCGTTTTATATAGTAGACTCTCCTAATACGTATAAGGCATAAACTTAGTGTATTAATATGGTATTTATTAATCATATTGAAGTCTGTCGTGGTGCAAAGGCACAAACGTGCAATTGTAAATGCGAAAGGTTCTGGGTTCGATCCCCACTCGTAGAAATCAACTGCTTTACTATTTTCAGCAGTGCAGCGTTAAGTTATTACACTCGACACGCAATGTCTCTGTAAGACAAAATTATCTTACTTGATACATCATGGCGCAGTAAAATGATGTATACTTGTCAAAAGTGTGGTCATGAATTCGAACCGGATACTAGATGGAATTAGTTTTATATATAAATACTTTTTACACGCTCTGGTAATTTTAGACACGCACCCTGGTCACATATATACTAGGTTAATCTACAAAATAAAAAGTCAGTTACTATGAAATACAAATTTCACAACAAAACGTAACACAAAACCGTTCGTTAAACGATAAGGTAAACGATAATAATCTATACATTTACTTTACGAATGTATTATTAATTTACCGTCAATTTGGAAGCCATTAAGTCGTCAGCGCCGGTCTCGTAGTTTGGATGGATTTTATATGATTTTTTCTTTTTATATTTTATAACACTGGTGTGTCGTCTGTGGAGCAGTACTTTCTGAATGTACCGATTACAGTGTGGTTTTCTTTACATTGAAGATCTCGTCCGTCGCTGTGGTTCTTAGTTATGTTTTATCACAATCGGCTTAGCAATTTAGCATTTCAAGAGCTACATCGTTTTTCTATTTTAAGAAGACGAGGTACTTCTTTATTTTTAGTATCAGATTTGTTTGTATTAGGCTCTTTTTAGGTCGTCGTTTGTGTCGTTCCTAAACGCTGTAATGTACATATATGCATTATAGTAGGGAACACAGTGAGTACATCGTGATAACATGCGGGGCCTTTAAGGGTATTGTTTCATATTTTGCTGTGTCAATTTTATTATATATTAAGAATTTTAATGTGTAAAGAATAGATGAGGCCTGTCGTGGCGCAGCGACACAGTGTGACTGTAACCGACAGGTTCTGGGTTCGATCCCCAGTCGAGGAAATGAAATATTTAATATTTTCAATTTAAATATTTGATGTTTCATTTCTTCGCTCTGGTAATAAGGCAAAGCGCGGCGTTGAGTTCCGCCGCTCAAATTCGGCGGAAAGTGGGGAACGGAAGTGGAGCGAAGTGTCTTAACACTAGGTTCCCGGGTTCCCTCTGCCTACCCTGCCTCGTGCGGGATACAGCGTGAAGCTGAGTGAGAGAGAAAGAATAAATATGTATATAAAATGTCAGACTAAACTAAAGTAGGATACTTAGTAAGTATTTTTTTTAGCTCCACACTGTATCCCGCATATGACGGTAATCGGAGGGAACCTGGGGGACTAGTGTTAAGACACACTGTTCCAATTAACATTCCGTTGCCTGTTTTGCTTTTTTATTATGTTCTATATAGCGAGTAAATAAAAATTTTCAATATTATATTTCCTTGAGTTGGAGCTCTTGACAGTTAGAAGATAATGACTGATATTAGAATGTTCAAACAAAGTGGTTAAGCCAAATAAGCACAAGCGTGTGACTATCCGACAGGTTGTGGGTTCGATCCCCCGCTCGAGGAAATGAAATATTTAATAAACGCGGTTTTGAGTTTCGGCACTCAACACGCAATGCCTCAAATTCGGCGAAAAGTGGGAAACGGAAGTGGAACGAATCGTCTTAACACTAGGCTCCGAAGTTCCCTCTGCCTAGCCGGCCATGTACGGGATATATAAAAAAAGCAAGAAAAAGAGTCTAAGGCAACAGAGTGAATATATAAAAGACTCGATACATACTTTTGTAAGTATGAAACGAAAATGATGAGGAAAAAAATGATGAGGAAAAGTAAGAAATATTTTAAAATATATATGTATGTATGTACTGTGTGTTTGTGTTATATAATTATGTACGTATATAATTGTACTTACGTAGTCAGTGTCTTTGTTTCAACCGTCTGTGATAATTCATTTTAAAGTGATCATTTTTCACATAAATTCATATTAAATTGAATTTCCACGTGATGGATATCTTCCTTTTGTTAATGGTGATGCATTATAACGACTCAGAGCTTTTGTACGTGAACTTATTATTTTTTAATTTTAGTTTTTTTAAATGTTTTCAACATTAGAGCTAAAAAAAAATCGCTTAATCGCTTTCAGGTAGTGTATGTAGAGAAACCTAGCGTTAATAATCTTCTTTCTCCAATTTTCGACAGTTATTTGAAATTGATGCCACTTTGTCTTAGTCCTTCTCTCTAATAGGGATGGAATCCACAACCATCGAATTCCCAGTAAGCCACTGTACCACTGCGCCACACCGGCGTGTCTAAAGTAAAAATAAAAGTCAATATTCAAATTCATTCATCCCTCACATAAAAGATAGACGTTCGAACACAATATATTCAATAAACACGTACAGTGCTGTACGCCGAACGGGCGTCGGGGGACGCGTTTTATCTCCCGCCCATACGAAGATCGAACTGTTTCCTTTTATCTTTCCGGTTCAGGGGTGCGTTTACACTGTACTCTGTTATTGCATAGATCATTATATGATTTTTTTCAGCTTTCACGCTTTATCCCGCATATACCAGGATAGGACAGGATAGGATAGGAGGACAGAGTTCACTCTGAGTGTTTAGACATTTTGAATTTTAGTGACGTTGCGTGTTGAGTGACGGAACTCAGCGCCGTGCTCTCTCTTGTTACCAGAGCGAGGAAACTTAAAATATTAAATAATTTAACATTGTTAATGGATACAACACGCACCTGTCACGTTCAATTTTACACGCTGCGCCACTGCGCCACAGTATCCTCGTTTATGTCATACGAATTCAGTGTTGAAAATGAGGTTTTTTTGTGTAAAAGAAAGGTGTGCATCAAGAAAGGGGTGGCATCTGGTATTTGAAAGTGTATGAATGAATCTACTGTAAAAGATTTTTTATTTGGTTCAGCGCCTTTTTTGTTACGAAGATTGAAAGGAATTTTGAGTAACGCAGTTGTTATTTTGTTGTTTGTACTCGAGGTTTGTTTTGAGTTAGTATCAGTAAATCTATCGTTGTGTCTGTGTGTGTGTGAATATCGTAATCTATGGTTGGTTGATTTGCATCGATTCTGATGATTCTAATATTATTAGGTGCATGTTAAGTTATATAAGTAGATCATTTTATAATTAATTTCATTTATTATTTAGTAATATTTAAAATTGTAATTATCTATAATTAGATTGTAAAAATTTAATAGTAAATTAAAGTATACTTTTTTTAACGTAAGTTAACCAACAAATAGTATGTCTGTTTAAAATTAAATATTTATAACACGTAAAATTAATTCATATATACCATCATGGCGACGGGAACAAGCGTGCGATTGCAAGCGCAACAGGATGTGAGTTCGAATCCCACTCGAGGGAATGAGGGAATTTTCTTCACTGTACGATTGAGATGAAGCGCTGCGTTAAGTTCCGTCACTCAACACGCAAAGTCTGAATTCGGTGGAAAATGGGGAACGGAAGTGTTGGGAAATGAGATAGAAGTGTTTTCATATTAGGTTCCCGAGTTCCCTGTGCTTAAAATATATTGTACGGATTACAGTTTCACCTCAATTATATTTATATTTCAATACAAACAAGTGGCTTCTAAGATTGATATATTAGTATGGGATTTACACGGAACCCAGTAAAGATTGGTAGTATTCGCGCTCGCAGCAGGCAATTTTATGTAGATCCGTTGGAAATGTCGTTTCCTACAAAAGTTATCGCCGTACGTCCCGGTGTTATTCCTATTCCGTTCACACTGAAACGTGCAATACATTCTGTTTCGTATACGTTCATTGTTCTTAGAAGATATATGTTAGCATTTATTACTTTGTATATTGTTTACGTATCTATCTATATATTTTTTTTAGTAAGGTGAAACACAAAGGGAACCTGGGAGGGTCAAGTTTTATGTAACTCCATTCTTATTAAGTTCGTTCTGAAGATTGCCGTTTTTTTTTGAGGCATTGCATGTGTAGTGGCGGAACTCAACGCCGCCCCTTTTTACCTTATTATCAGAGCGAACATTGAAACTTAAATATTTCATTTCCTTGAGTGGGGATCGCCCTCACATCCTGTCGAGTTTACAAACACTCATGTATGTAAAAGTTAATAATCGTTTGTTTTTGTTATTTTTGTTAAGTTTTAAAGTCAACATATAGTATTTATCTAATGGTAATTGATTTAATTGTATAAAAACTATGTTCATATTGTTCTCAAAATATGAACGAATTATAGAGACCTATCGCAAAAACTGCAGAACTGATTGGGATTAAACATGGACTTGTTCTGAAGTTTGAATATATATTATTTAAATTAGCTCGAACAAGAATTACCTTAATATATAGCTTATTCATTTGTTAACAAACATACATACATACATTGTAAAATTTAGCACACGCTTTTTTCTTACTTTAAGCTTTTTTGCATTGTGACTTGCTTAGAGAAAACCAACGCAGTACTTTCTTTGTATAGATAGATATAGTACTTGCTTTGTACGAGTACGCTACTGTAGCGTACATTATTAATAAGAATTATAATTTTAGTTATTTTTTTATATCCCTATGTCTTTGCCCCTTTTGTAGGTTAACCATACATACATATTTGCACGTACCTAACAAAAGGCCCACTATCCTGAAGTAATCGCCCCCTGTAAGGCGTACAATGAGGCTATATAATGTTCTCTTTTAACCTCTCAAATCTTTATTCTCTAGTATTTAATTTGTATGTGCTCTTCCATCTCGTATATAATTTAAAAAATCGTCGTCCTTGTACTTTAAAAATAAGTAAATTGTAGTGTCCATTTATAACATATAGTGTGTGTTTGTGTGTGTTTAATTACTAAAAACCAAGACCTATTTCAGCCCAGAGAGAACAGGTTGTAGGTTTAATTTCCACTCGAGGAAATAATTTGATAGAAGTGTCTTACTGGTGACATAGTGTCTTAACACTAGTTTGACAGATTTCTTCTGCCTGTCCTGCTTTGCGCGGGATATAGCGTGACGATGAAAATAATGTATCTTTTTGTCATTTAATTTGTATTACAAAATATTATTTGTATATAATACTCTATATATTAATTAACGAAAAACTAAATTTATACGTTATTAACATTAATATTGAAATATAGGCTCAAAGCTTTCAAATTTCTGCCCAAATTAGAAATTCTTGTAAATATTGATGGCTTCCCCTTAGCTAGGAGCCTGGATAATTAAAAAGAGCTTTTAATGATATTAAAACGTTGTATATTAAAGCTTTACAGATTTTATCCTTATCAAAGTCGGTATATAATTATTATCTAAGCGGAATACTCGCTTTTTTTGTGATATCAATCGAATGCAGGACAGAAAGTTGTGTCTTAAGCCTCCGTTGTAGATAAGACGCATGATACTATTTTTATTTTTAATAAATTCAATATAGTTATATTTTGCGGTGTTACGGCCGTAGAGTCTAGTGCAAATTGCTTGTGCTGTGCTAGACGCCGCGGGCGGTCAATATATTAATGCACCTTTGCACCCTATTTAAAATTTTTAAGTAGCAAAACTAATTAACAGACTAAGAAATTAATGAACTAACTTATCACCCGGAACAGGAATCGAACCTAATAATAAACTTGGTATTCACGAAGTCACGTTACGTATGCGCGCCACCGCGGTCTTATTTACGTTATATATTCGTTATACAATACAAACATAAATGACGTCAATATCAATACATTGCCATACCATTTATCAACAACAGATACTCTCGTGTATCACAAATAATCCACAGACAAAAATATATTATTAATATTGTAAATGAGGCATTGTTTGACCAAAATATATTACAGTATTGTTTGTACGTCGTTCTCCGTTTCCATTACTGTGTATTTATGTTTGTGTAACTGTTGCAATATTTACGTTATAGAGCGATATTGTATTTTTTTTTTTAGTTAACACTGTAGCTCTCTTCATGGCAGGGAACAGGGAACCTAGTGTTCCCCAGAAGACACTACGATCTGTTCCCTACTCTCCCTCGAATTTGTGATATTGCGTGTTGAATGACGGTCGAAGTGGAGATCGAACCCACGAGCTGTTGCATTTATATATTTATTTGCGTCGCGACGTGCAGTCGGTGCGTCGGATAGTCTGGCCTTGGATTCATTAATAATTTATTTATTGGCACTTTTTTTTCTATGTGTGGAGAGTGATCGGCTTGTATAGTTCATCACTAGGCTTTTAAGACGTAGGAGGATTGGCCTGCTTGGTTAAATTGAAATATTTTGAAAATTAACTGTTGAGTTTCTTACCGCCTATACTTGTACAGTTCTCTAACTTCCGAAACGGTGGTAACTTCCTGCAGATATGATATTACCGAAATTTCTAAGTAACTTGACAATTTAAAAGTGCTTTGATGTAATATAGACTATTACAACAAAGATTGATTGATGTAATCTAGCCTATAACTTTTTTTTGGAAAAAATGGACTATCTCAAACAAGTAGTTCCTGAGTTTCGCACGTTTAGCCAAACATCTCTTTATATACGCAACTACAACGTTCGTTTAGAAATAAAGATAGCAGATTTGGGATTGAAATTGGGTTTTTATTCTACTTGTGGGTGGGTGACTTTCTTGCGATTCAGGCTTTTAACCCCAATAAATCAGAGTGAAGACAGGGAACCGAAGGTAGAGAGAGACACTACACTGTTCGTAGGTATTTTTTAAAAAAAATATATGATACTAAGATCCTATACTTAGCTTGCAAAATTCAGGTACAATATCGTTGGTGCTAACCGGGCCTGTTAAACTAATACTCGGCAGAGACAAGAAACGTACTTAAAAACTACCGGTGGTACTTTGTGAGGTTTTTACAATTTCGTAAATTGATTTGTATTCTCTCTACTATATGTATTTTAGTTTGTATACCTTTGAATATGATCAAAATGTACGAATAATGAGAACTTACAGGTTCTGGGTTCGATCCCCAGTCGAAGAAATGAAATATTTAATATTTTAAAATTAAATATTTAATGATTCATTTTTCGCTCTGATAATAAGGCAAAGCGCGGCGTTGAGTTCCGCCCATCAACACGCAATGCCTCAAATTCGGCGGAAAGTGGGGAACGGAAGTGGAACGGAGTGTCTTAACACTAGGTTCCTGGGTTCCTTCTGCCTACCCTGCCTCGTGCGGGATACAGCGTGAAGCTAAAAAAAAATATGAATAATAATTGCTGTCTATCTGTATATGTGATATTTTTTTCTGACACATCAATACATAAAACAAAATCTTTAATAAAACACTTTGAAGTTTGATGTCATTTGGAATCCTGGTGTTCCAGTTTGACTCGCACTTGATTTGTTTTTTTTAATAGAAATATTTTTTATAAAAATTGCATTTTACCGTAGCGTTTGGCGCCCCGTTCTCTCTGCCTACCCCGCTAGGGATATAGCTTGAAGCTAAGTAAGGAATAAGTAAAGTAAGCATTTTAAAAGAAATGGGCCTGATAGTTATATATTATTTAGAAATATTAAGGATTGAAGACTAATTAATTTAGTTGTTCTTTGTCTCACTATATATACATAATTATAATTAATTAGTGAGTGATCGCTGTCTGTATATATATGGTGGTCATAAAATAAACAAACTAATATATAATACTAAATAAACAATTTTTTTTATTATTTTTGTACTTATTCTCACTCAGCTTCACGATATATTCCGTCTAGTGTTAAGACACTCTGTTCCACTTCCGTTCCCCATTTTCTGCCGAATTTAAGGCATTGTGTGTTGAGTGGCGGAACTCAACGCCGCGTTTTGCCTTTGCTACCAGTGCGAAGAAACGAAAACCTTAAATATTTAATTTGAAAATATTAAACATTTTATTTCCTCGAGAGGGCATCGAACCCACACCACCTTCAGTCTCACGCTTGCGCCACTGCGCCACGACAGGACAAAATTTTGTCTGTGGATTTATTCGCGCTAGTTTAAAAAAATGGCTTATCCTACATAAATGCAGTTTTCACTTTAGTATTTGACAACTAATTACTATTTTTAGAGAATTTTGAAGATATAGGTTTATTCTAGTTTGTTTTGATTTTAATCGAATCATAAATAAAAAAGTATAAATATATAAAGTATAATAATGTCTTTGATTTTCGCGATTGTTATACATTTTAAATGAAACACTTTTAAACGGATTAATCGCGTATATTCAGTGGTAAACATTTTTGGGAAACCCGACGTTTCGAACACTACAGTAGTCCTTGGTCACGGGTAGACTGAAGTATTTTTTCCGAAAAAATTGTTACAGTAGTAAATAAATAATTGTGAAGCTTAAGCAAGCGAAGCCGAGAGCGGGTAGCTAGTTATATTATAATGGTACAGTTTGCTTAATGTGAGGTATAAGAGGGCTATAAATAGGCGTGTGGTGTGCGGCCTCGTGCTGCTGGAAAGAGGGTATGAAATACACTTTGTGTTATATTTTTTCTATATAGGGCTAAGCTCGGGAGTGGATTTTATATAATTATAGGTAATGATATTATGTCATGTATTTGCTTGTTTTTTTCTTATTTGGTATGAATGAATTATATGAAAGTGATGTGTTTTTCTTTATTGGTTTATTTCTCTGTTAGTCTAGTGATAAGGTGGTACACAATCTGCCTGTAATGTGTCATGGGGAACGGAGTGTTTTAATGGGGTTGGGGATTTGAGTGTCCTAACACAGTGTTTTCAAGCTCTCTTTCTCTGTCTGACCTGCCAAGTGCGGGATACAGCGTGAAGCTAAATCAAACCAACCTGTTTCATAAGAAAGGCAAGAAACCATTTCCTATGTGTATGCTTAAGGGGTTACTTTTATGTCTGCAATTTTACACTATAGAGTCGGCCAAGAATCGTTTTTTGTATTTATGTTATATTTATATCGTCTGAGGCCTCTCGTGGTGCAGAAGCTTAGAGAAAAATATATAGAATAAAAATAATAAGTTTCACCACAAACAGACATTTCTTCATCATCTCCATTTACACCTGCTTGTTTTTCACTTACACACTTGTGTTTGTGTGTGTGTGTGTGTGTGTGTGTGTGTGTGTGTGTGTGTCATGTAAATTCATTTGCACATGGAGTGCCACCGAATTGAAGTATTGATCTCGTTTACCGCGTTTTGATGAGTTGCCGAAAAATTTAACTGACAAACTGAATCATGTTATTTAACTTTTTTTGGAAATTTTGTATTGATTCTTAGGTTGTGAGGTTGGCAAATTACAGTTCCATTATTCAACACCGTTCCGTCTAATACTTGAAACGGTTGATAATTAAACGGAAGGTGGAAAACGGACTGCCTGATGTCTGAAACCAGTGTTAACTGGTTCTCTTTCTCTAGCCCACAGTGCAGTGTCATATTTATAATATTCTTAACAATAACTGACAGCGGTGAACACTGGGAACCCAAATTCCCTTTGCCTACCCTGCCATGTGCGGGATACAGTGTGAAGAATAAAAAAAAAAGATATCTTTAAATAGATATGTGTATATGTGTATACGTCCGGTACCAGCTTGAATGACATTGTGTTTGTTCAAGGTTCGATATTGAACATTTACCTATAATTAAAAGTGATTCATCAAAAGGGTGCTTTGACCAGTTGGTTAGTAATGTTTAGATATAGTGCCGTTGATGAGTCGTGGCCACGCTGAGGGTTAGCTGTTCGTGTTTATGTACTTGAGGCATGTTCTCGCGCAGAGGTACATGCGTACGCCTATACAAGCGATAGGTTGTGAATTCGATTTCCACACGGGAAATTGGGTTTTTTTTTTTTTAATTTTCATTTCTTCGCTCAACAAGGCAAATCGCGGTGTTAAGTTTCGCCACTTAACACGAAATGCTTTCATGATAACGCAGTGTCTTAACATTAGGATGTCGTACGTTACTCACCATGTGCGGAGTACAATAATACTTCAATATACATAGTAGGCAGAAGGGTCCTGGGAACTTAATGTTAAGGCACTCCAATACTTCCGTATCCTGTCAGTGTCGTTTTCTTGTGTGTCGTGTGACGATACTTAACGCCGCGCATTACCTCGATTTTAGATCAAGACAATTAAAATTTTTGACTTTTTTGAGTGGGGAACGAATTTATAATCTGTCGCTGTTTACAATGACAGCCTTCTGGCCCTTCGCCACAACTGGCCTCAATCCTTAAAGTAAACTTAAAATTACAATAAATAATGATATTAATTTCCGAAATTGGCACTTTCAATGTTCCTTTATTTTTATTGTGTAAAATTGAAACTCGTTTAAATGTAATTATCTCGTATGATTACACAAATCCTTTGCAATATACTCATTCATTTTACAATATAGATAAATTTGTTAAGTTAATGAATATGAAATATAATTGATTTTCGGACAAATAATCGTTCTACGCCACGGTGCTGATTATGTATCTACATCCAAAACTGTCCGACGGTTGTGGCGCGGCGTTGAGTTACGCCACTAAATATGAAAGTAAAAATGTAATCAAAATATTTTTGATTATTCTTCATTTCATTTTCCTATGTGACTTTACTGGATTCGATAGTTCTTGTACAATTTTTGTTAAATGTCAGTAGTGTCAGTACAGTAGTGAACTACTACTTTATCTTACTTTGCTATTGCATTTGTGTAAACTTGCAAGGAAGAGAACACTATACGTGTCTTAACTTAGACCATTGGACCGGGATTCCTCATTAAACTTTACCTGTGGAGACCAACCAAGTCAACATGTTTTGATCTAAAAATAGTAGGATATTCAGGCAAAGTATTTAATTTATTATATTAAATAGTTCAATCCAATACTACTTTACTGATAGTAGTGCTCGGGATTAAATACTGTTGATGAGGCCTGTCGTGGCGCAGCGGCACAAGAGTGTGACTGTAACCGACAGGTTCTGGGTTCGATCCCCAGTCGAGGAAATGAAATATTTAATATTTTCAATTTAAATATTTAATGTTTTATTTTCTTCGCTCTGGTAATAAGGCAAAGCGCGGCGTTGAGTTCCGCCACTCAACACGCAATGCCTCAAATTCGGCGGAAAGTGGGGAACGGAAGTGGAACGGAGTGTCATAACGCTAGGTTTCACTTCCGTTCCCTCTGCCTACCCCGCCTAGTGCGGGATACAGCGTGAAGTTGAAAAAAAAAAAGATGCTTTTTCGGGAGTCTAATTATGATTATACATTTACTGTAAGGTATATTTTGAAAAGTACAACTGTTGAATTTCTCACCGGCTCTTCTCAACATACTCGCCTGCAACATTCGTGCTTCACATTAAGTAGTTTGGGTTGTCGATCCAAAGTAAATGAAGTCAGAAGTCTATGAAATATCATATTTGGTTCAGATCTATTAAATGAGTATTAGAAGTTAGATGGTTTCGTTGTTTCATTTGAAATATCTTGTACTTTCGGTAAATTACACATAACAGGTTTCTAATCTGTTTGCTAACTTATAACATTTTCACTAGTGGGATTTTCCCATAGTGAATTGTTTAATTCTTTTGAATTTGTTAAACTTATTGCTTATTAGACTAGACAGAACAGGAAGCCTTGTATTAGCACTTACATGGCACGTTCTTCGCTTCTCCACTTAACATGCAGTGCATCCAGTTCGGCGTGAAATCATTTAAAAGTGACTAAATGAAAACGGAGTGTTTTAACACTACATTCACAAGTTTCGTTTGTCTATTCTGCTGTGGGTATACAGAGTGAACCTAAAAAAATACACGTACGTGTTTATACTGACCATTAAATTACCGAGAAAAGTTCTTGATTACTGCGCGACGTGACGTGTAAACACTTGTAAGGATGACAGCTTGTTTGTTCATTTATTCAATCATTTTACAAACTAGGGCAAGGTAGTTATTGGTGTTTGTGCTAATTTGGCTTCGGGTTTCCTTTAACTTGTATGCTATACATTTTTTTATTATATAAAGCTTATAAGTAACTGAAGACTTGAGATACATGTGCATATGAAGATATTATTAAACTCGATTATAAATTTCAGGCCTGTCGTGGCGCAGCGGCACAAGCGTGTGACTGTAACCGATAGGTTCTGGGTTCGACCCCCAGTCGAGGAAATGAAATATTAAATATTTTCAATTTAAATATTTAATGTTTCATTTCTACGCTCTGGTAAAAAGACAAAGCGCGGCGTTGAGTTCCGCCACTCAACACGCAATGCGGCGGAAAGTAGGGAACGGAAGTGGACCGGAGTGTCCTAACACTAGGTTCCCGGGTTCCCTCTGCCTACCCTGCCTCGTGCGGGATACAGCGTGAAGCTAAAAAAAAAGATTATAAATTTCACATCATAAGGTACATTAATGCCGTCGTGGCACTGTGGCACAAGCTGGTGAGTGTTAACGCTGTGGTTGTGGGTTCTTCTCACTCGGGAAAATTAATTATTTGATATTTGAATTTCCTCGGTCTGTTGATAAGGCAAAGCGTGACATTGTTTTGCTACTTAGTTGAATATTCTTTGTTCAGTGATGCAATGTCAAATTTGAATTGTAATGAAAATTTGGGAACACCACGTTTCATGCTATATGCAGGATACGGTGTTAAACACTGTTGTCCTTTTATTTCACAAAAACAACAGTGTCATTCAAGTCTTTTAGCCAATGGGCTACATTTTTCAATGGTGAATATTTTGATTCAGTCTTCAATTTTTTCTTTAAATTTAATATTAATAATTTGAATATCACTCTCTCTCGTACATAAAGCTTATTCAAAAGCTGCTTTCAAAGCGTATCATACTGGCATAAATATTTTATCTTCATTAAGGAAATATTTATTTCTTTATTTATTAAATTTTTCCGTCGTCTTCAGATTTCTATTTAATTATGATGAAATCGGAAGGAAGCTCGCTTCCGACGATCGTTTATTAAATGAATATAATCTGTTTTGTGTGACGTTTCTATGTAATATAAATTTATGATCTTTTATTAATGAAATTAGTGAAAAATTAAAAAAAAAAACGTATTTTTTAGAACTAAGAACACGTTTGTTGTCCAGTAGCCGTAGTTTTGCCGTGTGATTCCGGCTTAGAATAGGATCACCATGGTACTGATGGTGCCGTAAGAGGCGACTAAAGTGCGTGTGGTAGAGTCAAGTTGCCAGCAATGGCAACACGTATGTGTAGACCCGACCAGATTATAGACCACCCCCGGTATTTAAGACCAGCGTTAGGAAGTGGCTTTGGCCACTGCGTTTCGCATCAGGTAATGCCAGGCCCCGGTGCCCTTCCACCTTAAAGGATGGCAACGCTCCTGAAGCCCCCCTGGAGTTACTCGGGGCTGTGGGCGACGGACGACTTATCATCAGGTGACCCGTACGCTCGTTTGCCGTCTTTTCCATAAAAATAAAAGTAGACAGTCCAAAGTTTTAACAACCATCTTCCACTTCCATCAACAAATCAGCTCGATGGTACCGTGTGTGATATATCGTGTTGTTATCTAATCTATATATAATTACTAAGTTCCATGATGATACAATGATTAGAAGTGCGTCTGATTCAGATTCTTGAGATTTTGTTACAAAGTTACTTGTACAGCTCGACACATTTTTGTAAAATAGTGTAAAATAGAATTGAAATTTGAAACTATGAAAAATTTGTTTTCTTTAATGTTTTTTTAAAATATTTATTTGATAATTGTACAAAAATAATAAATATACCGGTAATTTCATAATAATTTTTCTTTTTAAAGTTCGAAATAAGTATGTTTTTCCTAAATGTAATGGAACCTTGTGTAAGACTGCTTTACCATTAAAATACTTCCATTTCCTTTTCTCCGAGGGAGTCCTGGAGACATTGCATGTTGAGTGGCGGAACTCAACGCCGTGCTCTACTTTATTAATAGAGAGAGGAAATAAAAATATTAATTGTTTTATTATCAAGTGGGAATAGAGCTCACTACCTTCGTTATCATGTTTACAGTTAGGCCGCTGGGCGCTTGGTCCCCTTTGTCATTACAGGACATATTATATGAGCGACATTTTTGACCTTCAGATTTCCAACAAGCTTATGAAAGCTTAACATGAATTAAATTATGTTTTGAGTTCAAGTTTAAACTTAATTAATTGGCCATACACAAACTGTCATTGCGTCACGTAGATCAAATGTATTGAGGGCGCTTTCACTCACTGTGTCGACTCAAGATTCGAGGTTGCCGTCGTCGTGACTTGCGTACAGTGGGCATGCAGCCGTATATATGTTATATCTCGAGATATATCTTACGATTTAGTATGCGCTATTGATATTTTGTAAAGGTTATGTGGTCTGCCTTTGAGATGTTACTTAATTTATTGGGTTCCCGGTAGGAAACAGAGTGTTTTTACACTAATAGTTTTTCCTCTAACTACGGTCGCTATGTGCCGGATATAGCGTGAATCTGAAAGATAAAATGTTAATATATGCATATTTTTGTAGTGATTTTGATACAATATTTTAGATATGATGAGTTGGTCTACTCGTTCTAATCTTATGAATAAATAGATGGTAGTTGCAATGCCTATTACATGCTAAACTATGCAATTTGAAGGTTCCTTTCAAATTTTGTAGTAAAATCAGAAAAAAAATACTTCCAAATTTTCGGGATATTAAGTGTTGAGGTGCGAAATTAAACGCCGTGAATCTCGTACATGATACGATAGCATGAAAAAGTGAATGTACTACGTAAAATTATTTTCCTGAATCAGCAACTGTATTTGAGATGCTGTTCCGCTGAGTCATGAGAACCTTAAAAATAATCATTAGCAATCATTTAACATGAGTGTTTATACATTTCCAGGTGCTGACATGTCTTTCCAAGGTGAATACGCGGCTCAGGTGCTGGGCTTGGGCGCGGAAGCGAACGCCAGTAGAGACGAGCCCGCCAACCCCGCGCCCAGGCCCGCCTCGCGACCTCTCGCCGACCCACCACGCAACACTGCCTCGCCCAAGAAGGAGAATCATAATAAGTTTAATAATGTAAGTTACAAAATTGGTAATTATACAATGATGCCAAAGACCGACCGCCATAAAGCTGCATATAGACTGGTCAAATTTATAACACTCTACCAAAGGGTTCTTCCAGAGTTAAAAAATTTAGTAAAATGTTTTTGGAGCCTGTGATGTAAACTTGACAGGTTGTGGGTTCGATCCCCACTCGAGGAAATTAAATATTTAATATTTTCATTTTCACTATTTAATGGTTTTCTAAATCTTCGCTCTGGTAACAAAGCAAAGAGCAGTGTTGTGTTCCGGCGGAACTCAGCGGAAGCGAAAACTCAGCGGAAAGTAGGGAACGGGACGCATTTTTTTAACATTAGGTTTCCAAGTTCCCTCTGCCTATCCTATGAGATACAGCGTGAAGCTGAGCGAGAGAGCGTACGCTATTGTAGCGTAATTAAGATAAAGTTTATATTACATCAGAGATATTATACAGTAATTTGCAAATCACATTCCTTCTGTCTACTCTATAGTTGTTTTTATGAACATACCAACTTCTGTTCTCTTAAAACTTGCTTTCCGTTGTTTGATTCGTGTAATCGAACACCGAACCTGAGGCAAGGACCGATAGTCAACTGTTCCACTGAGCCATGATTGCCTCTACGTTTGTTTTATCACTGTTCCAGCAGCGCTACGCGGCGGCGGCGGGCGCGGGCGGTGGGGGCGGCGGCGGCGGGGGCGGGGGCGCCGGCGGTGGGGGCGGCGGGGGCGCGGCGGGGCCCCCCGCGCCGGCGGAGGAGGAGGGCGTGCTGGACCTGCGCGCGCGCGACCCCTCCGTGATCTCCGTGGGCTCGCAGCACTCCGGCGCCAGCGAGCCCGCCGGCTACCTGGACGCGGTCAGGTGAGGGCGCGACACCGACTAGTTCAAACATTATAAATCATATTGTAAATATTGAATATTTGCTTGTTGTTTTTGGGATCATTCGGACAGTTGTGGGTGCATCTACTTTTTGTATAGAATTTTATTATTAAGGATATATTTATCATATTTAACTTTATAAATAAATATTTGTTGAGTGTCACCTAATGCATAATGTATTTTAAACGGTGACAGTTTATTTGGTCGAAGCTTGCCTTGGTGCAAGTACTCTTAACAACTGTAACTGCGATATGTTTTGGGGCTCTCATTTGAGAAAATGAAACATTTAATATTTTCATTTGTTCGGTTTGGTAACAAGGTAAAGCGCGACGTTGAGATACGCCACTCAACACGCAATGACTTAAATATAGTGGAAAGTTGAGCACGAGAGTGCTCTAATGTCGTAACACTAGGTTCCTAAGTTCCCTTTGCCCACCCTGCTGTACAGCGTAGAAATTGAAAATAATATATAGGATGGTCTTGGCCTCCTCAGGGGCACGATCACGCGACTGTAAAAATGATTTGTGTATTTAATAAGTAAAATATTGAATACATATTTTTCTTTGCTTTGGTAATGCGTTAAACTGCGTCTATCAGCTCCGTCAGTCAAGTTTGGCGAAAGTATTTCTGAACTGAACTGAATTTTATTTTCAGTCTTACTTTTTATCCATGCACTGTAGGATAGGCAGAGGGTACTTGGAAACCTATTGTAGCCTAGTATGAAGACACTCCGTCCCCACTGAGACACGTTCCGCAGGTCGACGGTGTCGGTGTACTCGGGCAACTCGACGTCGTCGTCGGAGCGCGACATCCTGGACCTGTCCATGCCGGACAAGAACTGCATGACGGAGGTGTGCTACGTGTGCGGCGACGAGTACCGCCGCGGCACGCTCTACAACCTGCACACCAAGGAGCCCAAGGACAAGGCGGTGAGACCACCACCACACTGTTGTTTATTCATTTATATATAACTTAATTTTTTTTTAAGTCGGACAATTTACCAACGATTCACCAAAGTTGAAGCAGAAACTTTGGTGAATCGGTGGTAAATTGTCGACCCGAGTAAAATCCAAGCAAGAAAACATTTCTATTGTTTTTCTTTTAATTTCTCGATTTTTATCCAACTTATCTCAAAACTAGCAGCAGCTATAAAAGATTTATGAGATTGATCTCTCTGTCATATACATCTCTCTTTTTGCTTTGGAAGTTGATAGATCTGTTGTAGTTATAATTAGACTGCTTGGAACAAGCGAATAGGGATGTCTGTGTGTCTGTTTGTGGTAGCTCTAGAATTAATGGATTTGGATGCAGAATTTTTTTGTATCGCAAAACCTTGCCCATCGCGGTGGTTCTTAGCTATGATTTATGAAAATCGAATTAGCGGTTTTAGCGATGCAAGCACCTTGTCAAGGTGGGGTAGCAAATATTTTTTGCTTGCTGTGGTAATATTCATATATTTAAAGAACAGTTAGCTTGTTACTATGTTTTTTTTAAAGTGTTATTCCACACTTAGGATAGAAAATACTAAATTTAAATTTAGAAAAAAATCTGTCCTAAATGTGGAATAACACTTTAAAAAAAACATAGTAAAAATATTAAAATAAATAGTATTCTGTCTTGCCAAACGATAATTCTTACGAGTTGTCTTTGGGTAGCGGAAATTTGTAAAAATCTCCCTACAGAGATGCTAACAACATAAATAACGTTGTAACAAAAGTATAAGAATTTCGACGGAGCTGATGTGAGAACCGACGTTACCGAGTAGAAAGAGGGAACTCAATGTTCCGACACTCTGCTAAATTGTGGAATGTGAATATAGCGAGTGTTTCGACACTACTGTCCCACATTGCCCATGTCTACCCTGCAACGCGTAGGATACAATAAAGACTTATTTACATATTTGAGAATAACTTTCACATACAAAAGCCTATCTAATTTATAAATCTTGAAATTAAAATACTCTGAATGAGAATTGAACCTATAACCACGGGATCTTCAGGTTATTTTCTGCCACTAGGTACATATCTACATGTGTTATTGTATTGCGCCGGCGCATAAATAAACTCAACTCTGATCCAATCTCAATAAATAACAAGACAAGTAGATAAGTGGAAATTCCTTGAAAAATCGCCCTCCCGGGTTAGAGGTGAGAGTTATCGTTTTGTTAGTTTACTTTGTATATGTTAGGAGCCGCTGTCTCTGGCTACCTTTTGTTCTAGAATAGATTAAGATTTTTTTCAAACGTAAAATTGTTAGCGGCAGGATTTGAACCTGCTTTGCTCTTCGACTTTGTTGTAGCGTATTTAACTTTAAAATTATTAATTTAATTAATTTGGTTATAGCAAGTAGTTGTGTAAATATAATAGTAAATCGGGTCTTTTTAACCGTCCAAAAAATAAAAAATAAAAAACAAATACCTATAAGTCTGACTCGTTTTTTCTTTTAATCAAAAGCTTTGTTAATTGCGGTGGCTTTTTTTGATGAAAATCTGTGGAGTGGTTCAGATTAAATAATTTTAGTAATGGCTAGATAAAATAAAGAATATCTATATTTATGGTTTTACCTTAAGCAATGTCTTCGCTCTGGTAAAAGGCAAAACGCGGCGTTGAGTTCCGCCACTCAACACGCAATGTCTCAAATTCGGCGGAAAGTAGGGAACGGAAGTGTAGCCGAATGTCCTAACACTAGATTCCCAAGTTCCCTCTGCTTACCCTGCCGTGCGCGGGATACAGCGTGAAGCTTAAGTAATGGAAAAAATATGTAAAGCTTTTTTTTCTAGTGAAATTTTAATTCAGGACAATTCACATTTTTTATTGCAATTCGATTACAACCAATTGCATTAAAACAGTGTTCATAAATAAAATATAGGATATATTTTACTTCAGAACAGATCGTACTAGTATTATAATTGTGAAAGTTTGTAAGGATAGAGAGCATCAACTTTCTCAGATTTCGATACGTTCAGTCTGTTTTTTTTTTGTGAAAGTAGAACTAAATTAAAAAAAAAATCAAGCTTATAGCCTCTATATACATCAGAGTAACACATAGATGTGTATAATATAACAATAAGTGTAAACGGACGAAGCCGCCGATTTGAGTATAAAATACAAACAATACCGCGATGCGGGGCGCGGGCGATGTCAGAGTGTATCGCGGCTTGAGTCAACAGTGCACGCGCTATCGCCCCTCCCGGACCTACTGAGGGGGGAATACTTATATATTATTATATATATTTATTGTAGTTCTGAAGTAGCATAAGGTTTGATAGTTGTTATTTTGGTTCTCGCTCTGTTTCATTATAAATTCATAGCAACGTATTCTTTTTGTAATGAGACAAAATATGTTATTAATAAAGAAATTATTTTTAAACGACTTCCGCTACAAGATAAGATGTATGACACTCCTTTTAAAAAAGCAGCTTCAAATGCGATATATATATATATATATATATATATATATATATATATATATATATATATATATATATAGTATATATATATATATATATATATATATATATATATATATATATATATATTATATATATATATATATATATATATATATATATATATATATATATATATATATATATATATATATGTTTTGTGTGTGTGTGTGTGTGTAAACATATTTTACAGAAAATAAATTAATTAAAAGATATTCTCTCAACATACTTCGTCTTAAATAATGGAAATATTGGAACTGATAATTTTTTGTCTCATATGTTTATTAGAACTCGCATTTTTTTAATGTAAACAAAACTACATTGTTTGAAAACCTTTGACTCGTTTCGCTACGCGACCGATTGCGCGTAAAGTTTACAGTTTTTTTTGGGTCGTTCGAGATTTAGCCAGTTATTTACATAATGCACACATTATGAGGCCTGTCGTGGCGCAGTGGCACAAGTGTGTGACTGTAATCGACAGGTTGTGGGTTCGATCCCCACTCGAGGAAATGAAATATTTAATATTTTCAGTTTAAATATTTAATGTTTTCATTTCATCGCTCTGGTACAAGGCAAAACGCCACTCAACACGCAATGCCTCAATTTTGGCGGAAAGTGGGGAACGTTAATGGAACGGATTGTCTTTACACTAGGTTCCCATGTTCCCATGTTCCATATGCCCTATGCCTATCCTGCCATGTGTGGGATACAGCGTGAGACTGAGTTGAGTTTGAGTCACACCTTATGTATTTTCATTTGTGAGGCACTGGGGCACAAGTGTGGGCCTGTGAATGGCGACAAGTAATGAATTGAATTTTAATATTGAAAATTTGAATTTCGTTCCAGTATCGAGGCACGGTGTTGAGTTCCGCCACTCAAAATCTTACGCCTCGAGCGAAGAGTTTAACATTGGGTTCCCGAGTTCCCTCTCTCTTTATATAAAAGCGTCCTTGCGTGGTTGCAACGTAGGCCGTCGAGTCGAGTGAACGACGGATGTGCTATTGGAAATTTAGTGCCTTAACATTAGGTACCCAGTATCCCTCTGCCTATCCTGCATTGTGCGGGTTACAGCGTGAAGATAAGACATATATATTATTTCCGAGTAAATAATGCGTATAAATAAGCTAGCTTACCTACAGCGGTCACACAACTTGACGATCGTGTCAAGTGGTTATTTGTAATGAAGAAATCTTGGGTTAAATAATATGATATAAAAAGAAGTATGATATATCAATAGTTAAAATTATTGATATTTTCGCCTCGTAAACTGTCATCAATCTCTTCACCTCTCCATGCGATCCTCATGCTTTTTACGTGACCTTCTTCCAGTATCGTAGATACTGTGTTTTCGAACGTCAACCGAGGTCTTCCCCTCCCTCTCTTACCACTCAATTTCCTTCATATATCTTTTTAGCCATTATTTTTCCACTCATCGCTCGACGTGCCCAAACCACCTGAGCACGTTCTTCTTCATTCTCACTGTGACATCCACGCCAGTACTTACCATTCTGTGATTGTACGTTGAGTGGTGGCACTCGATGCCGTGCTTTGCCTCAGTACCAGGATAATAAAAATATTAAATATTTCAATTTCTCTCAAATATTTAAATTTGGAAATTTGAAGCCGTAACCTGCTTTTTTGTAGGCACACCCTATATCCCTACTACATTCAACACGCAAAGCATCTGGTTCAGGGGAAAGTGGGTAATGAAAGTGTACTTACAGTAGGTTCCCAAGATTCCTCTACCTACCCTGGTGGGTACAATGTAATACAAGAAATATGATGAAAATTTTATACATATTAAGTATTATAGAATCAAATAGACATCATTTTTTTTTATTCACACTATCGTATCGTGTAACAAGCGCTAGTTCAAAGGCCGGAGCCCGCAGATAGCCTTTCTCTTGCCAATTATTGTTATATTTATATATATATTTTTTACCGAATCATCATTATAGTGACCTCTCACACTGTACTGGGGAGCGCGTGATTGAATAATGCTTGTGTATATATATATGTTTGATATGTTCTTGTTTTGGACGTTTTTGTTTGATGTAAAAACGTACGTACATACTCGTAGTTTACTTACTTAGCTTCACGCTGTACCTCTAGCGGGGTAGGCAGATCATCAACCTGCACCTACATGCTCTCCGGAAGGTACTCGTGCTTTTTACGCCACCTTCCTTCAGTATCGTATATGCTGTTACCGTATATAGAGCTTTCGAAGGTCAACCGAGGTCCCCCTCTCTCTCTATTACAAAAAGCCCGTATATATGTTAAATATTACGTTTTACCAGTGAAGTTATGAAGTTATCAATATGAGCTGATAAATATGACAATTAAAATTGGCATGAATAAGCTTTATAAAATGTACTTAAGTCTTATTACAATTCTACTAATTGTATGTTAATAGTTACAAGTAAAACCTGTTAATATTTATTTGTAAAAAGTGTTATCAAAAATATTAACTTTACTGGTATTATATTAGTTCTTACAATAGTATTTAATTTATGCGACATAGAAGGACACCATCTGGCGACTACATGTTGGTTTTGGGTCATGGAATAGTTCATCGAGGGAATGATTAAATAATTGTTGTTCGTTTTCCCTTATTTAAATTAAACATTTCATATTTTCCTGGCTCCGGTAACGTGGCAAATTGCCACGTTACCGGAGCCAGGAAGTGGGGAACTTAAGTATTTTAATGGGAACAGATTTTAACTCCAGGTTCCCAAGTTACCCTCCAAATTGTGGCGTACAGCGTGAAGCAATACTTTTCTTTCGTAAGACCACCCAAAGTGTGACTTTGGCTTCCGTCATTCACCACTCAATATGTTTAAATTAGATTTAATGATATAGCTAATGATATAGCGTAGCCTGTTTTTTTTTTATATTTGTAACGTTTTTTTTTCTGTTCTTGTGTCATTCATTAGATAACCTTTGAATGACATACATACACTGTAACTTACTTAGAAATATTATTTAGTACAGTTAAATTGGATAAAGGCTGTCAGTAGATAGTTGATACGAAATATCCCTTATTGCTTCGTTATCTTTTTCTCTCTCATTTAGCCCTGTTACTTCTTAAGATTTAGAGCTTAGCGACCCGCTCTCGGCTTTTTCTGGTTCATATACTCAGTTATTATTTACTACTGTAGCCATATTGTTGTACTAAACTTTTCAGCTTCACGCTGTATTCCGTAGATGGCAGGGTAGGCAGATGGAACTCGGGAACCCGGAAGTGTTAAGATATTCCGTTCCGTTCTTAACTTTCTCCCAAATTTTGTAATTCTAACAAAAACTAAATCTTGATGGAAGGTTTCTAGGCGGCTAATACCAGTGAAGATGATGCGTCTTTACAGTAATTTTTAATACCTACTTTAGCATAGCCAAGTTAAATTCGATATATTTTGCATGTTCATCATATATTTTAAAAACTTTTTTTATTAGCTTTCAAGGTATCTATGTATATCTAAATTAGCTCGTATACCTTATTAAAAAAACGCATAAGACTTTAACCACTAAGCCATACGTTCAGAAACGTATGGCTTAGTAGTCAGAGAGCTTGGGCGGATGCCAAGTGGCCCGGGTTCTAATCCCGCTACGTTCACATTTTTATACGTTTTAAACTACTAAATAGGCTTTCCTATTATAGGTATTTAGCCTTGTTTTTAGTCCCCCAAGTTGAAATCGAATCCACAAGCACTACGTTTACAACCAGACACTGTGCCACTGAGGCACTGAGCTTGACAATAATTATTAGTTATGAATAAAACATTTCAAGTATCAACCATACGTTGAGTACCATCGTATCAGCTTAGTATAAAGATAAAGATAACAGACTTTATAATTATCTTATCTTATATCTTTTTTATCTGAACAAAAATATTGCTTAAATAAAAACTTTTAAACTTTGGTTAAAGAAAAATAAATAAATACATGTAAACATTTGACAGTGTCTTATTTCGTTTATAATAGTTTCCACATACTAGAGTAGACAGAGGAACCTGGGAACCTAGTGTAACGACACTCAGTTTATATTCAGACCTTTCCGCACTTCCTGCCGAATTTTGGAAGGCTTTGCGTGTTTAAAGTTCTGTTCAAGAGTTTACAATTGGATGCTTTTGGACTTGCGACTGGCTTCACGTTCAGGCTGGTTACTTCCGTAATACATTGCTGGCATATGATATGAAAATATTTATTTTGATTTAGTTCCTTTTTTTTAATAAAAGGTAATTATAATAATGAATTTTCAAACAATATTGTATGAATTAATGTAAATCCGAGTCCTATATATTCTAAGGACATTTAAAAACTTTTATTTATAAAATTTAAGCTTGAAATTCGTTTACAGTTAAATTAAATATTTTTTTAATTTCTTCGCTCTGGTAACAACGCATAGCGCGGCGTTGAATTTCGCCTCTCAACACGCAATGCGCAAATTCGTCGAAAAGTGTGAAACGGACGTGGAGTTGACGTCCCGTGTCCGCGATACAGCGTGAAGCTAAAAAAAAAATAATGTTTGCCCACAACCTTGTACCGTATTGGACTGTGTTTATTCAGATTTGCTAAAAGCAAAGGTCGTTTCGTGAACATCGTATTATTCAGGCGGTCGCGAGTGTGTTGTGTACACTAGAGTTAGAGGCAAGCGTCGTGAAGGGGGTGTGGCGGGCCTTACACATATGTTGTAAGATAATATGTGGTTTTTGATGCTAATTTAATGTGAATGGGAGGTGTGTTTGTTGGGAAATATTGTTGTTTTCTTTTAGCTGATTTATTTTTAGTATATGATGTTAGTTTTTGGCTGTTGGCATATTATTCGTTTAAGTAAATGGAAAATTTCCTTTGAGATAACTGTGGTAATGTTACACCAATACACTGATACAGTAGCGCTCTGATCTCTGTGGCTACATAAAGATATAGCAGAGAGAGGGAGCTTGTGTACATAGTGTTAAGACACTCTCTCTTTCAATCCTTTTCCACTATTTGAGTGGCGGATTCAACGCCGCCCTTTGCCTCGTTATCTATATTATCTATATGTTCGCACGCTTGTACCTCCGGGCATCGATATAGTTTATATATATATATATATATATATATATATATATATATATATATATATATATACATATATATACATATATATACATATATATATACATATATATATATATATATATATATATATATATATATATATATATATATATATATATATATATATATATATATATATATATATAAACCTGAATATGTATGTTCCCGCTTTGCAGAACAAACAGGCGTACTTCCCGATATTCGGCGAGCAGCACCCGCGGCCGCCGCGCTCGCGGCCCAAGGACGCGCAGGGCACGGTGCGCGCCTGCGCCGCCTGCCACCACCACCTCGTGCAGCAGTGGAACGCCTACCAGGTGACACATCTCACGCTTACGTTGCAGGGCTTCAGGAACTCGACGATGCGAAATATTTCATATTTTAATTTATGCGTTCTGGTTTTTTTTTTTTGGTTCTAATTTGGCGGATTATGTATTAACAAAAGGTTTAAAAGATTGCGGGATACATTTTTTTTTACTGTTTTTAGGTTGTAAATTCACACTTAGGAAAAAAAATAAAATTTCTCTACGGTCAAAAACTAAATCTTAAAAAGTCAAGAAACTGAATTTTGTATAGGTCATTGGAGTATATTATTACGTATAGATTAGATGTATGGTGGACGATCAAGAAGTTGTGAGCGCGCGTCCAGTACGGTGGACGAGTCGCGGCTGCACCGAACTTAAATACGTTGATTAATTCATTTGTTTTATAGCGTTTTTTACTTCCACCCTTCCCTTCGTCCTTCATGATGGTATACAATGAGGGTTAAGACCTATTCCGTCGCCTCCCGTCTTTCTTATCTTTTTGCCTTTAATAAAATACAAAATATTAAATTATACTAAAATCATTAAAAAAAAATGGCAAGACGGGAAACTATAGTATACCATATATTCGAGCGCTTGTAGCGCGTTTTAACTACATTGAACGTTTAGAAGAGGACATTCAGGTCACTAGAAATTAAATAATAATATTATTGATGTATATTATAAAAGCTATAATATTTATATATATATATAAATAATAACTTTCAATAAATAAGTAAACAGATAGTATGTGACCGCAAAGGGCAGGATCAAGTGTGTACTGATAAGCTAAAGTGCATCTCAGCTATACATCTGTGACGCTAATAATAATATTGTATTTTTATTTTAACTAGCGGCTCGCTCGCCGCTTCGCCTGCTTCAATTGCACAGTTCTTCTTTATTATATTTTTTTGTTTTGGTCGAGTGAAATAAAACTTATACTAAATCTTGAAGGACTAAACTAAAACTAAAACTTATACTAAATCTTGAAGGACTAAACTAAAACTAAAACTTATACTAAATCTTGAAGGACTAAACTAAAACTAAAACTTATACTAAATCTTGAAGGACTGGATTTAAGTGGGTTGCTTTTGGAACTGTATTTAAGTGGGTTGCTTTTATATCAATCGGTTAGAAAAAGAAACAGTTACGTTATTTTAAAATATTTAGTTCTATGAAATTTTATTATTAATTCAGCTGAAATTTTAGTTTTCAATGTAGACATGGATATTGTCTCATATCATATCATATTATAATGTTATTAGGATAAGAAAGTAGTATTTAATATTTTTACTATGCTTTAAAGTGTTATTCCCACACTTAGGACAGAAAATACTAAACTTAAATTTAAAAAACATATAATTTTTTTTTCCTGCTTCGTTTAAAATTTTTATACGCTTTTTAAATTTAAGTTTAGTATTTTCTGTCCTAAGTGTGGAATAACACTTTAAAATTAGTAAAAATATTAAAATAAATAGTATTCTCTCTTGCCAAACGATAATTCTTACGAGTTGTCTTTGGGTAGCGGAAATTTGTAAAAATCTCCCTACAGAGATGCTAACAACATAAATAAGTTGTAACAAGCGTATAAGAATTTCGACGGAGCTGAGGTGAGAACGAATGGCTTAGTTGGTCAGAGTGCTGGAACGGTTTTCCAGAGGCGCAGATTCATATCCTGCTTCGTTCAAAATTTTTATACGCTTTTTAAATTTAAGTTAAGTCGTATTTAATATTTTTATTTTTCTCGCTCTGGTAACGAGGGAAAGCTAAATGTTGAGCTCTGACACTTAACACTCAAAACCTTAAATTTGGCGGAAACTTGGGAACATTAATATCTTAATGGAAACAGAGTTCCCAAGTTCCCTCTACCCTCCTTGCCATATGCAGGATACAGAATGAACCAAAAAAAAAACAGTTAATATGGAAAATATAGATACTCTTACCAATTCCATGACGATGGCGTCAGACATTTGTAAAGGGATAAATCAGTATATGATGTTGTTTGTACAACGCCTTATCGTAGATAGTTATTTGTTGAAAACTAATATTTAAATACATGATCTGTTTTAATTGTAATATAAATAAAACTTATGTTTGTAAAGTTTATTGTTATACTGTATTTACAAAATCATTGTTGATTTGATATTGTTATGTTCCCAACAAGTTGTGGGTTCGATTCCCACTGTGGATTTAATATTTGAATATCTTCTCTCCGGTAACAAGGCAAAGCGCGGCGTTGATTTTCGTTAGTAAATGTGAAAATGCTTTAATTTAGCGGAAAGTAGGTGACC
The DNA here is from genome assembly GCA_019049475.1 of Eueides isabella. Taxonomy (NCBI): domain Eukaryota; kingdom Metazoa; phylum Arthropoda; class Insecta; order Lepidoptera; family Nymphalidae; genus Eueides; species Eueides isabella. The sequence goes on from CM032407.1 coordinate 716,018, forward strand.
TAACGGAGTGTCTTCACACTAGGTTCCCGTGTTCCCTATGCCTACCCTGCAATGTGCGGGATACAGCGTGAATCTAAACAAATATATATAATTATAAAGATTAATGAATATTCGATTGTAAAAATATCTTAACTGTAATTTCTCTACTTTATAAAAATGTTCCTAAAACATATAACAGACATATAACAATGTCTGAGCGTTGAGTTGTATCTTAAGTACGGTCATACCGAAACATTGCTGTGGAGGTGGATTTCTTATATATTTTACTTTATTTTTGATAATTGCAAGTCCGGGGCAAGCAAGCAAGGCAAGCGTGCCGGGCTAGAGCCTTCTAATATTTATATATATTTTAATTCATCAGTCTCATATCACATAGCATGCCGCTCTACACGTGACTCGCACGTGGTCAAATTATATTTATTCAAAGTGAGGTAATTCCGTTATCGTTTAAAATAAATGATTCCTACTTTCAGACGTAATTTGCTCTCGGCTATTCGAGATAATTATAATTGGATATGTTTATCATACTTATGTAGTAAACGTGGATGTCAGTTTGTTTGTTTGTCTTTGAATTTTTTCATAGGAAAAAAATTGGGAATGGTATTTTCTATTTCCTTTGCCTTTTAAATTAATATTTTATTGAGTTTTTGTGGCTTGTTTTGACTTTTTATTATTTTAAGTAAATATTAACGAAGTTGAAGCGGGTGAAGCCGCGCGGCTGCGTTAATGCAATGTAATTTGCCACTAATTATAATTATTCAAATATAAGATTTTCGTGTGTTATATATATCTTATATGAATAAGTACCTCTGTGGTCATCTAGAGACAGGTAGGAAGTGGTTGTCAAATTAAGCTGAATTTTAAATGTTAAACAAACTTTCTCGTTGAGGTCGTTGTGCCTGTTGAAGCAATTTTTACATGTATACTACGCTTAGGTACAAACTTGTCCAAACTAATGGAATTTTCTTAAAGGTTTGACTTGGTGATTGTCTTTTGGTATAGTAACCCACTAAAATATTGTAATAAAATATTAAGTAATATTGAAGGCCTGTTGTGTGGCCCCTGGGCACAAGCGTGACAGGTTGTGGGTTCGATCCCCGCTCGAACATATGCTATTTTTTTATATATATATATATATATATATATATATATATATATATATATATATATATATATATATATATATATATATATATATATATATATATATATATATATATATATATATATATATATATATATATATATATATATATATATATATATATATATATATATATATATATATATATATATATATATATATATATATATATATGTATATATATATATATATATATATATATATATATATATATATATATATATATATATATATATATATATATATATATATATATATATATATATATTTTTTTATATAATATTTTTTTTGCTTTGGTATCGCGGCAATATGCGGCGTTGAGTTTCGCCACTTAACACGCCATGCCTTTAATTCGAGGGAAAGTGGGGACTGGAACGGAAAGTCTTAACACTAGGTTCCCAAGTTCTCTCTGCCTATCATGTCACCTGCGGGATACAGCGTGAAAATCGATTATATAAATTGATAACAATCGTTCTAACGCAGACCTATCACAACAACGACGTCTACGTCATATTTGTTCCATTAAATGTAAGTGTCATGCCTTTATTGTATCATTATTTATCGTTACGTAACAGAACAGCGCAAAATCTGATTATTAACAAAAAAGGATCACACTTCGACACACTGATACGTGGGTTTTTACTCGCGTGATATAAAATCAATGTTGATTTTTTTAACTATTCACCCACTAACCAGCCTCGTTATGGACACAAAATATTTTCAAGTATGTCTGTTGAGTATGTTCCAAGATATAACTTTCACGTACATCGAGTGCGGTACGCTCGCTAATCGGCTAATATTGATACGTAATCATTCGTCTGTGTGAGAGGTTCGCGTGCGCACGTCGTTGTGCGCCTGCGCATCGGATATGGTTTTGAGTGGATTTTAGTTAGATTTCATATATATTACTTACAATTTTTGTGTCTTTTAGGGGTTTAGTGATAGTGTTTTTTTTTTATTTTAATTTTTCTTTTAAACTTTGAAAGTTCCAAGTGATTCCTGAAAAGATATTCCATACGTGTGAATTAGAGATAGGTTTGTGGAAAAATTGTGACAATGTGCTATCGGACAGTAAACGCTGTTGTGGATATGTTCAAAATGTGAACATTAGTGAATACTTGTAGTCGAGTACACTGTGCAGTGTTGATAGTGTATGTTTTGGATTTGTACTATGTAATGTCGCTGGCTACGGAGAAGGTATTTTATTACAATTATTTTATATAGAGAGGCTGTCGTAGCCGAGGGGTATAAACGTGTGGCTGTAAACGCGAAAATAGTAGGTTCGATTGCATTTTGGGCGACTTTTCATCGCTCTGTTAACGAGACAAAGCGGGGCACAGACTATCCTGATGGGGACTTCTACTAACGAGTGTCTAAAACTAATAAGTGCCCTCTATCTCCCCATCCTGCAATCTGCGGGATACAACGTAGGCTAAAAATAATATTGAACGATGTCCCCAGTAATAATCTAAAACAGTCCTAAATTATTGCTAGTATCCTAGATATATAAAGGTAGTACAGCTGTAAGGATTTTACTATTGGAAAATTTTTAGAACGCTTCATCATTGTAAGATTATCGATATTTGATTTATTTATAATTTCTTTGTCTCCATAATAACATTTAAAATATAATGAAACATACAATTGCGAAATAAGTAGTATTTTATCACAGCCACTACGAAACAGGCCTGAGCCCTTGAGGTCTGTCGTGACGCAGGGGCACATACGTGCGTCTGTAAACACGACAGATTGTAAGTACGATACTTATTTCTGGAAATATTTCAATATAAATTATTGAATATTTTCATATCGCCGCCCTGGTAACTTAGCAAACCGCGGCGTTGAGTTCCGCCAACTCAATTTTTTTCGCCGCCACATTCAGCAGAAGGTGGAGAACGGAAGTGTGTCTGAATAGAATGTCTTAACACAAGGTTCCCAAGTTCCCTCCGCCTTCCCTGCCATTAGCACGATACGTAGAGCTAAAAAAAACAACTACGAAATAACCTTAATTTGACTTTAATAATTATGATTAAATATCCTAACGAGTCACATTTAATTTTATCGATACATTAGACGTAGTGTTTATCTGCTTGTAGATTTGTTGACTTATTTAATACTAGCGGTGTCGGCGCGGCTTTGTCCACTTTTTTTTTTATAATATTTACTTACTCATTCACTCAGCTTTTATTTTAGTATACTATACTCAACTAAGCTTCAGGTTGTATACCGCACATGGCAGGGTAAGCAGAAGAAACTTGAGAACCTAATGTTGGACACTTCGTTCCACTTCCGTTCCCCACTTTCCATCCCTTCATCCTTTTAATAATTTGTAGGCTACTTTAATACGGCTATTTATATATTATTTAAAGCTAAAAAAACGGTAATATCTTTTTTAATTTTATTTAATTGTTCTCTAAAAATATGGTCCTTTTTAATTAGATTTTTTTATTTTTGTCTCAAGTATATTACTGCTCCGCGGGAATTCCATTATAAAAAAAATAACTATATGTTTTTCCGTAACTTCTTTCATAGGTCAGTGAGTATCTGAACGATATATCGGATCAGCTTTTACTGACATTAGCCCAGTTTGTCCGGTGAAGTCAGAAAGACAGACAGGCAGAAAAAATAATAAAAAAAAAATGTTAGTACAATGTGCACTTTAAAGACACAGCTATATTAGAATTACATACAGAATAAAGATACTTCAATTGATAAATAGCAAAATTTCCATTTAACCTTAGTCAATATTGTATATTGATTGTACTCAAATATTAGTATTTTTTGATAAGAGACATTTCTTAAATTAAAAAGTGTTTAAATTGATTTTCATTACAAATTCAACATTGAAGTAGGTGAGCGCGCAAAAATAACGTTTAAAAGCATTTATATAAATATTATATGTATTTGTTTATGATGAAGTGAATTTGATCGTCGCGCTACGACGTTGTGTCACAAATCCACAAAGCATTTTTGTATGCGCTACCTTACAGTGATATAACGATATAATGATACAATTTCTACCACAATTATTATTTTTCTACATTTTATTTACCTGTGTCGCTAAGGATATGTACACAAAGTGATAATTAGTATATTTTTATTATACACGCAATGTATCAAATTCGGCGGAAAGTGGGGAACGGAGTGTCTTAACACTAGGTACCCGGATTCCCTCTGCCTACCCTGCCTCGTGCGGGATTCAGCGTGAAGATAAAAAAAAATACGTTGATGAGTGGCTCTTGTGCGGTCGGTTGTGGGTTCGAAACTCGATGAAATGAAATCTTCCACGATCTAATACCGTGGTTAAACCGTAGAATGAAAGACCCTTTTTGGGAACCAAGTATTTTGGAGATTGTTTCCCAGGATCCCTGTACACTGCTATGTGTGGCAACACTGCAGCATCGATCTAAAAAAAATCAACCGCAAAGACAGACGAAAATTTTAAAAATCACAATATTGGCCTCTATTACGATATATGTATAGTATGATCGTATGATCGTCCATTATAAGTGTTTTTTCCATGTAGAAACATCTTCCACGTAGAGATAATTATCGGCTACAGATTTATTGTAAGTATAAATATTCTTCCGGCTCAAATACTTATCTTTGTAATCCTTAGCCATTTGATATTTGATAAAATAACGAAATAGTATTGTAAAGACATGAGGTATCTTTTAAAGCGACAAAACGTGACTTTTCCTATTGGTCGTTGTCTGTCAGTTCCTTGAGAACAAAAGTATTTTCACTCAAGATGATTTTTATACAAATCATGAAAAGCAAGCGCACTATAAATATTATCGTTTTTTATTTCACTCAAGATGGCTGCTACGTGTAAATACCAAGGTTCCCTTCGCCTTCCCTACTGTCTACAGATTACCGTGTTGAGCTTTTAAAAAAACGATGTAAGGCCCACTAATAGAGGCGAGATTATAGAATTCCAACGGACACCCTAAAACAACGGGATTTTACGTTTTACAGTTCAAAGATATAAAACTGCAGGTTATGGTGAGAAACTTTCTTATGGATTATAAGAGAAATATATTTCTAAGTGTATATTTAACTTTCATTACGCGGGTGGTCTGCATCACCGCTTTGTTTTCAGTCGGATATTCATATTACAATAACACAAATGTTTATTTAAGAAAGTTTACATTGCAAAAGTTTCCTTAAAGAGAGTTTCTGTTTTTATCTTAACTTGTTATATGTAATGTGCTTATAATAAAATCGTAAGTTATCAATGTCTGTACATGGAAGATATATACATATTATTGGTGAGGTTTGGTAACGGAATGTAACCAAAGAATTTAGATTTTTGTATTTTTTTTTTGTATGTCTGTGCGTTTATTCACTTTAATCTCATAAACAACTAGTATATGAGATCGAATCGAATCGAAGATGATCAAATTCAATTGCAGTTTTTGCTATTGTTTTTTGAAAACATTTAGTTAACATTTTGTTATTTTTTATTTCAATCAATGTAGAAATAAATATACCTAGAAACTTACCTACCATACTATAATTATATTTCATATAATTATGTGACTTCAAATTTGCTGTACGTTGCCTGTTTTAATGAATTAGTTGAACATTTACTTTTCAATTTATGTAGAGATATTTGTTTTTAAAATTCTATTGTTATTAGAAGACGAAAGTAATGTACATTAGTAAATTAATAATTATGTAGTAGAAGCGGGTGAAGCCGCTGAGCGGTTCGATAGTTTCTTATTAAAATTGATCTTTTACTAAAATATATTGCACAATATTTTAAATGAACATGTTTTATGATTGTAAGTTAAAATGGAAATGTTAATTATTTACAGACAAATTTTGTTTAAGAAACTAACACATAAACGCAAAATGCTATTTTTTTTATTAAAATTGATCTCTTACTAAAATATATTGCACAATATTTTAAATGAACTTGTTTTATGATTGTAAGTTAAAATGAAAATGTTAATTATTTACAGACAAATTTTGTTTAAGAAACTAACACATAAACGCAAAATGCTATTTTTTTTTATTAAAATTGATCTCTTACTAAAATATATTGCTTAATATTTTAAATGAACATTTTTTATGATTCTAAGTTAAAATGGAAATGTTAATTATTTACAGACAAATTTTGTTTAAGAAACTAACACATAAACGCAAAATGTACACGTTACGTGCTCTTTGAATCTAATTTTATATTTCAATAACTATAATTTGTGAACTCATAATTGTATATCAATAACTGTTTCACTTATTAGGTCAAGTATTTTTATCTACACAAGTGCTATTACAGTGCAATTTCAGCTTCTGAAGAACAGAAAAGGGCTTAGTGACGATTTCCTTAAATATCCAGATTTAACAAACATCTATAAATGCGTGGCGTTGAGCTCCGCTACTTAAAACGTGTCTCAAAAATCTTGCAAAGAAGCAAACAGAGTACCGTTCGTTCGTTCGTTTTCATTTGAGTCTTAACACTGAGTTTCAACTATAAGCGGGATACATCGTAAAATGACTGTTAAGTCTATATAACTGGCAATGTCCCAATTAAAGTTTGCTCATTAACCTCCTCTTGCCAATCCGACCCTGTCTGACCTCATTTTTTATCTCAACAACAGACTTACTATATCCGTTAATCATTACGTTCTTGATAACGTATCTGTGACCTGACCTGGCATGTCACTATCAATACTTGTAGTTAAACGTCCACTAACCATAATGTTTTCTTCTGTATCGCCAGATTGTGCATGTTGTGAAAGTTGATTTATTTTATGGCTCATCTTGACTGCTATCTTTGTATTTCTGATTCAATTTGTGATGTATGTTTCATCATTCTTTGAATTTAATCATTGTTGATTTCTTTTGCACTGTATTTGGGTTTTTAAATATTTTTAAAAATATATTTGTATGTTATTTGTATAGCTTTTATTAGTGATCAATTTAGAATTAGTTTGTTTGTACGTATCATAAACTTGATCCTTAATTATATAAACCTTTAGAAATTATGAAACTTGGTTTTTAACACAATTTAGATTGCTTGGTTATAAAATTCTGAAATTAGATGCGAAATTAAAGATTACAAGTATTTAAGACGTAACTCGTAGCGCAGAGTCACAAGAGTGTGATTGGAAACATTTCATAGTTTCATTTCTTCGCTCCTCCGCTAATAAACACCAACTTTAAATTCGACGGACTACTCTTAACTTTTACAAAGTATATATTCGAATTGAATGAATACATTAAAAACGACATAGCATTGATCATTTAAATAATCTTAATTACAAGTGGTTTAAAATTGTAACAGATTTATTACTCGATGAATAATTTAATGAAAGTGAAATTATTAAAATAAAGTCAATTAAGGTCAATGCTACAGATAACACACACCGGCCAGTGCTCTCTCAGCGGTCCTTGAGTAAAGTGTCGTATCAGTTTTTACACAAGTATATATCAACATCGTTATCACGGTGCCATGTTGGAACTGTGCTAGCGTACCACGCTCTGTCTATCTAACGAGCGTTGTACTAATACTTTGATTGATACCTGTTGATATGATTATATTTATGATTAGCTCTATCTTGATGTCTGTTTGTGAATGATAAATATTGGTTCTTATCAATTTATCTATGAATCAGCTAGTTTTAGTTACTTTTTCTTTTTGTGAATATTTGAAGTGTGAAAAATACGCACCACGTGGTCTGTCGTGGCTACGCGGTGCTGTTTACACGATGATTTGTGAGTTCGATTCTCACTAGAGGAGATGAAATGTTTAATATTTTAATTACCTCGCTCTGGCAAGAAGGCGCACAGTGCTACTTTAAACTCTAGGTTACCAGGTTCCTTCTGCGTACCCTGCAGAATACTACATGAAGCTCAAAAACAAAAAAAAGCAATTTGTGTTTATTGGTTTAAATTTGTTTATTACTAATAAATAAAATAAAGAATGTAATGAAGGCCAGTCGTGGCGCAGCAGCACAAGCGTGTAACTGTAACCGACAGGTTCTGGGTTCGATCCCCAGTCGAGGAAATGAAATATTTAATATTTTCAATTTAAATATTTAATGTTTCATTTCTTCGCTCTGGTAATAAGGCAAAGCGCGGCGTTGAGTTCCGCCACTCAACACGCAATGCCACAAATTCGGCGGAAAGTGGGACGGAGTGTCTTAACACTAAGTTCCCGGGTTCCCTCTGCCTACCATGCCTCTTGCGGGATACAGCGTGAAGCTAAACGAGATTAATCCGGTTAAAATAGCTTTTAAAATGTGTAGTTATCGTAAAAATAACCAAGCATTACATACTAATCAAATTCGTCAGCCCATTGAACGCAAAGTACTACCAGTTCTTATTGGAGCGTACTTGACAACAAAAAAGTTATTTATGACAATGCCTTTCATTGGTTTTGCTGATATCATCTGTTAATCTCACATATATGTATGAAATTATTTATGAAGTATATATGAATATACGTACAATAAAATCGATATTATTGATATCGATTCTTTTAATAAGATATGATTTGTACAATCGATTTTTATTACGTACCAGTTCTAGAGTGACGCGATTTTTTCTATTATCTTTTTTGTTGTACGATTGTGGGATTTGGATTAATTTTGATAAACAATATTCTTTTTGAAAAATTATCAATTTATTTTCTATAATTATACTTGTTATTTAGTATCATTATCGAAAGCATCTAGATTTCTAGTGCTTTAAACTGATTAAGAATATTGGTAGTGACAAACTATACTGGAAGTTCTAATTGATTATAATTCTATATGAAAATACGCATACGATTTTTTTTTATTATGTTCATGTGTTACTCGCTTGAATTGTCTTTATAGAATAGTCATTTAAATTGTATTATTAAATTTTTATCTCCAATCAGTGATTGCTTTTTGTGTCCTTTATCGTTATTTAGATTTAAATAATAAAGGCCTAGGTTTAAAAACCACTATTAGGTATAATTTTTCTATACTTTATTACGACAGTGAAACAGTACATATAGACCGTCAAATTATATTGCACAATAGCCACTCATAGATTTCTGTATTCAAAAGATAAAATCTTCCGTTTAATGGCATTGCAATTAATACTTATTGTATGAGATGAGATGAAAGCACCTCACTGTCCTTTGACCTCCGACCGTTGATAGCGATAGCCCGACGCCGGTGGGGTCGCGCTGTGACGATACGACGTCATTACGAAACATATCCACAAGTTCACGTGTGGTTGTATTATTGCTTTCTATACTGTTGGTTGTTTCCGGTTGTGTTTGCGTTCTTTTTTGTATGGTCACGCTGTATACTCAGATGGAGGGGTGAGTAGGCAGAGGGAACTTAGGATAATATTGTTAAGACACTTGTTGTTTCCCGCTTTCTGCCGACTTTAAGGCATTTAGTGTTGAGTGGCGGAACTCAACGCTGAACTTTGTCTTATGACTAAAGAGAAATTAAAAATATTCAATATTTGGGGGATATTTGAGATCGACACCTGAACCTGTCATGTACAGTCGCATATATATATATATATATATGTGCCCCACAATAGGCCTCAATTTATTTACAATACAATTCATATACTTTACGGCCAACGCGGTCTTATTGCTTGAAGCGATCTTTTCCAGTCAATCCTTGGATATAGAAGTTGAATAATTTTTTTTCTAATATTATTGAATGTTTAGACTAAGCGGCTTATTCGTTTTGTAAATAGATTATTTTATAATAACGTCTTTGATTTGCGCGATTGTTACACATTTTAAATGAAACTTTTTTAACCGGATGTATCGCGTACATTTGGAAAACCAATTGTTATTCAATAAATATAGGCGATTAATCCGGGGTTTCATTTGAAAAGTTTATTCTATTACTAAATTGTATAAAATGTGTATTTTGATGTACTTTATTACGGCGGGGAACGGAAGTGGAACGGAGTGTCTTAACACTAGATTCCCAAGTTCAGGAACCTAGTGTTAAGACACTCCATTTCACTTCCTGCGGGATAAAGTTTATTACGGTACAGTATCACGCTTTCAAACTACCACATTTATGATATTAATAGAATTCTTGTGCATTAGATATATCTATTAATTATTTCAGCCTACGTAACATGGTGCGGCATATGAGTAGGATTTTTTTGAAATCATTTATTTTGATATACATTTATTAGATATTATTATTTATAATTGATTTGAAATGAAACAGAGTGTTTTTAGCACAAGGTTCTCAGGTTCCCACTGTCTAAATTGAATTATGCCAGATACAGCGTAAATTTAAAAAAATATTTTTTTTTTTCTTAAGATTTTCCTGTTGGTGTACCTCAGGGTTGCATTGAAAGGCCGCTTCTATTTATAATGTATATTATACATCTGTAGTATGATAAACAAAACGCGTCGATCGGTAAAGTCAATAATGGAACCTACTTGTATAATATAATATATAATTTAATGATAAACGTATCATGAACGCTTGACATCGTCGCGATAACCTGCTACATGGCTACGTCCGCGCCCCGTTCCACCATCACGTGAGAATATTCTCGATTTATCAAAAAAAGTGTAGAATGTGTATTTTGTTCTGATTAAGTGTGTGTGTGTGTTTTGCTTTTTCTATAGATCTCTATAAATTTTCAAGTATTCTTATTAATTTGTTAAAATTTTATAGTATTCTAGCGTTGCTTTCTGTTTTTGATCTCGCTGGTTTGAAGTCGCCGCTTCTACTTTATAAGTATAGGAATTTCTTATAAAGCCATCGTGGCGTCTGACTGTTAACACGACAGGTGTAGGCTTGTTTTCATTTCAAGGGAAGATATTATTCTTATTTCTTCACTCTGGTCAAAGAGCGGCGTTGGGCTCCGACAAGCAATAGGTACAGATTTTCTCTGCACTACACGGAGGACACAGGGAGACACTGCAAAGCTGTGAACACTAGATATTTTATTGACATATTATTCATAAATGGAATGCGTAGTTCACTTAATTTTGTAATAGGCAAATTAGACTTCCAAGGTCTTAAGGTCGTATTTATATATCTTAATAGGCCATCTTGATTGAAGTTTGACGAGCATTGATGATTGATATTGTTTATTAATATCATTTAATTGGTTTGGTTCAGTGATTATTGTGTTCATAATTTCGTCACAATTTTAGGGGTTTTATAAAAAAAAAACAAAATATATACATGTTTTCTTTCCATGCAATATCTTATGCGTTTCATGGCTTAGGTGCTAGAGTAATGTTGATATAATGCCCAATAAAACTATCATTTATGATCAGAAAATTCCTCATTTACTTTGTTACATTTAAATAAATCGTAGCTTATTCTGTATAACATCAAGGACCAAAATTAAATATCCCGATTTATTTCATACAATATTATATTATACTGAAATTATGGACTAATGAAAGTAGCTTATCCATATGCGGCTGTCTCCCACCAGTGGCTTACATCCAATGAAGTCCATGGGTAGGAAATTGTCTGTATCCCGCATGCGGGCGTAATCGCCAAAGAAAGCGGCAAACCAGCATGCGGTCCCTGCGGCATGCGTGAATTGAAATCACTTCCACCTCGAATACATGCTGTGGTGATCAATTAAAGTAGCCCGTAGTGATTGTGATTAGGTTTGACCTAATCTTTTTTAGTTTATTTATTTAGATATATGTAATATCTTAACTTTTTTTGGTGAATAATAATTGGCGAAATATATGTCAACTTAGTAAAAAATAAAAGTATAATATAATGTATTTTCAGACGTGTAATATTATTTCTCTTTGTTTCAGATGCGTGGCGTTCCTGCCCAGGAGCGTGTATACACACTTCGCACGCGACCTCCTTCACTCCTCCCTCCATCCCCCTTAAGCCTAGCGTCCTCTGGCGACAAGTCCGTAGCGGCGCACGCGCACTCCCCCTCATTAGATCGGCCTCCCTCCCAAACCACTGCCAGCTTCGTCTGCTACGTGTGCGGTGTATCGGCACCCAGCTCGCAGCTACGACTGGTCTACTGCTGTGCTAACCCCGAAAGGGAACCTTATTACCCCTTTATAACTACGCTTAAGCCACATCCGGACGCGAGTCCGATTAGTCCACAAGGTCAGATTTTGTTGTTGTTTGTAAATTAAAATGATGTTTACTGTAGTCAAGTTGTTGAGAATATATTTTTTTTAACTTCTAAGGGTGTTAAAATGACTTTTTTATTTTCCAATTAGAATTAATTGCTAAATTAAACACTGGGGGAACGGAATGAAGTGCCTTAACACTACACTCCCAAGTTCTTTCTCTCTGCCATATGTATGCGGGACATAGTGACATACTTCGAAAATCTTGTGCCCCTACGCCACGATCGGATTCGTGTCTACAGAAATTAAATAATAATAAAAAAATGTTGAGAGTGTTAAAACTTGTTGTGGCGCAGGAGCGAAACTCTAAACGTGTCAGATTGTGAATTCGATCCTCAATAAATCAAATAAAATATTCAATAATTTCATTTCTTCGCTCTTGTAACAAAGCGAACGCGGCGTTGAGTTCTGTTACTTAGCATTTCTCAAATTAGGCAAAATCTTAGTGGAAAGGGAAGCGTTTTGACATGAAGCTCCCAAGTTCATTCTGCCTACCCTGCTGTGTGCGGGATACGGCGTGGAGCTGCAAGAACATGTTAAGAGTATAATAAACATAAACAGAGAATGATGCGCTTTCCAGGCATGGTGCAGATATGCGCGTCCTGCTACAAGAGCATACCGCACAAGTACCCCGCCTACAGCGAGAACGGGGAGCCCAACGCGGCGCACAACAACGCGCACACCAATCATATTAGGTGAAGGTTTCATATTGTATTGCGATTATTGGTTAAAGTGACCAACACCAGATTTTACCGTAGTCAACCGACGACTTTGATGAAGAAAAATCACTACCTCGTTTTGGTAAAATGTTTGTAGCTCGAAAGCTACTGATCGAACATTCCACTGAAATGTGTGTATTTTGTACTATAGGTTTAAGCCATACGACATGAAGCCGGGCCAGGGCGCGAGCAAGCGGCCGCCGAGCGCGCGCAGCCCACAAAGTCAAATTTTTGCTGAAAACATCATGGGACTGTACAGGTCTGTTGTTTGTGTGATTTTTATTTGGTACTTACTGTCTATTGATCATTGTTGGCGCTTATAGTTATTATTGTAAAGTTATTTATTCAGGCTGGTAACGAGACAAGAGCAGACAAAGAGCAGCGTTAGGTTTCGTCACTCAACACGTAAATCCTTGAGAATTCGGCAAAAATGGAGATAGGAATGTGCTTAAATGGGAACAGAGTTTTAGTTTTAACGCTATGTTCCCAAGTTCCCTCTACCCACCCTGCCATGCCATTACAGCGACAAATTAAAAAAAAAAACTTATTTCCATACTAAATATATTTATACGATTGTTGAGATCCACGTTAATTTGAATAGGTATTGGAGTATACAGTTTCTCGAAATATGTCATGGCGTTGTTTCACAATTCCGCGTAATGTCTCTCATTGGAACGTAAATCGGAGTACATTTTGTTTTTGATGCCTCTTCTGTTTGTAAATGACGTGTTTCCTGATGCACCCGTCAGGTGCTACGTGTGCGCGGGTCTGTTCCCGCAACAATCAATGGAGTGGCTGTCAACCAGCGCTGAGTACATGAACTCCCACGCGATGCACTTCCCGTGCCTGGCGGGGGCGGGGGCGGGCGCGGGAGCGGGGGCGGGCGCGGGGGCGGGCGCGGGGGCGGGAGCGCCTCGCGGGGGCCGCGTGCTGGCGTGCTCGCGCTGCGTGCGGCACCTGGCGCGCCAGTGGGAGCTGATGGACGCCGAGCGTGTGCCTTTGGAGCATAGAAGGTAGTACATTATTATTGATTTTGTTATTTGATATAACAGTGATTTATGTAAATATACTTTTTTAGAACATTTATAAACATTTTTTAAGGTGGGGAGATTTTTTTCATATTCTGTAAAGTAATTTGTAATTAAGAACTTAGACAATGCGTAGAAATGGAAAAGGAAATTATAAAAATACATATTTTGATTAAATATTGACGTTCCAATACAGTCGGATAGTGTGTCTACGACAGCGATACTGCTACGTGCCGCTACGAGATACGTAACGGCTCGTAGCAGTCGTAGCCGTTAGAATAGATTATTTCCTTGATTATAGATTTTAGTAAATAATTATATGAAGATGTTGTTTTAAATTTTTGGTTCGATTTTTACTGAAAGACTATTAAATATTTAATATTTTAATTTTCTATTCTCTGGTGCTGAAACAAAGTGGGAAATGAAAGTGACTTTATGACAACGACTTTTCTCACCACTAACCTACCTAGGTTTTCTCTACCTACCCCGCCATGTGCGGGGTACAAAGCGAAACTAAAATAAATATATGTTTACTTTTTTATGTTTTCTATGTTATTACTGTAATATAAACTTTTTTCTACAGATACAATATTCCATCGCCGCTGCCCATGTCTATGAACGGTGACCGTGTGATACCCACGCCGCCCTCCACCACCTCGGATCGGACTGTCGCCAGTAATAGTGGTAATATAATATTCCGCTTCACGCTCTATACCTCGCATCGTGGTAGACAAAGGGAACTTGGGAACCTAGTGTTACGGCACTCTGTTCCCATAAAGACACTTCTGGTACCGACTTTACGTTGATTTGACGGCATGGGTAAAGAGTTATAGACTCTGTTATATTGTTTATAAATATTAACATCGATAAAAAAGAAAAGAGATGTTCTAACTTTGACGTGCTTGTCTTTATGTTTGTTTGTAGCACCGTAGCTTTTTGATCAATGAAGTAATATGAGTGTGATTTTTTTTAACTTTTCCCTAAACATTTTACCAAGATGTGGTAGTGATTATTTGAGCACTTTTAATTTTAAATATTGATTAAAATCATAATACGTATTATAATTTATGCAATAAATATTTATAATAATAAGATACTCTACTCAGCTTCACGCTGTATCTCGCACATGGCAGGGTTGGCAGGGGAATCCGGGAACCTAGTGTTAAGACACTCTGTGCCGCTACTGTTACCCATTTTCCGTTGCATTTGAGGCAATGTGTGTTGAGAGGCGGAAATTTACGCCGTTTTTGTCATATGGCTAGAGTGACGAATGAAAATAGTATATGTTTAAATTGAAAATATGAAATGTTGAATTCCCCCGAGTGGGCGTGTGATGCATGTGTAATGTCGCAGCGTGCACGTCCATCTACTGCTTCCTGTGCGGGCTGCACTCCGACCTCACGCTGGCGCGCGTGCTGTTCGGGCAGCCGCAGGGCAACGCGCCCTACTTCCCGTGCCTGCTCACGCACCAGGTACGTGCCGCAGACGAAACCCGGGAACCTAGAGTGGCGGAACTCAACGCCGCGCTTTGCCTTATTACCAAAGTTACGAGTACATCAAAACTCTTATACGCTTATTGAAATTTACTTATGTTGTTAGCATCTCTGTAGGGACGATATTTTACAAATTTCCGCTACCCAAAGACAACTCGTAAGAATTATCTTTTGGCAAGAGAGAATACTGTTTACTTAATATTTTTACTATTTTTGAAATATTATCCCACACTTAGAAATAAGTTATGACGAGCGTATAAAAATTTCGACGTAGATTGGTGAAAACGAATGGCTTAGTTGGTTAGAGAGCTTAGACGGTTTCCAAAAGGCGTGGGTTCAAATCCTGCTTCGTTTTAATTTTTATACGTTTTTAAATTTAAGATTAGTGTTTTCCCTCTTAAGTGTGGAATAACATTTAAAAAATAGTAAAAATAAAAAAAATGTATATTAGATGTCAGATTCAACTTCTCATTTATATATTTTAAGGCGGGCATCGAACCTATAACTTGAGTTACGACAGCCCTCACTTATTTTCAATTAAATAAATAAACTTGTATATGACAGAGTCATACAAATGCGGAACAACTGCGGGAAAACGGGTCAGCGTTGGTGTGCACCTTCTGTTACCACTCGCTGCTCAGCCAATGGAGGAGGTGAGTGACTCCGGACACTATCACTGGCACTATCACTGGCACTATCACTGACACTATCACAAGCTATATACATTGACATTATTTTGATGCGAATATAGTACGTTAATGTATGTACTGTACTGTTGTTGTTGGACAGGAAGGGAGAGGGAAAACGGGGTATGTTTAGTAATAATCACGTAATATAGCTTCACGCTGTGTCCCGTACATGACAGGGTAGCCAGAGGGAACTTGGGAACTGAGTGTAAAGACACTCCATTCCACTTCTTCACTTTACGCCAAATTTTAGGCATTGAGTGTCGAGTAGCGGAACTCAACACTGCGCTTTGTCTTATTACCAAGGAAATACTATAACACGTTGATGAAATGAAAATATTAAATATTTAATTTGAACATGTAAAATATAGCATTTATGATGTCGTGTGTGACGTGCGCAGGTACGAGGCGCTGGGCGGCGTGAGCGCGGAGCGGCGCGCGTACAACACGCACGACTACCACTGCCACCTCTGCGGCATCAAGACCTACCGCAAGCGCGTGCGCGCGCTCCCCATCAAGGTACGCCCCGCCCCCACTCGCCCCCATCCGCCCCCACCCGCCCCCACTCGCCCCCGCCCGCCCCCGCCCGCCCCCGCGAGCCTTGCGCCGGAGTGGACAGATGAAAACATTAAACGTTTCAATTGGAAATGTTAAGTATTTCATTTCCTTGAGTGGAGATTGAACCCACAACCTGTTGTTTTCAATCACACGCTTGTGCCGCTGCGCCGCGACAGGCCTTAAAAGATGTTAATATCTTTACTAACTTTTTAATAACTTTAATATACTTTCAAATATTTGTTTATTTTTTTTTCTCTTTTCTTTTCTTAGCTTCACGCTGTATCCCGCAAGAGGCAGGCTAGGCAGAGGGAAACTAAGTTTCTAGTTTTAAGACACTCTGTTCCACTTCCGTTCCCCACTTTCCGCTGAATTTGAGACATTGTGTGTTGAGTGGCGGAACTCAACGCCGCGCTTTGCCTTATTTGCAAATATTTGTTAATTTAGTTACCATTTAAAATAAAATAAATAAATAAATAATAAAATACTATACTACATATAAATAAATGATCTGTATTTATATATACGTATATGTTTTAGGAATTCCCGTTCTTAATGCAGAGGCGGACGGAGAACTCCTTGTTGTTAGAAAATGGCGACTACGCTGTCGTGTGCTTGGACTGCTACGAGAGCTTAAGGTAAGCTGTGCTCTTATTGTGTTTTTATAAGTTGGTATTTTTTATTTATTCTTGATAAATAATGGTTTTTGCATGGTATTTTTTTTATTTATCATTGATAAATAATGGTTTTTGCATGGTATTTTTTTTTTCTTGAAAAAATATTTAAAAAATTTAAACGTAACAAGAATTAGCTTAGTTATACTCAAGATTGTGCTCTCGTGCTTTCCAGAGATTAATAGTCGTTTAACATATTATGTTTTAATTATTTTGAAGCTATGAACAGTTTTAAACTTGATTGATGATAAACTTGATTTGGTGTACGTAATTTAATATGTATAATTATTTGAACGTAGCGGTATTTGAAGCCGCGCCTCTTGGAAACCGTCCAAGCGCTCTGACCGGTACCTCATACGTTTTTATCAAACCAAGTCGAAATTGTTATACGTTTGTTTTAAACATTTTTTATTTTTAATATTTTAAAATGTTATTCCACACTTAGGAAAGAAAGTACTAAATTTTAAGGCGTATAAATTTTTTAATCGTAGCAGGATTCGAACCTGTGCCTCTTACAAAGCGTCCAAGCGCTCTGATCACCTAAACTATACGATGAACGTATTAAATATACATATTAATGTTTTTAAATTAATAACATTTTTAAATTAAGTTTAAAAAATATACTTAACTTAAATTTAAAAAGCGTATAAAAATTTTGAACGAAGCAGGATTTGAACCTGCGCCTCTGGACAACCGTTCCAGACCAGAGGTTTAAATTTAAGTTTAGTATTTTCTGTCCTAAGTGTGGAATAACACTTTAAAACATAGTAAAAAAAAAAATAAAAATATGTTCTCTTCAAGGAGTGAAATAAACTGATAGGAGAGTGAATGTAAATTGCCTGTTGTACGTAGATGACGTAGTGTTTATTTCTGGTGATGCATCAGAAAGCGAGTTACAGGCATTGGTTACCACTCTGAAAGAAGGGGGTGTGAATAATGGTCTAAGTCTGAATACGAATGAGACGAAGGTTTTGATATTTGAAAGAAATAGAGAAAGGACAGAATGCAAGATCAGTGTAAATGATACGATATTAGAACAAGTGATGTGTTAGAATAAGTGTATATGTGGGTAGTATGTTTAGTAGAGACGGAAGATACGAACTGGATGTGGAAAGGCGTATTGCTGCCTGTAACAGAGTTAACGAGGCCTTGGCTGCATTGTTGAGACGGCGAAACGTCAGCATAGCTGCGCGTTTGGCCGTACACAATGCAGTGTTGGTACCGACACTGTTATACGGCAGCGAAACGTGGGTATTACAGAAGAAGAATGTAAGAAAGATGATTACTGTAGAGATGCGATCTCTTTAGATAATCAGATATGCGGAGTCAGTTTAACTGATCGCATACCCAATGAAGAGAAACACAGAATGGTAGGTACTGGCGAGGATGTCACAGTGAGAATGAAGAAGAACGTGCTCAGGTGGTTTGGGCACGTCGAGCGAATGAGTGAAGAAAGAATGGTAAGAAAGATTTACGAAGGAAAAATGAGTGCTAAGAGAGGAAGGGGAGTCATCGGTTGATCTCCTTCCGCCTCCCGGAGAGCATTTAAGAAGAGGTCGATGACAATTGACAAGACGTAACATAACAATTAGTTTAAGTAACGAGTGTGCGTTGGTGTGTGTGTGCAGGAAGCAGGCGGCGGACTACTCGCGGCACGGCGTGCCCGTGGACAAGCGCGAGTACAACTGGCTGCAGCAGCCGCCGCCGCCCGAGGACAGCGCCGACGTCACCATCGCGCGCCTGCCCTCCGGCGACCGCAGCGACAAGCTGGTACCGCTCCCGCCGCCCCCACCCCGTCCCCACCCGCCCCACCCGCCCCACCCGCCCCACGTAGTAACGCGTGTATGTGTGTGTGCGCAGATCCCGCAGTCGCTGGTGGCGGCGCGCGGCAAGCGGCACAGCCCCAAGCAGCCCGCGGCGGAGCGCCGGCCCAAGGACAAGCCCGACGCAGGTACGCGAGTGCGGGGCCGCCCCATGGCATGGGGACATTGTTACTTTTTTTATTATTCTTTAATTCTTATATTTTTCTTATTCTGAATTATTTATGTTCAAAATATTAAATATTTCATTTCCTCGAGTGAGGATCGAACCCACAGCCTGGCGGTTACAGTCACATGCCGCCGCAGTCTTGTGCCGCTACGCCTATGTTGATATAACTATATTTATTTTTAAACCAATTTGAATAAATCAAATACATAATATTAACAAAATATACATGTGTGTATATTGCTATTCTATACCATGTACGCCACCATACGTACCACTGACACTGACACTAGCGCACAAACGAACAAACACTAAAAAATTAAAATCTTTTTTTTAATTTCTATTACATATATAAGTGCCCGCGATAATTATTTCTCTCATATATGTGCTATGTACAAGCAGCGTATTATATTATGTATCTTGACTATAAACGCTTGTGGCATCGATGCTCATGATGATTTTTTTTATTTTTCCACCATTTTTTATTTATTTTGTTGGTTTATTCATACATACACGCTTAAAAAAAACATTAACATTTTTTCGACGTTGTCGGTTAAAAGCAAACATGAATACACTAGCGTCAAAATCGCGGCTTCGCCCGCTTGAAATTAATATATTGCAAAATTAGTTTTAAAGATATAAATCGTGTGAAAGTGGAACAAACATTCGTACTTACAAACTTTCAGACTCACCTTCACGCTGTATCCCGCACATGGCCGGGTAGGCAGAGGGAACCTGGGAACCTAGTGTTAAGACACTCCGTTCCACTTTGCCTGCCGTGCTTTGCCTTGTTACCAGAGCGAAGAAATTAAATCATTAAATATTTTAATTGAAAATATTTAATTTCCTCGAGTGGGGATCGCCACAACCTATCGTTTACAGTCACACTCTTGTGCCGCTGCGCCACGACAGGCCTCAAACTAACACATTTATAATATTAGAAAAATTCAATATATTAGATATATAGATAAAACCTTGTACAAAACTGATGCTAAGTAATACTTGGCGCGGAACAATCCTTTGCGATTGTAGCGAACGGGACAGTCCTCGGGAAAACTCTTACAAGGGAATTAATGGGGGGGGGGTTGGTGGGGGGCGGCCGAGCTGTGTGTCGGGTATCGTTTAGGGTTTTAAATTGAGTTGATTATTAGTCGTCTTTTAAATTGAGTTGATTGTCGTTGTGGTGTAGGATAGGGTCGTGAGTTCGATTTCTATTCGGGGGTCTTTAATTTATCTCTCAGTTTTACAATGATGAGATAACACGGCGTTGAGTACAGTTACTCAGGTTCAATAGTAGAATACAGCGTAATATAATTAGACATATATGTATTAATACAATTAATAAACTAAACGAAACACTATACTATAGTATTTAAAATCAATATTCCAAATATCGACATATTTCACAATAATAATATAGTATTTCATTTGGTATACAGACGCGTCCTGTTGTGGATATGGTCGTTTTTATATCCTCGCTCTGGCAACAAGACAAAGCGCGGAGTTAAGTTCCGCGGTTCAACACTAGATTCCGAAGTTTCCTCTGCCTACCCTGCTATCTGCGGGATGCAGTGTGGAGCTGGCAACAAAAAATATTTTAATTTCCCACTTGTCTCCGAGCACTTGAACGTTTTGCAACGATTCAATTTATCTTGTGTCGTAAAGCGGATTAGCCTGACTTGTGTCTCCGGCCGTCGGGCACTCTGTGTTTGAAAGTTCATTAGAGGGAACGTTGGTGGTTGTCTTACGTTGGGCGGATGTCGTGGGTACGATTATTGGGAGATGTTGTTGTATGTCATTTGTTTATGTTCTGTTTTTAGATAAAACTTAATTGATAATTAAATACAGTCGAAATTTAGAGAAGAGCTTGTAATCTAATAATTTACATTATACAATGCTACAGACCGTCATACATACACACGCGGGCATATTCAGACGTCAAATTTATATCACTCCTCGATTTCCGTCAGTGGTTAGGAAGTTAAAACATCTTGGAGCCTTTGGAAATATTTTACAATAAACTTTACGATGATTTTTTATAAATTATTATTAAATTAGTTGTTGCTTCAATTTTCACTTATTTAATTATTATTAAGTTGAGTATTTAAAATCAATTGTACCGGAAGTGGACAAATGTGTTATAAAAATTGTCAAAGTTTTCTTGACATTTCTAAACAAAATGTATTTGTTCTTGGCTTTTAAATGGAAATACAACTTTAATTAAGCAATGAAATAAATGAAATAATGAAATTTACACAAACTAGAACTTGAACACAAAATAAAACACAATTTATGACGTATGACGTCATAAATTGTGTTTTATTTTGACGATGTATGACGTAAATATTTTCTGAATGAAAAGCGACAGATCGGCAACATTTGTTAGTAATTTTGTAGTAATATATGTTTACGACATTGGCGTCTGTTCATAACTGCCTCACACGTGACAAGCTTCACGCTGTATCCCGCATATGGCAGAGTAGGCAGAGGAAACTTGGGAACCTAGTGTTAAGACACTCCGTTCCACTTCCGTTCCCCACTTTCCGCCGTATTTGAGGCATTGCGTGTGGCGGAACTCAACGCGGCATTTTGCCTTGTACCAGAGCGAAGAAATGAACATCAAAAAACATCAAACATCTAAATTGAAAATATTAAATATTTCTGTCCTCAAGTAGGGATCGAACCCACAAACTGTCGGTTTCAGTCGCACGCTTGTGCCGCTGCGCCACGACAGGACACTTTCACAGTACTTCGATATCGAATTTGATTTGTGAACAAACAATTTCGAGCAAATGCTCAGTACTACAGAAACGACATACTTCAATGAAAACACACGTATACATAGGTCTCATATTCATTCACTGTACAGCTATAACGCCATAGCCCCAAAACAAACGTAATAATAACAGCTATACGCTCGGTCTCTCTCGCATTGAGCGGTCGCTAATACTCTAGACGAATGCCTTAAATCAAATATCGGTGTACTGATCGGTGGCTAACTAAATACAAGTTAGCCTCTGGCACGAGAGGGGTGTTATAAGTTTGACTTGTATATCTGTCTGTGGCACCGTAGCTCTTGAATGATTTGAATGCGGTTCTTGGTTATCAAAATCGGATTTGCAGGTAGTTTTCTTGAGTTGGTTTTAGGTTTTTCTTGTATGATTGTGGTTGACATTTTATTCTGATTTATGTTAAGTGAAGAGTGAGGAACGGAAGTGGAACGGAGTGTCTTTACACTAGGTTCCCGGATTCCCTCTGCCTACCCTGCCTAGTGCGGGATACAGCGTGAAGCTGAGCGAGTGAGTGAGAGAGATATTATTTTAGCTTCACGCTTATCTCGCTTTCTTTACTAATCACTCGAACTTCGGAGTGTTGCGTGTTAGACGTGTCAGTGTATCATTATATTTGTTGCTTGTTTCACAACAAAGCAAATTAAAAAACAGCGTTCGAAAATTGCAATTAATTCATAATTTATATTTTTATGATTAGATGGAAATGAAACATTTAATATTTTTAATATAAATATTTAATGTTTCATTTCTTCGCTCTGGTAATAAGACAAATTGCGGTGTTGAGTTCCGCCACTCAACACACAATGCCTCAAATTCGTCGGAAAGTGGGGAACGAAAGTGAGACGGAGTGTCTTAACATTAGGTTTCCGGGTTCCCTCTGCCTACCCTGCCGTCGTGCAGGATACAGCGTGAAGCTGAAAGAAAAAAAAAAAATTATATAATTTTATTTCTTTCTTAAATAATTAACATAATAGATAAATCATCTACTTAAATTTTAACTTATAAAATTTATTTGTTTTATACAAAATAAAGTATAAATATCATAAAAATATATCATCCCAGACAAGTAAAATGGTCATATTCCGCAAGAAGAATCCCGTAAAGTAATAGAATGTTCCAAAGCAGGCAACTCCAGTCGAGTGCTCGTTGTAAAGTTCGCCGGGTAAAGTTGGGTTAATTCCGACTCCGAGCGGGGAATGAGCCGCGTTAGATAACGGAATCTTTATATTGTTTGTATATCGTGTGGCGCCCGACGTGGGACTTCTAGGGGCTGGTATTTTAAAGTTTTTTTTTTTTCTGTAGGTTATATTATTTAGCTTCACGCTGTATCCCGCTTATGGTGTCGGAGACTTAGTGTTTAAGACACTTTCTTTTGTCATTAAAACAATTCTCTCTATGTTTCTCATTTTCTGACGAACTCAATGCGTCGTTGCCGCCCCGTGAAAGAAAAAAAAATATTTTGTTTTTCCGAGTGAGGATCAAATCCACAACCATTCGCGTTTTTATTAGCACGGTTATGCTTTTGTGTCACAACAGGCCTGTAGGTAATCTAAATATACATATACGTACATATGTACTAAACTTTATTTTTTCATTCGCTCAATACTTTTTGTCGCATTGCAGGGTTAGACAGAAGGCAAACACAAGGTTCCCAAGTTCCCTCTGCCTACCCTCCGTATTTATACAGTTTAAATAAAAAAAAAACTATACAGACTGAAATACCCCTATTGGAATCCGACTTTCCAAACATTAGAGGAATGAGCATTCGCGAAGTTCAACTCTACCACGAGACGGGCACAACACTAGAACAGAATTAGCATGAATACGTACTCGCGACTGCCGTATACCGTGTAGCTGGAAGTTGGTTTGTGGTCTTTGCGGTGTAGTGATGGGAAGTGTGCGCGTCGATAATTCTATGTTAATTTAAATAAGTTAAAGATTATGTTTAATTAGGTTGTTTAATATGTATTATAATGGAAATTTGTTCAATGCGTTGCGTTGAGTTTGTATGTTAATGTATAAAAATTTTAAAATAGCGGGACTTAAATCCGCGCCTTCAAATTTTTATTCATTTTCTAAATAAGTTCCTTTATAAGTGTGGATTAAAACTTAAAAATATAGTAAAAATATTAAATATGTTCTTGCAAAATATTAATTATGTTCTTGCAAAATAATATGTAAAAATATTTGCAGGACTCTCAAAAATATACATATACATATTTATTACGACAAAAGCTATACAACACCTAATTACAAATATCGACTCAAGAGCCAAATATCGATATAACACAATTACATCCCTCGAACCACCCCTTGTCCTAACACAACGCCGCTCATGCGATGACTGCGATACCGCGCCCCTTTACTTTTGCCTTTGTTTCGCTCTCGTAGCGCTACGTCCGATTTTGTACCCCCCGAGTGCCCCTACGAGAGTCTCGAGAGGCGTGTTTTTTTTTTTATTATTATTTTCCAGAGTGACATCGTTATTTTAACCCCTTGAAACTTCGAACACCGGTTCTTAATTGATGTTTGTTTATAGCTTGCTACCACTTTTGTGGGGACGCCCGAGTTCCTCGAGTTGGCTTTTAAATTATAAATTAGCGTTATTGAGGAGTGTATGGGGAATGAAATATTTTGTATTTTCTTGGTTATGAGGCAAAACTACACGTTGAACACCGCAACTAATCTCGCAGTGCCTTAGTTTAGTGGAAAACGGAAAGTAGCAAACGGAAATGTCTTAATGGGAACAGAGTGTTCTAATGTTAGGTTCCCAAAGTCCCTCTCTGTGAGATACAGCGGGAAGGTTTTAAAAAATTAAAATAAATAAGCAGCCATAATCTCTACCGTTTAATATATATAAAGTATCTGTAATTGAATGTTTAATAAGGAAAGAAAAGATTAAACTTAACTTAAAGGAGTGTTGTAACTTTGATTTGTCTCTCTGCCAGAATGAATAGCCCGATTTTCTGTAGTAGAGAGCTTTGTTCTTTGTATATAATTTTAGCTATGTTTTATAAAAATCGGATCTACAGTTAAAAAGCTTAAAGCACTTTTCCGAGATGAGGTAGTCAACTATAGGGTCGTGGATTCCTTTTT
The DNA here is from genome assembly GCA_019049475.1 of Eueides isabella. Lineage (NCBI taxonomy): Eukaryota > Metazoa > Arthropoda > Insecta > Lepidoptera > Nymphalidae > Eueides > Eueides isabella. Next base: position 741,289 of record CM032407.1, read on the forward strand.
TATTTAAAAATTTAACCTATTTAAGTAGAAGTGTGTATTATACCCAGCGTAGGAGGCAGTTTAAAGACCGTTAATGAGATGCTTTGTAGAGCTCACTAATACAGCAACTAATTGTCACCGACTGCAACGGACGCCTGTTTGTTAAAGGATTTTAATTTATGCAATCTTTTAACGAAGTAATATTAAAAATTGTTATAAATTAATGGTTTAAATCTATATCGAAGATAGATTTTAACTAAATCAAAAGTAAAATAATATTTATAAAAAATAACTCTTTATCTTTGATATTAGACCTGTCTATGTGTCTTTTGACATTTTACACATTTATTTTACTTCTAAGGGTAACTTTATAATAAATAGTAGGAAAGTAAAATGATAGATAATATAAAAAAAACACGATTTTGTTAAAATAAGTAAAAATTAAATATACATATATATTATATAATTAATTGTGAATAATGAGAAAAAGAGCATGATGCTAATATTAACTTTTTTTTAGATTATGGCAGTATGACAGTAGGTCTTATTGAATATGATAAATTTCTAATTAATCCGATGTTTCTAAGTCAATCAGTCTGCTTTAAAGGCTGGTAATGCACATGTCTCAGCTCCTCTGGTGTTGCACAGGGCTGTGGGTTACGATGATCCTCACCATCAGACCCGTACGCTCGTTTGGCTTGTCTTTTCCATAAAAAACAGTCAAAATCACGTTCAAAAATTTCGTAACAAACATAAATAAATACGACCGTAACTAATACTACAAGCATGATAAAAAATAAAAAAAAATGTCGCCACATAAGCTACGTGTACTTTGTCAGCAATAACCACCCTCTGTTTAGTCTCGGTACGTTCGTTACGTTCAAATATACTCGCTCTATGTTTGTAGAGTACGGACCACCTTGAAATTAGGGTGTAGATTTTCTTATAAAACTCCAACACGCAAAAAGAAAAATATTATACGTTTGACCTGTTTGTCCGTCTGTGGCATCATAGCTCATGAATTAATAATCCGATTTGGGTGCCGCTTATTTTAATCGAGAGTCATTTCTCTCGTTCGTCGCGGTAAGCAATTCAAAAACTACGAGTATTTTGAGAAGATGCTATAGTGATTTTATTTGGTCGGGGTTGTTAGAAAATTTTAAATTCTTTATTATTTTGTTCTCATGATTCGTCTACCGTATTGTACTTTGTATAATAATTATAATATATATATATATATATATATATATATATATATATATATATATATATATATATATATATATATATATATATATATATATATATATATATATATATATATATATATATATATATATATATATATATATATGTTATTTTATGTATCTGTTTCTGTTTGTCAAAATAATAATGTAATAAATATTCTTAATATCAAGTTTGTTCAGAGATAAATGACAACTCAGTCCATGTAACGGTATGAAAGTAAATAAATACACAGTATTTTGCACACGTTTACGTTTGTTGTTATATTTTTTTTTGTTGATTCGATATATTGTTAGTTGTATTGTGAATTTAAAAAAAAAGCTGACTGCCTGATAAACACTTTATTAGGAAACGTCTTTTTCTGTTAGCTATGATTTTTTGTAATGATTTTCTATTTTTTATATCCTCTCTTCGTTTTGTTGTAGCCCTTTGTTTAAGTTACTAAGCCACTTCGGTTCAATTCATTAGTATAACAAATAATTAATCTATAGCAATAACTTACACAAATCCCACTATCAACACTAATATTAATTTGTTAATACAGACCATATCTAAGAAGGTTCCAGATGAAATTCATCAGCGATTTAACGTGATACGCCATCTAATTTTAATTTTAAAGTTTCAAATCTTTGGTTTTTTTAAATTTTTCTTAGTAGTAAACGCAGAGGGAAGTTGGAAACCTGGTGTAAGACACATCGTTTCCATGAATACTTTCCGTAGAATTTCTGTAACAATATGGATATCTATGTCTTTCAATAATAATTCTCTTTCAGCTTCACGCTGTACATAGCATGGTATTTAAAAATACCTTGTGTATAATATACTACTTACAAAATGTTAAATTTAAAATTTTATAACTTGTCACCAAAACGAATATAAACTATTGAAAGCTTCCGGTGAAAGCTCATAATCTGTCCCGCTAACTTGATCGCGTACCATTTCACGACCCGAGTGGAATAATTCCAGCGGCGCGGGCTAATGATGCCGGAGCGCACTCTAACCCCCACTGTCGCGGGAATTTAGCGCCTCCTAATGGTTCGTAGTTAAATGTCATACTTACTTTGTTCTGAAAAGCACTGGCGCCCAATGTGGGACTTAAAAAAGCTCTTGTAAATTCTAGATTATGTCTGTTGTAATTTTGAATTATTGTCAAATTGTGTGTGGAATTCTATTATATGGTAATGTGTATGGATGTGGGCGAAACGCGGCGTTGAGTTCCGCCACTCAACACGCAATATTTCTATCAAAATCTGGAGCGGAATATTTTAATACTATGTTTTCTAGCTCTGCCTATCTTTTTATGCGAGATAAACAATAGTAAAATATTCTGGCGACTGATAATAATTATAATAACTGACCTGGAGTAATGATCTCTTGTAAAAATTTTTATTAAATCTGTTGTGATTCTGTTTGTTGAATTTTAATATATTATATACTGATTTGATGGTTTTTATATAATTTAATTAAATACAAAACCAAATGTGTAGTATTTAATTTACAATCTTCATCTATTAGAAGCATTCATATATTTATTGCAAGTTCAGTTCACGTCACTTCTATTTATTTAAAATAGTCTTAAATACAGTAGTCACGTTCCTGTATTACTTCCGTGACATTGGTAACGAATTTCATTTACCACAAATTTTAGCTATTTTCTACTCTAATCTCATAGACAAAAGCTTTAAAATCGCTTAAACGTATATTAAACTTTAAATAAACATTTGGAAACTGAAAAGTCGTTGCCAAATGGACACATGTCATATAAAGTTGAAATATCATGTCGACCTTTCAAAGGAATTTACGTTTAATATGTATAGGGTTAGAGGTGATTACTGTGTGTCTGTTTGCGTCCTCGGTGTGTATCCACAGCGGTATCAAGACATTATTGCCGCGCTACCCCCTTTTAACGAGCGTTTAATCTTCAGGTCGCTGGTGTGTTTCCATTGCTGTTTGAGACATATTTTTTGTTTAATATATGGTTTTTTTTTCTAATTTCCTGCGTTAAGATTTCTCGAGAATTTGACATCTTGTTTCTTGTTAGATTTGATAATTTTATGTCAATTATACTTGATATAGTACCTACATGTGCTTTTTAACACTTGTTCTTCTTTTGTGTAATATGAACTCTTTTTGCTGTTTTCTTTGAACTCTCACGACGTGACAATGGCGAAGTGCTCAACTGGCACGTTCGCAAAGCCTTAAAATAAAAAAAAAACAGTGCTTTCACTTCATCGTCCAAGCCTATAAAAATTAGAACGTGAATTTGGATACACACACTTTGCAAAACTAATCTAATCTATTCATATATTACTTAAAGCTAATATAAAAAGAAACCGTTTTGACAATGGACACGCGCGTCTCTACAGCGCATGTGCGTCGTCCAGACTGCCTACTCCACTCGCTCGGTACGTGCCGGTGCCGTAATGACTGCGTACAGACCCCTCTCAGGTTTTATTGGTGGTCTGTTTTACGATCTACGGTCTCTACGGCGCTCTACGGTTATAAACCAAAGTTTTTTCGATTCTCGTCACCTTATTTTGTTAATATTTTGTAGTTTGGTTGGGATGTTTTGTATGAGTGTGATTAGTTAATGTTACTCAATGTAATATTTGATTTTTGGATATTTTTTATTTATTTTAGTGTAGGTTTTAAGTGTAATTCAGGCCTATAATGGCGGTGGAACAGAAGCGTACGACCTTTACAGCCGTACGCTTCTGTTTACCTACCTGTAAGACAGGTTGTTGCTTAGATTACCATTTAAAAAAATGAAATATATTTAACGAGGCAAAGCGGGGCACTCAAGACACAACTTATTAGACATTCGGAACATGGATAACAGAAGTGTCTTAATGGGAACAGATTGTCTTGACACTATGTTCCCGAGTTCCCCCTCCCTACCCTGTTCCATACGGAACACAGCATGCAGCTAAAAGAAAAACAAAATTAAATAAATTATATAGTTTTTTTTTTAGCTTCACGCTGTATCCCGCACGAAGCAGGGTAGGCAGAGGGAACCCGGGAACCTAGTGTAAAGACACTCCATTCCACTTCCGTTCCCCACTTTCCGCCGAATTTGAGGCATTGCGTGTTGAGTGGCGGAACTCAACGCCGCGCTTTGCCTTATTACCAGAGCGAAGAAATGAAACATTAAATATTTAAATTGAAAATATTAAATATTTCATGTCCTCGACTGGGGATCGAACCCAGAACCTGTCGGTTACAGTCACACTCTTGTGCCGCTGCGCCACGACAGGCCTCAAAATTATATAGTAAGCCAATAAAATCAAATAAACAAAGCAAAAATTCAATTTCCTTGCAAATAAAAGTCAAGTTGTATTCTCAGGAACGCGACGTTTTTATCGCAATAGCTATTATTTCGGTAGAAGGCGTTTCTTGATGTATAAATTATTTGTTCCCGGCTGCGAGTCGGCACTGGCCATGTACTGGTCCTCTGAGGACGGTAGATTGTGCTTTGAATTGTTTGTGTAGCGAGTTTTTCTTTATCTATGGGTTTTGTTTTTTTTTTATTGAGATTTTTATTCTCATTTATATATCAACTGTTAATATAAATTGAATAAAATTAATATGTGTATGTAGTGGGGAACGGAATTGTGGTAAACGGAGTGTCTTAACACTAGGTTCTTAAGCACTTTTTAGATATCCTATTTTGTGCGGGATACAGCGTGAAGCTAAAAAATATGTTTTTTTTTTTTAATTTTCTCAAATATTCAAACATATCTCAATATTTTATTTGTAAATTCTTACCATAAATAAGATCTTGATACATCTTAGTATGCGTTCTTAAAAGGCTGCTTTCCCCTTCGATATATGAAACTTAATATTATCACAAGAGAACAGATTGCCGTTTTCCCACTTTTCGCTCAATCTTTTTAACATTGCGTGTTTAGTTGCGGAACTAAACGCCGCGCTCTGTTTACCAGAATGATAATCGAACCTACAACAATTGTAATTGCAATATCTAATCAATATACATTAAATTAACACAAATCTATTCATAAGCTAGGTATCGTACAAGAGCCAGGACTGTGCTACCTAGTGATTAGCAGTACAATGTTAAAGTGCTATTGAGAGTTTCAGAGCAGTGATATAGTACGGTTGACGAGTCGTGACCTCCCTGAAGTTTAAATGCGATAAAATTCAGAGCACGTTACGCGGCCAAAACTCATCGATCATACTGCACTGGGTGTTCTCCAGCCCCCAGTTTTGTATTCTGAATAGATTCGCCCTCACTGTCGAGTAGCGGATATTGGAACTTTATTAAGTTTGGATTTGCACCTTTTCCTAACTAATGTTTTGTTTTTTTTTTTTACTTTATCGTGGTAGTGATTTTTGCTCCTTTTGGTGGTTATCTTAATATGATAATGAAAATCAATGGAGCCGTTTATTACTTTTTCTACGTAGCGACAAAACTCTTCGCTCTCCGTTCAAATGTTTTTTAACGAAATTTCATTTTAGATTAGTAGCTTCTCGCCGTATCTTGCGCTTGTTATTGTAGACAGAGGGAGCCTGGAAACCTAGTGCTAAGACACTCCGTTCCACTTCCGTTCTCCACTTTCCGCAAAATTTGAAGCATTGTGTGTTGAGTGGCGGAACTCAACGCTGCGCTTCACCTAGTTACCAAAGTGAAGAAATTAAAAAAATACCTCGATTGGGGATAGAACCCACAAAATATGGCGTCGTTAGCAGTCGCACGTTTAGGCAGCTGCGCCACGACAAGCTTAAAATAATTTATTAGGCCAGTTAATTAATTTATACACAAAAAGTGTTTATTAAAAATTCTATAACTATCTGTTTCTCATACAGTATCTTTACAAAACTCATTACACAAGTAACTTTTATATCTACTCTTAATACAAGTTAATTACACTTTGCGAAAGCTCCCGAAAGCTCTCCGCTTGGTCTTTTCGCTCAGATTATTCGTTACGTGCTCGGGAAGTAATGATTTTATGTAATTCTCCTTCGAAAGCATCCTGCTTTATGTATCTTTGTTGGGAATATTTAATTATTTTCGTTTATTTCTTCTTTGGGGATTTATTTAGCTTGTAGATTCTTTTTCTGTTTGGTTACTGATTTTTGTTTATTGCGTTGGGAGTTTGGCATTTGATTTTGTGTCTCGCACATATTATCAGAGATTACCTGGGAACCTTTTGTTCTTAACTTACCTGGGAACCTTATGTTTCCGTTCCCGTTGACACACTTCCGTTTTCCACTAATTGCTTAAAGTAATTAAGTTGCTTGACTTAATATGACAATATTAATAAAATAATAACATTTTAAATGAAATGACATTGACTTAGAATGACATGTCTTAACACTAGTCACCCAAAATCCATTCTGCCTACTCTGTTTTGTGCAGGTTATAGCGTAAGGTTAAAAAAAATTAAAGAATTTCAGAAATAATAACTTTCTGTTCGTTTCTGTTTTTATTCATTATTCTGAAATGAAGAACTATCTTCATATAGATCAATATCTCCCACAAAAAACGCTCACAAAAACCAGTAAAATCTATTTGTATCCAATTATAAATAGCCGTGGTATATAAAGTTACCAACGCAAGTATTATACTCGACCCGTTCTATTAATACAGCTATTAACTTTTAATCCCCCCTTTACTCTAACGAGATCAAAACTCGGCGTGAAGCTTATGCTTCATCAGAGCTTTAATACAATGTGGAATGGATTTTTTTTGGCTGTTTTTTTTTTCTTTTTTTAGTTTTTGGTGGTTGTGGGTTCGTTTACTATTTGAGGTTTTTCGGTTTTGGGGCGTTGTCTTGAGTATGAGGAAGGCAGTAGCTTATCACATGTACTTATTCATTCATTCTTATTACTGATATTTAAAAAAAAAAATAATTTTAACATTGCGGGATTTGAAACTGTGTCTCCTGGAATCTGTCCAAACGGTCTGACCAACTAAGCCATACGTTCTCATCAAGCTACGTCGAAATTCTTACACGCTTGTTACAAGTTATTTATGTTGGTAGCATAGTTTCCTAAATAGATATTTTATATATTTAATGAAATAAAGTTTGAAAAGACACTATTTTAACTGAAATATTCGCGTATGTTTAGTTACTTATATATTTTTGGGAACCTGACGTTTTGAACATTTTGCAGTAGTCTATGGTCACGGGATGGATAACTGCGTAAATCAAAATCAATAATAACGTTTGGAAAATTGTTAAAACGTTTTAAAAATATATATATTCAATATATGAAAACATTATGTTTATATTTAACGTAACATTGAACAAGGATTATCATAAATACATAGGTACAAGTATAATCGTGGCGTCGTATGATTAGTGTACGCAGGGGCGCGCGGTTAATGCAATCACACCCCGCCGATACACGTCGAACGGTCACCATAGACTTAGTGTGGTATAGACATGGCGTTACTATTTACTTAATGAGTGATTGTTTTTGTATAAATGTAGATTTTTGTGAATGGAAAACTATGTTTTTATCTACGAACGCTAATGGACATGTGATATAAATTTGACATGTCTGTCTATCTATGTGTCTATTTGATTAACTTAGAAAACTTTGTAAAAATTTGAACTAAGTTTACGTAGCGATTAGATAAAATGTTGAAACACAAATAAGGGAAATATTATCTTTTCATTTATTCTATCATTTCTAGCCCAATTAAATGTAGAATATGTGTAATAATTGTATACAATGTCCAATTGGTTATTTTTAAAAATGAAATTAACACTCCGCTTAATTTTTGTTGCAGGTAAGAAATTAAAGCTGCTATTTATATATAATATGTTACAAAGGTAAGTTTAATTGCTTATTCCGTGTCTAGATTACGAGTCTCCGTCAAAATTATATAAAAAATATATTTATTGTGTGATGATAAGTGTAGTTACAGGTTCGATTCTGGTACCAGATAAATAATAACTAATTAAAACTGTTGTAATCGCTCATTTGATGCAACAATAACATATTTTATTTTTTAAAAGTGTCACTTATAACATTGTAAGTACAAGCTCTTCTACAACGACAAACATGGACATGTTTAATATTTTTTTTAAAAAGAAAGTATTAAATTCAGTTTTGCATCAAGTAAACGATACAACGTATGTCACAGGTTTTAAAGATATTTACACTTTTCATTAGGCAATAAACGTATAAAATATATTAAAAAACCGTAACTGAATTCTTATAAAACTTTCGACTTTATATGAAAAATAGATGGCTGTAAAAATACGTTTATTTTTCTAATGCCACGTCTACGCAGTCGTCGGTCTACACAAGTCAAGGGCGCATGCGTGGAGCACAGTGGTTAGTAGGGATAACACGGCGTAGCTAACGGCTACGAAGTGGGGTGTAGGGTGTTTGCCTATACTCCGGTCTCCATGCTCTATAGCCTCTTACACAGTTGTAGTAGATAGGGCTGATGTACTGTTACTGATATATTGTGATAGATAGAAAAAAAATAATGTAATATATTTGGTAGTTAGTTGTAGTGTTCAGTTACTATCTTCATTATATTAGTTGTATATTTTATAAGTTGATGCTGATTAATTATTTGTTGAAAAAATTGTTGAACTGCAAAATTAAATATTCGGAAGCTTTACACTGTTGCTCAATAGAATAGATAGCTTCCTGGCTGGTTTATGGACTCGGTCCTTAAGTAAAGAAATATAACATTTCTCATTTGCAGAAACTAAACTCACAAGCCTTAGTTTTCATACGTGTCTTAGTGGGATAAAAAACTTCATGTAAAACATAAGCTCTGTCATTATTATTATTCGTTATTTTATACAATCTTTGTTCAAAAAAGACATTTCCTGATCTCACTTATCACTCTTCTGATATTTCTAGAACTTCTGTAACGGTTACGATATTTTATTATATCGATTTATAAATAACATTTTGTCTTTCATACACATTAATACTAAAATATTCTTTAATGTATTCCATGAATACATATGCATATCTCTGCCTGTCGTATCATATCAATATGGCCACACAATTCACCGCTCAACCTCATCTGTACAGTACAGTAGCTGGCAGTGCTCGCTCCTCGTTACGTCCGCTCGAATTAAATACTATAGACTATAGACAGTGGCTTTGCGTCCTCTAGCACGTTATAGATATCGAGGTATTTATTGAAATTTATAATAAGTAAATGTCTATACATATTTCTTCGTATAAATATATAGTGACCGACCGAAACTGTTTTTTCAGCCGAAACCGAAACCGAAACCGTACTTTCGGCCTCGCTCTTAGTTTCGGCCGAAACCGAAACCGAAACCGAAACTTACTTAAAAATAATTAAAATTTCTATTGCATATTGAAATCTAGTATATGTTAATGTTCTTGCATATTCTATTGAGACAGATAGTTAAATAGAGCTAAATGAAATAAAAATGATGATTTAAGCAACGCAAACGCCCAATATCATGAAAATAGATATGTCATTTTGTATTTAATGAATATTCAACTATATTATAGTTTATTGCAAATTAAAAACAGAATTCAAAGATTAAGAAAAAAAAACCAATAATAATTCGAAAAATTTAAAGATATTTATTTATAATTGTTCACCTAATAATTATTATTATTATTTATTATTATTATTTAATATAATTATTATTATTATATATTATTATTTAATATCTTTTTTAATGAGGCCTGTCGTGGCGCAGCGGCACAAGAGTGTGACTGTAACCGACAGGTTCTGGGTTCGATCCCCAGTCGAGGAAATGAAATATTTAATATTTTCAATTTAAATATTTAATGTTTCATTTCTTCGCTCTGGTAATAAGGCAAAGCGCGGCGTTGAGTTCCGCCACTCAACACGCAATGCCTCAAATTCGGCGGAAAGTGGGGAACGGAAGTGGAACGGAGTGTCATAACGCTAGGTTTCACTTCCGTTCCCTCTGCCTACCCCGCCTAGTGCGGGATACAGCGTGAAGCTGGAAAAAAATCTTTTTTAATTTTTTATTATTATCACAATAATCAGATTAATCAGGTATTCTAATATAATAAAATCATTAATCATAAATATAACACGTAATTCTCTCATTTTACAACAAATTTAGGTTTAAATATCAAACTCGGGATCGTTGACTGAACAAGATTCGGTATATCTGTTCTCAACAATTCTAATGACATTTTTGAATCAGACCGATTTGATTTATATTCTTTTTTCAAATCATCAACTTCTGACTGTCGTTTCAACATTTGTCTGTATTCTGTGTCATGAAATTTTGATAAATGTAGCTTCAACTTTTTTTATTTGTTGCTTAAAAACAAAACTCAACAAAATGAAGTTCACGTTCATATTTAATAGTTGCCACCGATATAAAGCAAATAATAACAAAATGCAGGTAGGTTAAAAGCAAAAAATACTTACCAAATCAAATAAGTGCAAAACATAACCTTAATTCGATGTGTTTAAAGCGACGAAAGGTGGCGAACTAGTCGGGTGGCGCTGCCGAGGCCGATGCCGATCGGGGCGCGCACGATAATTGACAAAAACTCGAGTTTCGGCGCGGCCGAAAGTTTCGGCTATTTTATGGCCGAAACCGAAACTATGGCCGAAACTTGAATTCTTGGCCGAAACTGGCCGAAACCGAACTTTCGGTCGGTCACTATAAATATATTAGAAGCTATTCGGCATACTCGGGCTCGATTTCCGTTTGGGGCAATCAGTTAATTTTGTCTGCTGCCGACTGACGGTAATAGTGCAAGTTGAGATTTACCATTCAACACACTATATCTCTCTATCTCTAGGGGAAAAGTGGAGAACGATGTGCTTTCTGCACTGGTTTCCTCTGCTTACACTGCTTTATGCGAGAAGCTAATAACATTTTTATGATTGGATTTGGTAAACGTACACAATGTTCATGGGTTTAAAAATAAGTTGGAGAAATATTTAGATTTATAATATATGCATGTGTTATATGAATACAACATTTGTCTGATGTAAGTAGTTTGAATAATCTTTCACTCTTGAAACTGCAAAATCTGAATGAAAAAATAATTTTATGCAAACATTTCATATTTTTACAAAAACTAAAAAAGATGTGATTGATAATATATATCGATATCGATAAATTACTAAATATAATATCGCACCACCCTATCGAACGCAACAGCCGGTAGTGTCTGTGAATTGTTCGCCGTCGATACCCCCCGCCGCGCTGCGCCGTTACGCCACTGTCAATATTGTATTGTAATTATGATTAAACCCTTTGCTCCGCCTTCCTGGCTGTGAAGAGTCAATTTATGTTTTGTTACTTTTGAAAATGCTTTGTTGTTTTATGCTATTGTCGTTGCTTGTTATACATAATACTGATATTTCTAGTTTTATTTTCTCTTAGACATCAGCATTTTACAAGATATTTAAAAAAGTTTAACATTTGGAATAAAAAAAAAAGTATTCTATAAGGCCGTTAAAATTGGTAAAATAAATAAGCATCAGAAGTAATATAAATGTAAACGAACAAACCTATACAATTATGTCATATTTAGTAAATTGTAAAACGCATCCGACTCAATCAAGTCGTTTGTAAATCCGAGCGAGTAAACACTGCAACGGAACATCGATGCGGCGGGCTATTTATACGCTTGGGACGTAATCGGTCCGCACTCCGCAGGCCGGCGCGGGGCAAATCTCAATTTTATTAGGGAAGCTGCGTGGAAAGAGTGGAAATGACACTGCATCACGGACTTCCGACCCCTGCACTACTTTACAGGTGTCTGTTAACACTGATAAGCCGATAACAACCTTATCTCGAACGCGGATGGTGCACTTTGCGTTAGTGTATCTGCGTTTCGTAGCGCACGCGCGTTTTATAGACGCCCGATGCTCTTACAGTAGACGATCGCGCGTCGCGGCGGCCGGACGTGTGGTGACGCTACTGCCGGGTTGGTAGTGTTGTGGGAATATCGATAATTGAACTTATATTTTGTATGTGCATACGTTTTTGTATGTATATTTTGTGTGTGTGATTTGTGAGTGATTACGTTTATTTTGCTTTTGTTTTTTTAATACTGTGTGTAGAGAGGTTTTTGCGTTGTTTCTGCATCGTGATTGCGTTTGGATTTTGATGCGTTTTCGTTAATGTTTTAGATTTATTTTGAAGTTTATTTTTTTTATCCATCCATTTGACACTATTTTTCTTTTCTATAATTTAAATCGGCATAAATGTATATATTATATTATTTACTTATTATTGAGATTTATCTAGTCATAAAATACATTTAAATCGAATATGAACAAATAACACGATATTATATTTTTAAATAAAATTCCAAACAATATATATATGTATGAACGTTTGTATACACAAATTAAGTGATAATTACTTCCCGCTAATCGCTCGTGGCTCGGGTCGCGCGTCGGGTCGTCTGTCGAGTGGCGGGGTTTATGTTTTAATAATGGAAGGTATTAGCCGCGTCGCCACCGCCACTGTGCCATACTGTGACTGTGAATTGCTCACTCTGACGGACAATTTGTTACTATAGATTTTTATTTTTTGTATGTATGTATGTACGTTTATTTGTTTTTCTAGTTACTTATTGTTTTGGGGGGTGGGTTCGATAACTGATTTGGGGATGTTCGTTTTGGTACGTTTAGTATTTGATTGTTTTGATTTTTGTTCTTTTTTTCAATCTGCTTAAGTAAAGTTGTGCCCCTCAATACTTTATGTCTTGGTTTCAAACGGAAAATGAAGAACGTAGAACGAAATTAGGTACATATAAGCACTGCGTCTGCGTTTGAGCGCGATTGATATACGTTCGATTCTTACTTAGGGTTATAAATTATTTAGATTTTCTCGTTCCAGTAGGATTAATGAACAAGGAATAGTTTTTTAATATTTGACTCTAACTACTAAATATTACTACATACAGCGTGAGGTTAAAACAAATGTAAACGACTCATGTACTGAATTTTACGTTTATTTTATTTAAATAATCGTAAATTATAACATTAATCACGAGATTCCGAGAAATATTGCCTCTGTGGTCGATATATAATTTAATTTTATATTCCTTTAACACGCGTCAGTTGTCGTACGTAATGGTTTTCTTTGATTGTTTGGAAAATACATTTTCTATGTAATATAGTACCTGTGTTTCAATTATGTTTTGATGGGTTTTAGTTTTATTTTGCGTGAATATTCTGTGTTATAGAGATCTAGTTTCTAGAGAAAGGAGAGTTGTGCCACTAAGTTTGATTTCTGAAATACAGGAAGTTAGATATTAGTTAATAATTACATATTTTGTTAAAAGTAAGCCACCATGGCTTGGTATGCGTTTATTGTGGATTCGGTGCCCATTTCGAGTAATTAATTATTTTCAATTCTTCCCTCGGGAGAGAAGAAGCGCGGCGTAGAGTTTCGCCATTCAACAATGATTTAAGCGTTGGGTAGTGCGTGGTGAACCGATAAACTTAACACTAAGTTCCATCTATAAAAAACAAAACAAAATTATTAAAAAGGCACTGGTAAAGCAATCATAACGAGCTTGTTAAAATATTCCATTAAAGAGCAATTGCATCGTTTCGTGTGAAAGCAACAACTGCGTCAAGTAGTTTTCATACAAAATTCCAACTTCAATTAGGCTAAAATCTACAGCCAGTTATTGTTCGAAGTATGTATGTGTGTACATACATATGTGTATATACGTATGGATGAGTGTGGGGTAGAAAACTTTGTCGTTTCACTGAGTATCCATTGAGCGTTAATATTTAAAAGCTTTATTTCCTAAAATGACTTTCGAATATCTTGTGAGATATTTCGTTGTAAATGAATATCTCCTTAATTTAATAGACTTTTTTTATTGAATACTTCTATTTTTTTTTATTTTCTAACCGCACAGTACGCCACAAGTTACTGTACCATCCATTATCATCTGGATTCGTGGCACTCTACTACTGTGCGGTTGCGTAGGAATTTCCTTCCACGCGCCACACATCTCTGGAATGACCTACCCAGTACGGCAGTATTTCCAGGTCGATACGACATGTGTACCTTCAAAACGCGCGTCTACCTACACCTCAAAGGCTGGCAACGCACCTGTAGCTCCCCTGGTGTTACACGGGGCCGTCGGCGACGGTGATCACTCACCATCAGGTGACCCGTACGCGAGTTTGCTTTGTCTTTTCTATTAAAAAAAATGTCTTTTTAACACACAATATCTTGTAAAATAGACGGAAAGTAGGGAATGATCATAACGCTGAAAAAGTTGGAACATATTTTTTTCTACTACATATGACTTTATCAAAGGAAACAAGTCCATATTTTAAAAAAAAAATATACCAGTTTCAAAAACTAACTTTTTATTAAAAAAAAAACATTCGTATAAAATGTGAAAGTAAAATATTGCATCGAATTGAATTACTCTATGACAATAATTTCGGACAAGTGTACCGCTGCCGGCCGCGGCCGCAGACGGCTCGGCCTCAATCAATATTGATATGCCATAACCGGATTCAATTTTGATACACAACTGATTAATTACATTCCATGTTCCATCTCTTTGTGTAATTTGTGTGGTATACGATGATGTTATGGGAATTTGTAATCATTTTCTATTGGCTTTACGCCTTATCCCACGCTGGAGGGTATACAGAGGGTATTCGGGAACCTAGTGTTAAAACACTTTGCTCTCATTAATAAATTTTGTGGAAACACCATACTTTATATATTAAAGGCGTTGCGTGTTTAGTGGCAGAACTCAAAATCGAGCTCTGTCTTGTTACCAGAACAAGAAAATTAAAATATTCAATTAATATGTAAATTAATATTTTTATTCTGTTGAGTGAAAATCGAATCTAGAACCAGTAGCGTCAGCTGCTACACAGTAGTCTTTTTGTCTCTGTGCCACAGTGCGGCGGGCTCAAGTTCTTATCAATTTATTTGTAAACATCATTTAGGAAATAGTTTGGCGTAAGGTTTTCTTAGAATTACTTTTTTATAAATGCTTATCAAAACAAGTATAAAGAATTGACAGTAATAGTAATAGAAACGGATTGCCTTAAAACTACGTTCCCAGATTCCTTCTGTGTACACATACCACAAACACACACAAACACACACACACACACACACACACACACGCACACAGACACACACACACACACACACACACACACACACACACACACACAGAGAGAGAGAGAGAGACACACACACACACACACACACACACACACACACACACACACACACACACACACGCCACAGCAATTTCAATCACACACGACGGTAGAGAACGTATTTTGCGTCAGTTTTTTGTGCCTCTCCTGCTTGTATTAAAATATGTGTTTATATAAAATAAATTGAATATTGCATTTATCGCTCAACATATGGCATTTTATATGCAATTCTTAGTTCCATCTGTTTAACCGACCACGAGCGTAGCCACAGGTAACAGCTAGTAGGTTTTACATGAACGTATAGATAAACAAAAACAACATAAAATACATTTCAGATGTACGTACATCTGAAATGAGATGTTATGAATTTAGGCCGCCTCGCCGCTTGATCATTTGCCTCGGGAGTTTTCGTTGCGCTATTCTTTTTCGTATTCATTTCGGTACTACATAATTGCTCTATTTGAAGGCATCTCAAGGATTCGTCCTCGACAATAGTGGGCTTGTGCGGTTGTCAAGTACAGTGTTACTGTTATTTTGGTTTCGTTGGCGTTTATGGATTAATCTTAGGTTCATTTATGGTGGTATTGTTAGTATAGTTTTCTGTTGTGTAGCAATTTTGTATAAAAAATTGTTATATTTTTAATAACTATATAGTAGATTCTATCTCATTAGAATAGATTTTTTGCGGCGTTAAGTTCCGCTACTTTAAACGCAATGACTTCAGAATTCGGCTTAAAGTGGGGAATGGAAAAAAAGTTAATGTTTTAACACTAGGTGCCCAGGTTCCCTCAGCCTACACTGCTACAGCGTGAATCAAATAAAAATATAAAAGCTTTTTATTTAAAGACTTATCCGCTGGGGAGCCTAACCCATAACAAAAGCTCCTAAAAGCTCTCCATTTCAAAATATACAAACGAACGGCAAAATAACATTTCATTCCAAATATCCGTTATAAATGCAAAGCGATCAATCCAACAACAAACACAAGTCAGACGTCACACGGAGCCATTACTGCGAACACGCGCCGATCTCGAAACCAGGAATCGACGGTCAACGGAAGCCAAATTGTTTCCACCTTGGAGGGTAACGTGCTGTGTTGTTGTTTAATTCGGAGTATATGGATGAGAGTTGTATGAAAATAGCTTAAATTATGTTGACTTCCATAGAATTTTTACTTTTGGAATATACTTTTGGGGTCATCTTTACAATTGAATATAAAAAGTAATACCACGCCCGCATGTAATTATTGTTTTGCTATAATTTTATAGTATTTTGTTGCTCATTGATACGGAAATTCGGCGCAGTAATATAGTGTTTGTAATAAACCTGACGTCTATTGGTTTGTATACCATTTGGGGCAATAAGATCTTTAAATTTTCTCGTTCTGGTATCAAGGCAATACGCGTCGTTGAGTTCTGCCACAGTACGCAATGTGCTGAAAATTGGACAATGCAGGGTGAACGGGTTCAGGTATCCTGTGGTTACTCTGATATATACGGAATACATAATGAAGCTGTTCACTTTTCTATTTAACTTACCTTCACGCAGTATATTACGATTCACGGAGTTCACGAAGTCATACACCAGACCGGATAGCGTCATAATAGAATCAATAGACACGCTCCCGCCTCCTGCCTCGTTTATTTATCGTTTTAAACTTTTTTCGGCTCGACGCAGCTGTCGGCTCCGACGTGGCTCACCGTCCTGGTTATTTTACATTTTTTCTACCAATTTCAATTACGAAGGCCTATGAAATGCTTAATTAAAATACGTTGTGGATATCGCTAATGTTGTTAGCTCGTGATGGATCTCTCCGTTTGTCCCGGTTGTTTGTAGGTACTTTACTAAAGGAGAGGCATCTCTGACTATAAAGGTGACGGTTACAGCTTTGGATTCCTAATGGGATGATATTTTTTCCATTATCTTGACCATTAACTGGTAATAAGACAAGTGCGGCGTTGAGTTTCGCGTCTCTACACTCAATATTTCGAAAATTGAGCGGAAATTGAGGAATTAAAAGTCATACAGTACACGTTTTTCATTAACGTATAGTTACTAATAATTTCATAAATAGGTTGAATGGTAAAATTTAATGAAATAGAGTATCGGTTAGTGTCAAAGAACCTCTGGTACAAAAATCTAAGCCAAAACCTCTTCCTTCAAAGCATTTAATTCACTCTAATGGACGTCTGAGCCTATACAACTTGTTCGTAAATATATTTATGAGGTCCGTATTGTATAATATATTTGTTACCAGAGTGAAGAATAATGCCCGACGCCAGACACTGGCGCTACATCAGTGACAACACAGAATATCGATAATCGCGATAGGCGCTATAGTTCAGTTGAGATGTTACGATAATTGCCTTACATTGCGAATGTTATAGGTTCATTAATTAGAAAAAGTGTCTGAAGTTACTTTTTTTTCTTGTATATGTATTTTATGTATATTTAAACATTCGATTACGTACTAAATCTTGGCAGTGTATGTATGTGTCATTCACATTTTTCTCGGGAAATAGAAGTCATATCGAGTTAACGATTAATTTAATGTTATACGTTTTTTATTATGTATTAGGCAACAGTTTAAGATTTATTACAATCAGTTCTTTGTTCTTGATATATTATAAATATAAAAGTTTCTGAGCATGTCTGTTTGTTCCACTTTAGAACTACGGAACTGATTTCTTATTACTTTAGAACTACGAATTGTTCTTTACTTCTTCATCTACCCGCATTTTCATGTGTATAAAGAGTGAACTAAGTGGATCTTCTCATTTCTGCCCAGTTTTCACAAGTACAAGCCGTACAAGTTTTATTTCTCACCTTCACGCTGTATCCCGCACATTGCAGTTTAGGCAGAGGGAACTGAGCAACCTAGTGAATACACTTCGTTTCGATCCAATTTTAGGCATTGTGGCGGAACTCAACGCCGCGCTTTTCCCTAGTTGCCAGAGTGAAGAAATGAAAATATAAAATATTTCATTTCCTCGAATGCGGTTCGAACCCACACTCATTCCGTTTACAGTCCTGTTCCACTGCGCCACGAGATTGATCAATATTTAATATCGTTTCATTTTACTTTACCAGCGTTAATAGACTATATATATACTATAGTAGCGTTTCAATGTGCACGACAGATTATATTAGGCGCGATTTATGATGCGAAGTGTATTGTTAGTTTTATCTGAGCGCGGTCCGGCGCGGCTTTTAATATTGTTGTTGATTTTCAATGGTTTTCAATTTAAATTTATAACAAGCTTGTGTGCTGAGTGCGGTATTAAATCGTAGTAGGGCTTTACGTTTGAAATTTTCATATTATTAGTTTTTTATTATTTCACGCTGTATCCTACACGTAGGTAGTTGTCAGATGGATTATTAGGAAGTTGTTGTTGAAATACTCCGTTTTCGTTGAGACGCTTTTGTTTACAATGCTCTGCTGATAATCGAGGCATTGCTTGTTGCATGGCGCAACTCAACGCCGCGTTTTCCAACATTTTCAATTCATTTATTAGAGGTGAATTATCGTGGTTGTACTGCGTTTTTGTTTAAAGTATACAATGTGGTTGTAGGTTAGATTTAAACTCGAAGGAGTAACCTTGCTAGGTCAGATACGCCATGATAAGTGGCACAAATCCAGTAGAAAACAATATTTTAATATTAGATTATTTAGGAAAATTCTACCATATAACATTTTATTTTAAAACATAAGAAGCAACGCAAATATATATAGAAGATAGAAACCGCGATAATCATATATTAAGCTTTGTATACTCAGAGTAGAAAGGCGCACGGCAAGTTCAATTAAAAAAAGCGATTCCCCAGGAAATTGCGAGTGCCGTGGTGAAAAAATGTACGCTCAAACCTCCCTCAGATGGACACTAGTGTTGTACTCGTGTGTCGACTCGATACTGTGATAAGTGATGTGCCTGTGATTGTTGAATAGTGTTGTGCCATGGAGTACAGGGCGCCACATCCCATGATGAACTCTGGGGCCCCTTACTACCCACATCCTGGTGAGTATTTAGTCAGTACTTGGTGTCGGTAGCCAGTTCGAATTTGTGGTTTTTATTATCTATGTTTAAATATTTTGATAGAGCGTAATACCGCGTCAGTGATAACAAAATATGTAAAATATATTGAGTTACTGAAAAATAATGCGCATATGTATTTGCTGAATTTGGAAAGTGGAAATTCGGCCTGTAGAGGAAAAAATGAAAAAGAAGTTCCGGAAACTACGGGAAAGGAAAACTAAGGCATTTTCCATTTTGCTTTCAACAAAGTTTTATAGAAAAACACACATTTAACTATGGATTTGTACCGATTTAACGCCATTTAACACCAAATAGACGTCTCTGTGTGTGAGAGATAATTGATCTATTTATTATTCATGGTCGTTATTACAGCTCTCTGATTAACCGTTACGTGTGTAAAGTAATTATATTTTCAATACATTTTAAATTAACGCCGCCCGTCGATTATGTTCTTACACTAATTAACTATTAATGAAAATGTTATGTTAACGCGCTGTTATATTGGAAGCGTTTTAAATTATTTTGTACGTGGTTTATGGTAAGTTTTTTTATTTGTAAATATATGGGACGAATAGACAACAACATATATAAATATATAAATTAATATCGTCCATCGATGTAGAGTGTAAACCTGCTAAATCCAGTTTTGTTGTTTTTGCGTACATTTTTTTCATACTATATAAAAAAAAACTAAATTGATTTTTTATTTTTTCTCATATACTAAATATTGAAAATGAATTTTTGAAACAAAAGCTTCCGATAATGTGCCCGTATGTATCATCTCATCGTTTATTAACGTTTTTGTGTCTTGAGAATATGCTTAACAGGCTGTTGTTAGTTTTACACTTTACGCCGGGCGGTTGTATGTGTTCAGTGGTGATAGAATCAGAATTTAAAAATTATAATTCCACTTTAATGCCAGTCTTTGCTCACATTCTAAAGGCATAGTGGGATACAATTTGACTGTACGTATAAAAAAATAATATTTTCGTGGCGTTGAATTTGGCGCAACTCTATTCATAATGTTAAAGCCTGTTGTGGCACAAGGGCCACAAGCGTGCGACGCGGTAAGTCATGGATTCAGTTTCCACTCGAGGAAATTAGTTTTATATTTCTTTGTGTTGACTTCCGCTACAACACAATGTTTTCAGAATACGGCTGATAATGGGGAATGGAATTATCTTATTGAGAAAGCAGTGTTTCAACACTAGAACCCCAAGTTTCCTCTGCCAGTCCAGGGATGCGCGATTTTTATTTAATTGAATATTTAGTCCATAAAACAAGTAACAAGGCCAAGCGCGGCGTTGAGTTCCGCCACTAAGCACGCAATGCCTCAAATTCTGCGGAAACTAGGAAATGGAACAGAGAGTCTTCTCACTGGGTTCTGAAGTTCCTTCTGCCTACCCTGCGGGATACAGCGTAAAGCTGAGTATGGGAATATTGTCCCAAAAGTTTCGAACCGAATGTTAAGTAATATTTTACACGTGACGCACGTCACTACCGGCCTCCGTGACGGGTTAATTGGCACGCCGTCAAGACGACAGAGGGGCGCGCCGTGATCTATGCGGAGATAGGAACTGTTAGATTACACGCTAATTATTTTATACCTATATGTTAATATTATGATAAATATAATAATTAAAATAATGGATGAGGCTGTAGTGGCGCAGTGTGACGTCGTCCGGCTGTAAATACGATATAGTGGATTCGATTATTCATTTGGGGCTCGTGGCTTTGTCGTTGTTTGTTTACCGAGTATGTATTACTTTCATCTCAGAAAACAATATCATTATTTTAAAGACAATAAATATATTGAAAACTAAAGTTACAGCTGATTCAGTTTAACAGTTATTATGTAGCAATTTTGTCGAACAAAATAGTTTATTTTGACATAACTTTTTCTGTACCTATTGAAATAAAACGCTAGTCGCTAAATGTGAAGGGAATTTTGTAAAAATTACAATGTACCTAATGTGTAAGTGATATGACTCTCCGTTGTTCACTTGCAGCCGATTTTATATTTTATGGGAAAACTATACTATCGAGAGTTGAACTGACTAAATTACGTTCTGTAAGACATCTCCAGAATTAAATATATAAAGACATGAAATAAAATAAGAAATACTGTTATACAATATAAAAGATTCACCGCACAATTGAGATTCAGTAGCGAGAGCTTCTCGAAAAGCGGAATGATTAATGGCGTAACGACACCGACACGACTTTTGCTCTAACGATATTGGAATTATCAAGATTGATGAGTCCATATTACCTGTGATAGCTTAATAGATATGACCAATTTGTTGAATTTTTATGACATCACTTTTTATTAATTAAATAATGATAAACGACAGGTTGTGGGCTCGATCCCCACTCGAGGTAATAAAATATTTTATATTTCTATTCTATTTCTCTGTCTTAACAATAAGTTCTTTCTGCCTACCCTGCCATGTGCGGGGGACAGAGTAAAGCTAAAAAAATAAATAAATGAAAAGAGTTTGGTTGTTTGTACGTTTTGACCTACTGGCTGGTATAGGCTATAGGTTATATTGCATAACGTAAATTGTTGAAACGAACTGTTCCTGCGGTCAGCGTAATCTCGGGAACTTGAAACGTGTCATGTGTCATACACAACATGTCATTATTTCCATTGATGTTGAGTTTCGCCACTCAACACGCAATGCTTCAAAAAATTAGGCGGGAAATGCATAATGGAATGGGAGTCTTAGGTAATACTAGTTTCTCGACTTTCCCCTGCCTTCCCTGTCATGTCCGGGATACAATGTGAATCCAAATAAAACGAATATTTTATATTAATTAATTTATTACCAAAATCTCTTAATGTTATTATATCAATTATAAACCGCACGGTCGGGGCCAAGTTGCCGAGACGGCGCGCGGCGGCGCATTGACGTCGTATGATTGATTGTAATACGACAGACGCACGACTGCGGCTCTCACGGCTTTAGAAAACGCGAAATGATCAAGATTGATGCTACGCTGTTTGTAGGTGCTCTGTGAAAATGAGATGAACTTTTTTCTAAGTTTCTAAATAAAAGACAAGAGGTTAAATGTGGAACTCGCGAAATATAGTGGTTTTTCTTACTTCAGTAATGTTACAGTTGGTAAAGAAAAATATTTTTCAGAAATTGTATATAAAGAACTTCTTGGAAGCTATCCGAGAGCTCTCACTAAGCCATACGTTCTTATTAAAGTACGTAATTTAACAGTTTTGTAGACCCAAGTGCAGTGTTATGTTACACCCGTTTTAAATAAACATTAAAATTTATAACTTAGTTATAACAAATACCTTTTATCGAAAAAACAGACAATACATTTTTATGCCAAGTAAAAGGAACAAACATCAGTCAATAATAAAATGTTCCCTCTACAAATTTCAAGCGATCCTAACAAAATGGCAAAAATGTAAATGTATTACTGTTTTACAACTTGTGTTTTTGATTTAGTAATTTGAGACTAGTCAATTGTTTTCTTCATTAATTAACTATAGAGGGGATTAAACGAGTTCAATTTCAAGTTGTATCTGGGAGTTTAACTCCGTAGGCTGTCTTTCCTTGATTTCCATGATTTTTTATAGGTTTACATGAATATAAAATTCTGAATATGATCATAAAATAATAACATTACATTTCATATCATAATGCAAGTAAAACAACGATATGCAAGTATGAAAATAATGCCCGAATATGCAATACATATTTTTCAATACAGCAATAAATAAATTCCTATGGTAGCACACAAGTGAAGCGTATCTACTTACGCGGAATAGAAGCGTTCATAATAAACACAGACTGTCTGCGTACTCTCAAACTGCTACTCACCCTAGCGCGTTGCGCGCGCAAGCAGTAGTCCCGACGCTCTGTACTCTACGGTATTTGGCATGAGCGACTAGCGTTTAGGTGATTATATAATATTAAAAGTGATAAATAATAAAAAAATACATATATAATAAAAAACGTGATAATATTTTTTTGATAACTTTAGTTAAGAAATTAATTAAGATTAAAGTGTTCATTTCAATTAAAATTAACATGAAAAGTCAAAACAAATGTAAACATATTTTATTTTCATATCATGTGTACAACAGTACATTAGTAAATAATGTGCCAAATTTCTTGTTAAGATAGATGAAATAATAAAAATAATTGCATATTAAAATCTAATTTAATATTAATATCAAAAATAGTATAACATTTTATATCACTACTCAAGACGCTCTTCGTATAAAGACGGAAGGCCCCGTGAATCAGACGGCCCGGGAGGCGGAACTGCGGGGGGTGTAACGCGATCCGGTCGGAAATGGCCGTCAGATTTGTCGCCGTTCGCCCCACCGACAATTACCGACTCACGATTTATACCGCACCTCCCCTGAGCACCCCCTGCAAACCCGCGCCTTGTTGTTTGCATGCTGTAATTATATGGCAGCTGTAATTTGATCGGAAGTGAAAATTTGTTTGTTTTTTTCTGTCATTATTTAGAAAGGACAACTAATATTTTTTTCCTACATATAAGAAAAATAATATATTCATTAAAACTCACTATTATATAACTATCACAACCACGTAATAAGCAAGCCGCGTCTCTGCCACTTTATATAACATGAAAGGAAGTATAAACGTAAAGTCTCACATTTTATTTTTTATTATAAATATATACGACAAGATCGCTAAATGGCGGGCAATAGCGCTCGTCGTAATAGTGTCGAGTGGTAGGGATGATACGGTAATGCGCGTGGATGGAGCGTCTCTCCGTAGTGCGTCTCTCATGCCGAGACTATTTGAGACTCGATTAGCTTTAATGTTGACTTAGAACTTAAAGGTTATTGCTTTAAATTAGGAAAGATGACGGTTCAAATAAGTGTTTCTATTTAGAATGCGAATGCCAAACAGTTGTGGTTTATTGTTCCTGTAAGATTTAAGGCATTACTTTATATTGCGAAGGTATTTCCGATGACCATTTTTTATTAGGGCAGATTGTTTTTTGTTTTTTTTTTGCTTATTATTCCTTATTTTTCTTAATTTTTTTTATAAATACACGTAAAGATTTGAAGCCTTTATCAATGAGTAAATTATAATAAATTATAATCAATATATTATGTTTCTTGAACTATATTTATAAATTAAGACTTTAAAATACATTATATTAAAAGTACTTTAAAGTGTATATTTTTATCCAAACACTTTATATTTTATGGTCACCCGCCTCACCGGATAGCCGTATAAAATAGCACGGATGTCCTTATCCCGCGGATCATCGGAGGCGATAAAAAAATATCTACCCCAACCCCCAACTCCTGCAGGTGGCGGGTGCGTTGAACCGCTAAGCGAGAAATACGCCGTAAAGCGAAAGATGGTTATTTACACGGGTAGTGGGAGTCTTTTAGTTTGTTTTACGTGAGGCATAAATGTAAAGAAAAAATATTTTTTTGTGAATATTTTCCCACTATTTTATTAACGTGTTATATTGAAAGCATGTTGTTTAGATTAACACCATTTAATATCAAGTATCTGTCTTCATTTTTCATTAAAAAAATATTGTTCTGTAAATATTGACAAGATAAGTACAGACATTCCTATAAATTCGTAAACAATTATTTAAGTGGCGTGTCGGGGCGGGACTTCAATTAACCGCTGACACGATACGGCATTCGAGTTAGCCCGTTATTAACACCGAAATACGTTCTTTACCTCGTAGAAGCGGAACGGCAATAAATAAACCCTGCTCAAACCTCGGCACGATTTCCCACCCTAAGAGTGATGCCGCAAATCATGTATTACCCTAACAAGTCCACAGTAATCCCGGACAAACCCTTTCATGAGAATTAGACTTTATTACATTACGATAGAGCGCTTCTACAAAAGATGGAGGTGCCAAGATGGAAATTGATTCGACGCTAAGAATAAAGTCGTATCTCTAACCAATTTTGCCAGACCTCTAAACATACGCTCACTTCCGTTCGCCGCCGCTCGACCGCCTACTGCCGCAAGGGGTTCATAGGTCTTGGTGAATTGGTCCGCCCTTTATTGTAGAGCTCATGAAACCTTGTTCGTCGAAGTGTAGGCAAGTGGTGAGGGTGTGCGATTACTAACAGTAATCGACTTGATCCCAATGAAGTTGGAAACAGAGTGCTACGTGTTTATAGAATATTGAAACAGATATATCACTTTTGTTTTATTATTTTGTTTGTTTTCTATTAATGAAATTAGGAACAGAATAGATGTTACTCTTATAAGTTTATTATATTTTGTGTATATGTATGTATTATTAATATTAGTTTTCATCACTTAATTGTTGCTTTTCGAAAATTATTATATATATGAAAATATATATATATATATATATATATATATATATATATATATATATATATATATATATATATATATATATATATATATATATATATATATATGAAAATAACCAACATAAGGTGTAAAAAATCTGCAAGCCCTTAAAATGTATTTGACAGCAAAGAATAACCTATACTCGTAAAGGTATTTTTAGCACACACAAAGTTTTTCATCCCACCGAGGGTGTAAGCTCGGAGAGGCACTCTCGTAGGCATGAAAGTGGTCCATTTGTAGCCTTATTGTTTGTGGAGTGGGTGGTGGGTGGCATCGTGCCGCAGACGACGCCGCTCGCTCGTGGTATAAAATTATGACAAGTAGCGATTGCTTTTTTAATTGAAATGTAGGCTTGTGTTTATTACGCGGTCTTTTTTTAGCAAGAATTGTATTTTTTTTACTTTGACGCGTGTTTTATATTTATATATGTATTATCATTGTATGTATACGTACTATGTATATTTCATCTTATGTGCATTATATGTCAGACTGGCCTCTTGTATTGTTCATTCAGCAGTCAAAATTTACAGCTAACTGCTTCGCCACATGCTCTGAATGGAACAGAATAATTTAATCCTTGGTTCTCAAGTTATCTCCTACTCCTACCCTGCCGTGTGCAGAATACAGCGTGAAGCTAAACAAAATTATTAGTGTATTTTTTTTAATATTTCTTTACATTCTAATTCTAATTATTTACACGCTGGCATCTTCATATTACGACTAAAGTATTATATGGTTGATTTTAGTTGTACAAAGATGTATTATGCCTCTATCAGTATTTAACTTCAATATAATTTTATTACAAGAATTAATATTAAATATTTTTTAAGTATAAAAAGCTCATTGACTTTGTAACATCAAAACGCTTATCTCTCATGCCCCGTACCGCGTTCCGTGCTGCCTCACAGAGCGCACGCGCGCACCCGCTATACATACACTTGTTGTGCTCGTCTACTTGTAGTGGAGTGGTAAATACGCCGCGCATGGCCTCAAACAAAATTTATATAGTTTCATTTGAATATCTCCGAGTTAAGGGGTAGCGGGTAGAAGTGATTTTTTATGATTAAACGATAGATACGCACTTCCTGTTTGTTCGATCGTAACTGGGATATTTGTCTATTTCTATTTACATATGTATAGGTAGCTGCTAGTTATGCAATACTCCTAGATAAAAATAAGTTAGTAGGTAACTAGAAGAGACCTGTCATGGCGCTGCGCCACAAAACGTGTGACTGTAACCGATGGGTTGTGGGTTCGATCCCCACTCGAGGAAATGAAATGTTTAATACCTTCAATTTAAATATTTAATGTTTTACAAGGCAAAACGCAGCGTTGAATTCCGCCACTCAACACGCTATGTCTCAAAATTCGGCGGAGAGTAGGGAACGGAAGTGGAACGGAGTGTCTTAACACTAGGTTCCCAAGTTCCCTCTGCCTACCCTGCCATGTGCGGGATACAGCGTGAAGCTGAGTAGAGTAGAGTACTGAGTAACTATAAGATACAAGAGTATTTTTAGATGTCATTAGATTAGGGGAACTTTTATTTTTAGTTAGATGGTTTATTATTTTCTTAATTTTTTTGTTCTATTTGCTTTTAGGAAGTTTATTATTGATGCGTTCATGGTGCTATTGAGCGGGTCTAATTATTGATTTGCTTATTACGCAATAATTCTTGAGTTTTAATGCGTAAAAACATATTAAATTGTACAATCAATACCGCCAATCTGTATTCAATATTTTAAAAATGTATAATATACTTTAACATATAAAATATTTATCAGACCGAGAACTTTATGATAACCAAATGTTACTATTTGTATATATAGCTGCAATGATCCTTAAAAACAGTCATTGGTGTCGACCGGGGACGTGCGCCGGGCACGTGCTCAATATTATATAAAGGAGTCTTTTCATACGACGACTTTTTTATGCTTTTATAAAATAAAGTATTTCTTTTATCATTAAATTTGATAAGATATTATGGCCCCCAGAATTCGGTGGGAAATTTGGGAAAGGAAGTGTTTTAATTGGGAACGGTTTTTTTAACACTAAGTTCCCAGGTTACCACTATGATACTCTGCTATCTGTGGAATACAGCTTGAAAATGACGAAAAGCTCATTTTACGGCAGCAGCAGAATTTGAGAGCAATCTGAGATTAGAGCATCCAAACAAACAAATTAGTCAGCCTTACAGTATTACTATACATATTGATATCTGGTATATTCTATATGATAGGGGCTCAGGGCAGGACAAATTCCATATATTATAGGCTTCTGTTTTCGCCCAAAAGAACAAGCGAGCCACTGTAAATACAACAGGTTGTGGGTTGAAACACCACTTGAGTGCCCTCAAATATTTAATATTTTCATTTATTCGCTATGTTAACGAGCAATGCCTCCAGAATTCAATGGAGAGTGGAGAACGGAAGTGTCTCAACACGGTCCCCAAACTCCCTCTGGGTACACAGAGTGCTATGTGAGAGATACAGCGTGAAAATAAAGAAATTAAGTGTATAATAGTTCTAATAAATCTACGTACGATGCGACGCCTGAGCGGGACCACATGTGATGGACACACATAAACCAAACATAATTACCGCAGTAAAACGTTGCAGTCGCCGCTGAAATATCTTGACGGTATATAAGTATATAAAAATAGTACGAACAGTACATAGTATTGAGTTTTGACAGAACATTGGATTAATTTCTTGTTATTTTTGTTAGTTTTGTTGTTTTTATCTACACGCTCTATATCGCACATAGAAGGGTTGAAACTTGGGGCACCTAGTGTTAAGTCACTTCCTTTCCCTACTTTCCGCACGATATTGAGGCATTGTGTGTTGTTTGCTTTATTACCAGAGCGTTACTTTAAGTGCAATGGTTGTGGGTTCAATCCGAAATAGTTTGTATAAGCTTGATTCATGTGCCTCAAAAATGTGGTGCACACCACCACGGACAGTGTCTTAACACTGGGTTCCCCTTTACAGCGGGAAGCTAAAAACTATATTAGATAAGTTGATTTTTTGCTGATAAAAGATCATTGGTTATATAGTAGGTAGCAATCGCGCGCGTACGCTCTTCAAAGAGATGTTAAGTGTTACCGTAACGGCGAGCTGTAATTAATTCTGTCTCGAGTGTTAATTTTCATAGAAATCACCCCTCCGTCGCCACTTTGCCACTTTGTCAAATCAATGCTTATTGAGGGTAGATATATGTATATTAGAAATGAAATAATTTAATGATTGCGGCGCTCAGTTACGCTACTCAACACGCAATGCCTCCAGAATTGATCGGAAAATGGGAAACGGAAGTAACTAGATTCCCTTCCAGATTTGGTGAGGTTTTCATTTCTACTTCCTAATGTTCGGGATACAATGTAAAGCATTTTTTTGTAATAAATACATCAATCATTTTCATTATATTGCTATTAAATTCATTTATTTCTTTATTAAAATTATTTTTAACAAAGAACTAACTTCTAAAAGTAAAGTAAAAACAAATTTGCGTAACACAATGTATGTTTTGATTTGACAAAAAAAATAATGATTAGATAAGTTGTTTATAATGTTCCTGTCGTGGCGCAGCGGCACAAGAGTGTGACTGTAACCGACAGGTCCTGGGTTCGATCCCCAGTCGAGGAAATGAAATATTTAATATTTTCAATTTAAATATTTAATGTTTCATTTCTTCGCTCTGGTAATAAGGCAAAGCGCGGCGTTGAGTTCCGCCACTCAACACGCAATGCCTCAAATTCGGCGGAAAGTGGGGAACGGAAGTGGACACTAGGTTTCACTTTCGTTCCCTCTGCCTACCCTGCCTAGTGCGGGATACAGCGCGAAGCTGAGAGAGAATAATTTTGAAATCTATATCAAGGTAATGCTACAATAAACTTACTACAATATCAACTTTCTGTGTCCTATAGACAGTTATTGTTTTACTTGATCGATACGATGCATTTCTGATGAGTGGCAGAACGCCACCGCGGTCTACTCGAGCGGGAAAACAATTTAATAAAATCTTTTCCGCAAGTGAAATCGACCCTATATCATAGTTTTTTTTAGTGTGACCCTTTCTCACCACGCTATATGTTTTATGTTGGCTGATAATTATAAAAGTGGAACGGAGTGTCTAACACTAGGCTCCCAAGTTCCCTCTGCTTACCCTGCCATTCGCGGGATACAGCGTGAAGCTGAGAATTTGAAAATATTATTGTCTAGCAACCGCGACTTTTAATTTCATCTTAGTTATTTACTACAAAATCGTCTTCTTTTATCCTTGCTTTATGGTAATTTCCTGTAGAACTAACACTACTGGCATTCTTATATAGCTTAAGAATTATAACAAGAGTATTTTTGTTTTGGTAAAAAAAAACTTTTTTTTTTGTCCTAGTGGTGCCGAATTTGAAGCATTGCGTGTTGAGTGGCCAACTCATCACCACGCTTTGCCTTGTTACCAGAACGAAGAAACGAAATTATTAAATATTTAATTTGAAAATATAAAATATTTAATTTCCTCGACTAAGGATCGAACCTACAACCTGTTGTTTACAGTCACACATTTGTGCCTCAATAGGGGATGGATGCTTATTATCGTAAAAAGGCCCATAATAGTGATTTTTAAATTTTTCTTTGTTAGCATATCTGTCTTACTAGATTTAAATGTAGTTTTCAATATTTTGGCAACCTTCCCTCAACATTTCAACTTTGTTTCATTGAGAACAGTTAATAAATAAAAAAGTTGTTTCAATTTGAAATATTACTTAATATATAAATATTATAAAAGTGATAATGTAGTAAATAAATTGTGGAATTCAAGCTGGCGAAGCCGCAGGTGAATCGCTATTAAATAATTAAATGTTTACATCGTCCACCCCGTCCCAATGTCGATAGTCTTTCCATTTCGCTTACATAATACGTGTGACTTTATTTATACTGTAGTCGGCTCTATTGTAGTGATCTGATACCGCGGGGACGTACAAATTGGATATTGCTCGGCGACGGCTCACGGGGGACGGATGCGCCCCTGCCTCGTACTGGAACAATGAAATTTGTTTGACGTATGAAAATAAATATAAACAAGATAGGTTTCATGTAGAAAGGTGAATATTTATTACGCTGAGAGCTGGGAGTTTGTTACGTTATTAAGTTCCGTTATTTATTAATTGGTGTGTTCGTAAGGGCCATGTAAAGAGTAGAGTGGAGAAAGAGATCTTTCTTTTTTAAAATTTCTTGTTCATTAAATTCTTCTTCACGCTCTATCCCGCATATACTTCACGCTCTATCCCGCATATAGGCAGAGTGTTTAAGCACGGCTAAATCCGATATTTTGACTGTAAAATTGAAATAAAAAAATATATGAATCGTTCGCCTCAATGAAGATCGAACCTATAACTGCTGCTTACCATTATGGCTTGACTATGATGGAATTTATAAATTGATGACTTCATTTCAAACAAACTACGATAGTTTTAACTTTTATTAGTTTTAGCTTGACAATGTGTCGAAGTACGTTTATGGGCGACGTGTATTGAACGAGATGCACAGTTGGGTTGTTCTATCTATTGAGTTTCGATAAGTTTATGAGAGGCAATATAAAACGGTATGAAATATTTTCGTGGCGCAGCGTCTGACTGTAAACCTGAACGTTGCGAGTTCAATTCCCATTTAAGGAGGTGAAATATTTATTATTTTTATTTTCTTCATAATGGTAACGTGGCGTTCCACAACTCATTGTTCTTATGTTGTGGAAACGGAGAGTCTCAACACTAGATACTTAAGTTTTCTCTGTCTACTCTGCTAATATTTAATAATTAATAAAAATGTTTCTCTTGTTTCAGGTAAGATTCTTGAGGGACGGTTTGCTAATCAACTAGATGGTATATATATTTTTAGTAAGTGATAAGTACAAAGGTAGGTGCGTTAAGGTTGCTTATGGAGTAATAATTTTCAATCCCTTAAGAATATGAGAACGTTGTGGCACAGGGGTTTAGCATATGACTGGAAGGGTTGACGGTCGCCAGTTCTTAGGCCATCCGAGGAAATTATTAAATCTCCCCAAAGTCGACCGTGTGATCAAACCGTCTCCCTTTTTTAGCTACATGCTGTAGGCAGAGGAAATGACAACACGCATGGGCAGGCTCAACCGGACTGTTACCACCCCCGGCATTTAAAACCGGCGTTAAGTAGTGGCTTCGGCCACTGCGTTTCGCATTGGGTAATGCCGGGCCCCGGTGCCCATACATCTTAAGGACCGGCAACACCTCTGTGGCTCCTCTGGTGCTACACGGGGCCGTGGGCGACGGTGATCACTTACCATCAGGTGACCCGTAAGCTCGTGTTTGCCGTGTCTTCTCCATAAAAAAAATAATTAGGCTACTTGGGGAACCTGTTTATACGTTCTGTTTCCGTTAAAACACAGCCGTTTCCTACTTCTTGCTGAAAGGCCGAGGTTAACGCGGTACTTTGCGTCACCTTACCATAACCAGAAAATGAACATATAAAATATTTTATTACCCCCCAACAGGAATCGAACGGGACGCTTTTCTCACATATGCGACCTAGCGCTAACTTGTTTATGCTACAATTACATGTGTCGATGTCGAGCTTCTGACTTGTCGTTGACTTAACAAATATCCTTTGTTGATTTAAAATAATGACGGCGCACAATGCCTTATGGTCAATTGACCAATTGATCCTGTGACCCTCGGTATGTGTAACATGCCATGACTAAGTATCATGGTAGTTAAGCCCTTAATAAATATATACATATAGCTTAGTTTTAGTCAGATACTAGTAAACGTCTAGCGGCTTCGCCCGTTTGAGGTACACAATTATAAATTTACTATTTATTTGTTACTTTTGTTTTTTTTTTCAATAATATAATTTTAAAAGCAATATCTATACCTATATTGAAAAGTAAAGTTTTAGCCGATTTAATAAAAAAAGAGTTGTGTAACAATTTTATTGAAACTTTCTTTTGAATGATATAACTTTTAATTTATAATCCGATTAAAATAAAACATACATTCAATGGTATAGGAAGCTAGGCAAAGTATAGTAGTTAAAACTGCAATTACATCGGTTAAGTCGTTGCTAGCTAATGCGCGAACAAACGCACAGACAGACAAATTAAAAAAAAATGGTTTTCGTTCTATTACGCTACTAAAGGTTCCTAATACGAGCACGATATTTTTTATTTAATATTAGTTAAATGTACTTTAGAGAAAGTAGAACGATACTAAAAAACCGAAATTTTACTATTGTTATCTATACTGACACCGCAAAGACAATACCTCCCTCCAAAATTCGGCGAAAAGTGGGAAATAAAAATGGCTTAACGCTGTTCTCGTTAAGTAATTAACACTAGGTACCCAGGTTCCCTTTTCCTACCTTGCTACTTGCGAAACACAGTGTGAAGTAAAAAAATTCTATAATATTATACTACACTAAATAAATTGTAATTTAAACAACACTATGGAGTGTTTCAAGTAAGCTACCTCCAGTATCGTCGAAACTGTTTTTGCGAAGTTTCACCGAGCCTGTGCCCTAGCCTCTTTCACCACTCACTCTTGCCTTATAAATCATTAATATCGTTCTTTGAATGTAATTATGTAGTATATTATCCTCTGACTACTTTGCAGGCTACAGGCCTAGGCTTCGAATCTGCACCTCAATGACACTGACACGTCCACAGTTTAATTAAACATAGTAGTTGTCCTACAAAATACAATTGCATAGAAGCTGCGGGTCGTAAGAGGACGTACCCAATGTAATTGCGCGGGTCACTCTAATACTGATGTCAATTGGAGGGTTAAGCGATTGTGACTTTTTAGTCATGCTTGATTATAGTACGCGTCTATTTTTGATTATATATATATATATATATATATATATATATATATATATATATATATATATATATATATATATATATATATATATATATATATATATACATATATATATATATATATATATATATATATATATATATATATATATATGTATATATATGTATATATATATATGTATATATATATATATATATATATATATATATATATATATATATATATATATATATATATATATATATATATATATATATATATATATATATATATATATATATATATATCCTTTGGCTGAGACTCACACAACTAAACCAAGAAAAGGCAGAAAACGCGTGAGTACTAGCTGTCAGGACAGGACGTTATCCATGAATCTGTGAAGACAGAAAAAATAAAATCTTAGGAGCTTGAGCAACTTATACTAAAGAGACTCGGGTTGCGAGTCTCTTTAGTATAAGGAGATTTCTATGTCTTTTTCACTCTAAGAATAACACACACAGTTTCATGACAATCGGTTCAGTAGTTATGTCGTTAAAGCGTAACAAACAAACGAACGAACGAACAAACAAACACATATAAATTCTCATTTTTATTATTAGTGTAATTTAAAAATGTTTCAGAATAAAGTATAACTCAAATTGTGGGCACAATAAAGCAATAAGCAACAGGGCCTGGTCGGTCCCATTTGACCCCTCTCGTTAACGAGTTCCCACCGCAGGGACATTTACAATTTAATACTTGATCTTTCTATTGTAGTGCGATCTCGAGCGGTTGTAGCGAAGTGGTAGTGTTTGACTGGAGATGCGATGGGCGTGGGTTCGGTTACCTTTAGGGGGAGTTTATCATTTTAATCTTCTCTAGTAAGAAGACCAAGTGTGGCTTCTTCCTCTTCTTCTTCTGCCAATCAATATTCAATGTCTCCAAAATTGAGTGACGTCTTAGTTAAGCTTCACGCTTGATCGGGCACATAGTACTGTACCTACAGGGACCCTGGGCACATTGTTGACCGCCGAATTCGAAACATGGCGTGTTGTTGCCGCGCAAAAGAAAATCAAAATGCTTGGAAAGCGTTTGCCACATTCTCATTAGTTGTTTTACTCAAATAATCGATATACATTATCTCTTACATTTTTTTAATATAAACCAAATCTGTCTCTTTTTCATAGTGAAATAATAAAAGTTAGATATTTACAGAGCTCGCCTCACAATGCCGGCTGTTCAGAGACAATAAAGCGTAGTCTTTAATCTTTAAGCTTTTCTTTCGCACCCAGCGTTAATTGAAGTAGCGAATTTGAGTTCAATGCAAGTCGACAATCATTTAGTTACGGAGTGAATGAGTGGAGGCTTTATTTTAATTGCCATTTGGTGGTTTGTTTGTTTGAAAGATTTTTGTACAGCGTTGAGTTCCGCCACATAATATTAGTTTTAGATTTCCGTAGCATAGGAGAGTAAGACTTAAGACGATCGGTTTTTTCATTCAATTTTCAATTGCTTGTTGAGTGACGGAGTTAAACGTCGCGTTTTGTCTTCTTATCACAGTGAGGAAATTAATATAATTTAGTATATCGATTGGTAATCGACACCACAACTGTCGTCGTCGTTAACAATCTAACGTACTGTAACTGCGTTGTTCGGGTTAAGAAACTAATTTAAACTATTTTCTTTATTGCATGTAAAAATAAACAAAAGGTGACATAATAATTTAAAGTAAGTTGACAATGGCGGGCTTAACTCTAAAAGAAATCTCTTCCAGCCAACCAATGAAAGTGGAAGAGAGAGTCGCGAGGTAAACAACCTATTAATGCAAGAAAGAGAAAAAAAAAATTAAAAAAGAAATAAATCATAAAAAAAAATCACACATATATTTATATAAATATGTATACATATACATATACTAAACATACATACACTAATACATACATACAATAATATATACATACGCTAATACATACATACAATAATCATAAATATAAAATAGTAGATAAATATATAATTATATAAATACAAATTCGTATTGACGATGTAAATACTTCATGTATTTACACATGTTCATGACAAAAGAAGAAAAAAAAAATAAAATAAAGAAGTTTAGACTATATTAAAATAAAGAAGATTTAAACTATTTTAAAACATAAGCAATACATTTTTTTTTCGTTTGCACAAAAACGTGTCTTACTTTCTAAGAGATCTTTGATAGAGACCGTTTTCATACATTTTCATAGAAAAATACAATCCGTCCCATTCAATCTTTGCTCCGGCCACAATGTGGTGCCCGCCCGCCCAGGACATGGATTACTTAGTGTAATTACAAATACTAAAAGATAGTGCCC
This sequence comes from Eueides isabella, assembly GCA_019049475.1. Taxonomy (NCBI): domain Eukaryota; kingdom Metazoa; phylum Arthropoda; class Insecta; order Lepidoptera; family Nymphalidae; genus Eueides; species Eueides isabella. Next base: position 777,231 of record CM032407.1, read on the forward strand.
GCCATAGATCTTGTATGTTTTAGTCAGCTTTAACATTTGTGATTGCTTTTACGTGAGCTTTGTTTTTTTTTTTTTGGGTTCACGCTGTATCCCGTACGTAGGGTCCCGTCGGTAGGGTATGGAGAGGGAACTTGGGAACCTGGTGTTAAAACACTGTTTTCATTAAGTCACTTTTTGGTTCCCACTTTCCGTCAAATTTGAGTCGTTGCACTTAATAGGGGCAGAACTTAACGCCACGCTTGTTACCGTACTCGGATTGAATCCACACTCACAACACACAGCCCAAACCGCAGGTAGTAACTAGTATAAAAAAATCTTTTATATTGTATATCTTAAAAAAATCTCAACAATCAATAAGTAAATAACAAAAAAGGCAAATTTTAGTAGACAATAGAAAACGTCATATCTATTTAATTCCCACTCGCCGGTAATTCTATTCAGCTTCGTCCCGGTTGTCCCGATCGGGTGACAGCTAAAAGCATTCCAATTGAAACAATTTGTCGTTATGCTGTCAGAGGGGACGGTTCACGCTGTTTCGTTCGATTTATACTGGATTTTTTGTTGGTTTTTTTTTTCTTTTAGTATCACTCTTTTCTCTCCATATAGCTGAGTGGGCAGAGAGAATCTAATGTTAGTTTGTCTAACATTAGATTCTCTCTGCCCACTCAGCTCTTTTCTACATATTTTACTCTTAGTTATGTTTGATAATATTTTCGTTTTTCTAATTCGGTTTTAAGTGGGGAACGGAAGTGGAACGGAGTGTCTTTACACTAGGTTCCCGGGTACCCTCTGCCTACCCTGCCTCGTGCGGAAGACAGCGTGAAGCTAATTCGGAATAGCTATCTTATAAAATTGAGCGTTGCGTTAAACGCCGTAATCAAGGAAATTAAATTAATTATTTCATGTATACAATAAATAGCGTTCCCCATTACCGGTTCCTAGGTGACAGGTGCGGCTCACCTGCCTGCTATAATTAAAACTATCCTTTTTATTGTCTTCGGTAGGATTATAGTCGCTTAATGGATTTCGTTATCAAAACATTGTGTAATTTACTTGCGTAAAATTCGTATTTTCGTAACATTTTCTTTTGTGTCATCTGTAGCGGAGGTTATCGTTTCAGAATGTCTGACTAAGCTCGTCGATAATAGACTTGGTGGTCTCACTCGCTCTGGTAACACGGCTAAACGCACTTTTGAGTTCCGCCACTCAACACTCGGTTTTGTAAAGTGGGTGATGCGTGGGTGACGCAACATTTTATCACATAGTTTACTCTGTCCACTTTGCTGGATACCGGTGTGAAGCTAAAGACAAGTATTTTTTACATTAAATAAGAATTTTTCATAAAAAGTTTAATTCAATTAAATTAAAAGTAAAATTTCATAAATCCCAAACTTGAAACAAGTTTCAATTCGTTATCTCAGCGCCAAGTTTTTTGATACTTAATACGACGTCGGAGATGATTAATTAGTGACTTCGCAGGATTAAAGTTTACTTTGAAAAGCGAACTCGTAGTCGACACAACTTCGTGCTCAACTGTGCTCAAATTTTGATGAACTTGCCCCTAATTAATATTTTGTATGATGAAAATATGATATCTTTAATAAATTACACCAAACTCGCTAAATTGGTTGAAACTTAGTTTTATAGCTTAAGCACGCGATGATCGTTTCTGTCATTATTACGTCAAAAATCATACTGCATATAAGGAACCTAGTTCAAATTACCCCCCCAAAAAAAAACACATAATCTTATTGGTTGTGTTGCCAGTTTTCGAGAATACTCCTCTCAAAGCTATGCAATATCAGCATATTGGGCGTCATTATCTCATCTGGAAACTAGCATTGAAGAAATTTGATATCGTTGGCAGCTACAGTACTTCACGTCAAAACGTTGTGTAGTACTTTGTAGGGAATGTGTTCAACTTCATATAAAGTACTGTTCTCATGTCTGGGTTGGTGCACCAGCTTGAACCATTTTCAATGCTATAGCTGTCCGTAACATTATGGATCCAATGATCTGTGAAAGGTTTGGCACTTTGGCTTTGGATCGCTACGCCATTATTTTAGCTTTTCTATATACTAACGGTTTGTATTAATCCTGCTGCTAAGACACCGTTCCCCTTCTCCGTCCAATTTTCAAGAGTGGCAAAACTCAACTTAATATTTTTTTATTATTATTCTCAATTTTATCGATTCTACTGTAAACATAGTCCATACATTCATACATACAGCTTCACACATGGCAGGGTAGGCAGAGGAAACTTGGGAACCTAGTGTAAAGATACTCCGTTCCACTTCTGTTTCCCACTTTCTGCCGAATTTGAGGCATTGCGTGTTGACTGACAGCATTCAACGCCACGTTTTACCTTGCAAACAGAACGAAAAAATGAAAACATTAAATATTTAATTAGAAAATGTTAAAATGTTTCATTTCCTCGAGTGGGGATCGATGGAGGGAATTAGTAAAGTGTCTTTAAGTACGAAACTCTGTTATAAAAATCAACCAAACGGAAGAAAGCTAGCAAAAATGCTATTCTCATTTTTTTTACATTTCACATGTCAATAACCAAAAACCGTTACTTCGTTTCCCACACGCAGTAGAGGCTGTCAGATGCAACGTTACGGGCTAGTTGGTAAAGCGTTTACTAAACGTAGGGTGGCTTGGCATTTAGTTACATACTGTTGACGCTGTTATTGTTCATTGAGTGTTCAAATACTTTGCAAGTGAGGGTAGTTTCTTGTTTATTTTTTGTATGTAGTCCTTTTTGATGGACGTGTATGTATGTATGAAGCATGTATGTATGAAGTATCCGGGCAGAGGCATTAGCGTGTGACTGTAAACATGAGTGGTTGTCGTTTGGTTCCCCTTTATTAAGGATATAAAATTTAAACCTTTATTGATGATCTTCATTGAAAATATTTCTTCATTTTAATATTCTTTCATTTCTTCGCACTGGTAATAAGACAAAACACGGCGTTGAGTGACGCCAATAAACACGCAACGCTTCTCCTGCGGAATGTGGAGAATAGGGCGGAGTGTCATAACACTAGGTTCTCATTTTCCCTCTGTCCACCCTGCCATTTGCGGGATACAGTGTGAATTTAAAGAATATGTATCTATGTCTGTTTAGTAGACATTACGAGCCAATGGAAGTGATAACTATATGAATACTATTATAAAATTAACTACCTTCCGTTGTACAAATTGATACTTTTATTTCCTTCGCTCTGAGAGTAATTAGACAAAGCGTGGTGTTGAGTGCTGCCACCCGACGCTCAATATCTCGAAAATTCAGCGTAAAGTAGACAGCGATAGTTGTTTCAAAGTATTGTGGAATCGTATCCTGTATATATAAAATATAAACACCTAAGAAAATTAAACGCTTCTCTCTATCTTTACAGGTGTTAGCGCGAATAAAATCGCTAAGCGGACTGACCTGGCCCCCAACAAAGGGGGCCCGTTCGCGGCTGCCCTCCGCACGCTCGCGAAGAACGCAGGCCCCGAGAAGGACGGTGAGTGGCACGCTTACAAACCCCTCCTTCCACCGCACGAGCTTAACTGGTTACAACCAATTGGTACCGGCTTTAACTGAATTAATCCGGTTTGGCGGCATATAATTTGTTATCCTATTGAATTTTAGATGTATGATAACTTATTTTCCATGGTTTACTATCAGTTTTGCTCGTGTATTTTTTGTTTTTGTTTCAATTTTAGTTCATTTTTTTTTAATCTAATATTGATTATTCCAACAGTGAGCACTTGTTGGGTTGAAAAGTCCATAATAACAGACGTTTGTTAACCATCTACATTTTATCCGTTACCCGTTAATGTTATATCACATTCACGTTAACGATCGTAGTTTTATATAAATATCCATTGTCGATGTATCTACTGTTTGTATAGTTTACTATTTAAGTGAAAGTATAAAATGTCATTTGTGTCATAAGTTAAGCTAATCGTTTCTTTCAGGGGCTTTAAACTAAGATATTTTGTTTATACTTAATTATTAACTACAATTTTTTATATCAATGATATGAATATAATATTTTTATATATTTATGATGTTACGTTGAATTTCCAAATATTTATAATTTTAAGGTTTAGAAATTAATTAGTTTATTCCGATAATATACACAATATTTGGAAAGTCAACGCAACGAACCAAAAACCCATACGTGCTGATATCGCGAGTGTGCAGGAGCTGCGCCCGCGGAGCGTGAGGCCAAGGACAAGCCGCCGCCCGCCAAGCGCGCGTCGCCGCACCACCTGCCAGCGAGCGGCTTCCAGCCGTATAGACCTGACGAACGGTAAGTTGGACGTCAGTTGAGAATTGCTAAGGAGGAGGCAGAGAGAAGCTGATTAAATGTGTAGTAATAATGTGCTTAAGAGCTCATTTTCCAGAAGAGCCTTATCTTTTGGGTGACAGTTTACCACATCAAGTTAATTAAATTGAGATAGAATTGTCAGTCTGTTAAAACCAATTCAACATTGCCAAATAAAAAAATGCAATGTAGGTTTACGATTTCTAAAATATATTATAGTTCCACATAAAACACGGACATTAACTCAGCATCACGCTGTATACCGCACATGGCAGGGTAGACAGAGGGAACCTGGGAACCTAGTATTATGACACTCCGTTCCACTTCCGCTCCCCACTTTCCGCCGAATTTTGAGGTATTGCGTGTCCAGTGGTGGAACTCAACGCCGCGCTTTGCCTTATTACCAGAGCGAAGAAATGAAACATTAAATCTTTAAATTGAAAATATTAAATATTTAATTTCCTCGTCTGGGGATCGAACAAAGAACCCGATATTAAGGCAAAGGGAAGCTTTAAATTCTGCTGCTCAACACACAATGCCTCAAATTTGGCAGAATAGAAAGAACGGTACGCAGTGTCTTAACACCATGTTCCCAAGGTTCCTCTACCTGGTCAAAATAAAAGTAATATAATACGAAATATTATAAAACTATAATACCATTTACCTATACAAATAACGGTCTCATCTGTCCATGCCCATAGTTAAATTCAGTTTTTCAATCGTTGGGCCTTGGGACATGTTGGTGGACAATGGAGATAAAACGGAATATATTGTTTAATAGAGAACGACTTTTGATACTTTTAGAACAACAAATTCTAAAGAGACGAAAAAAAAACCATTTTTTTTCTGTTAACCATCTACAAACATGATGATAATATGAGTTCCTCTTCAAATTTTCAAAAAAGAGTAGAGAGAGATTTTGTTTCTAGTTGATGAATATTTGCCCACAGGTTGTCCCACCCTGCGGCTGCGTCATTCCCACTGCTGGAGCCCACCTACTCGCCCTACGCGCATCCTTCGCTTTACTCTAGCGCTGCGTTGCAATACAGGTAAGAAATAGACAATGAAAATTGTATTCATTTATGATAATATTATTGTAAAAAAATATAGTGTCTTTGTTTAATTAAATTATGAAAACGGCTAATGTTTGCTTATTTTCACTGTTGTTTTATCAAAAAAAAATCCAGCTGATTTCCGAGTGTATTTTATCATATTAATGATAAAATAAAAAATACTTTCTGATAAGGGCATTTCGTATTCTGAGATTTGTTTTATATGTTCTGGTAAACTTTAAAACTTTAAATTTAGATTGTGTATTTTTCCAAAACGCAATTCATGAGAATCGGAATGTCTTAACTCCAAAGTTACCACTGTCATATTGAAACTTACCAGCTAAATTATAATTCCACCAGGCTAGCGGCAGAGGAACAAATGTACTTAGAGCGGGTGTTCCGCGGGGGCGTCGGCATGGGGGTGGGCGTGGGGTGGCTGCCCCCGTACGCGCTATATCCGCCGCTCGCGCCCCCACTACCTCTCGTGCCCCATCCGCCCCACGCGTCTCACGCAGCTCACGCCGGGCACACGCCCCACGCGCCCCACGCGCCTCACGCGCCTCACGCCCCTCACGCGCCGCATGCGCACGCGCTGCACGACGAGCGCGAAAAGGAGATAGCCATGCAGCGGGAAAGGGAAAGAGAAAGGGAAAGGGAGCGGGAAAGAGAAAGGTCAGTCATTAAAAGAGACGAAAGTTAATAGTTGTAATAAAATATATTTTTATTCAAATTTTGTATTAATACTGATAAATAAAACTAATAATGCCATCTGAATTTCAGAGAACGAGAACAAAGAGACAAAGAACAAAGGGAGAGAGCGGCCCGCGAGAAGGAGACGCGAGCCCGCGAGGCGCTCGCCGCCGCCGCGCTGCACGCGCCCCACGCGCCCCACGCGCCCCACCCGCCCCACGCGCCCCACGCGCTGCCCCCGTACGGCGTGCCGCGCGCGCTGCCCCCGCTGCTGTACCGCCCCTACCGCCCCTTCGCCTACGACGAGGCGGACGACGAGCGAAGTGAGCCCCCGCCGCCCGCCCTCCCCGCGCCCGCCGCGCCGCCCGCAGACGCGCCGGCGCCGCGCACGCCGCAGCCCGCGCCCGTCTGATACCCCCCCGCGCTCCTCTCATTGCCTAACGTGATACTAATTGCCATAAGATGTTACTGTGCCCGGTGGCCCCATGGACACTACTGTCCCCATTATAGGATTTATAAACCCTGCTTTCATTTTTGCAAATCAATTGGTCCGATTATGCAATGTGTGCTGAAAAATACCATTTTATCTATAGAAGCTGTTCTTAGGCCCCACTGTCCCCATAAGGTCCATTGGCCTTTTTGTATAGCTGTCAGTAAAATTGTGCTCTGTCTATTTAAAATAATTTTCCTGTCTAAAGTGATTCGAGGTCCCTTAAGGCATCACTATCCTCATAAGCCTCATTTTCCCCTTGTGCCCTATTGCAAATTTAAGCTGAAAGTTTCTTTTTTAATGATGCATATTGCACTATCCTCCCCTTTTATAGTTCTTTGGTCGGTGACAAAAGACTCCATTCTCCTCCCAACTCCCCCAACTCTCCGGTCTTCCGCGATCTCAATTGTCTCTTTCTCACCGTTCTCCCCATCGCGTTTCCACTATTGGTCTAAAAAATGTATTTTAAATTTTAAAAAAATATGTCAAAAGTGCAAAGTCGGATCAAAAATTATAATAAAGAAATATTCGTTACTTTATATTATATGTATAAGTATTGTTTGTATGACGTCATGATGGTAGTGACGTCACTAAATTAAAAAAAAATTATTTTTTTTTTATTTTGAAGCGACTTTGCCCTTGTGTATTGTGTAGAAATAAAAATTGTATGACATAGTGTTACTTTAAATGAAAGTCCATCAACTGTTTATAATCTGTGCTCTTTTATATAATATTTATATAGAAAAAAAATTAAAAGGCAAAGGCAGTACAGCATTCTTCCTAATAATTTTGCTATTTATAGCGTATATTAATAAAAATGCTTATTAAATAAGTGTCTTCTGCAATTTTTTTTTTAATATGTAAATAGTACATATTGTAGTTTTTTTTCTATTAATAATTATAACTACTTGACGCCATTTTTAATATATAAGTGGTTCAACCTTTGCCTTTTTAATTTAAATCGAATTTAATAATATATATATATTAAAAATAAGTCAACGAACAAAAGTAAACTATATATAATTTATTATTAATAGTAATAATAATATTATTATAAACATTTGGTGCGACTTCAACCATACATCGATATCTTCTACAATAACAGAAAGAGTCGAGTGCAATAGTTAACTTGAGTTCCTACAGTAATATAAAACTTGAACGCCAATCGTATAGTTAAATAGATTTAAACGCGCTCGCTAGCGTCTAGCGTTTAGCGTGTTTGGGGCACGCGCGGACGATGTGGGGCTTCTAATATATCTCGAGATATGTTGTACGTCACGTGCTTTTTGAAAGGGTTCTAAGATGGGTTCTATTAAGAGTTCTAAATTGGTAATAACTATAACTCGAGTGTCAAAAGTCTCCGCATCGTCCGCGACGGAACGATTTTCTGTTTTTTTTTTTTTTTTTCTCTTTAGTAGGCTTTTTTTTGTAAATTTGAAATGCAAATGGCGCGCGCGGACGAAGTAATGATAACGTTATACTGCCATTCGGAATTTTGTAAACGGGAAACCTCTTTGTACGTTTAAACAAAAAACAATTAAATTTAGATAGTTTTTAATTTTAGCTTTTAATAGGTGTTCAATATTTTTCACGATTCACGTTGCGTCACGTCGCGTGGTGTCACGTCACGTCACGTCACGTCACGTCACGTCACGTCACGTCACGTCACGTCACGTCGCAAGCATTTAGTGTGTACATACATATTATAGCTAGACATATGGACAATACCTAACAAGTGAAAGAAATATGATTTTATTGAAAAAATACATTCAGTGAAATTAACATGCATGCTCGGCCGATGGCGGCCGGTGGTTGTTTTTTTTTGTTTCTCCCCCTCTCTTTCACTCTCTTTCTTCCCTCTCCCTCACTCCTCTTTCCCGCTGTATCCCTCGCAGCTTGACGCTTGTAGATTTTGTGTGCAGTTTCAGAGAATTTTTAACTATAAAGTACCTACATATGAACAGAAAATACTCTGAAGATTTTTTTTAGAACAGATTAATAATTATTAAAATATCTTTTAGGCATAGATAATATAATTTTGACATTGACAAGGACAGATTAAATTTAAAAATAATTTTAAATTTTTAATATGAGAGTTATGAAAATATCTAAAGGTTGATAGAGGATCATGTAGTGATTGTGGCTTCGTTTATAACGAGCTCATATGATATTCATTTTGGAAAAAATATATATGTGTTTTTTTAGTTTTAAAAGTTACCTTAAAATGGTAGACAGAAGAATCCTAACATTAAGGCATTCTGTTACCCACACACCGCCAGGATTTAAGACATTGTGTGACGTAACTGAACGCCGCGCTTTGCCCGGATAAGGAAAAATAGTTTAAATGATTTAAATATAATCATTCATTTCCTATAGTGAAGATCGACATTTTTATAGCGTAGAAAGAAGAAGTTAGAAAATGTAAAGAAATACAAAATGAACTTTTATTTTAAATAGATAAGGTTTTACAATAACGACATTATAATTTTTTGAAATATACATATATGATATAAAATAATAGGTATATAGTTTTTTAAAAAAAATAGTCTCGAGTATTTTCTTAATAGGCTGCTGTTAGCTGATTTACACGTTAAGCCGACAATATTTGACATATATAATATATTATCTATAGGTGAGGTTATGTCCCTAACCTAACCTAACCTAATGGTTTGACGCTATATCCCGCACACGGCAGGTTACTTGGAAACCAAGTGTTAAGACACTCCGTTCCACTTCAGTTTCCGCCGAATTTGAGGCATTGCGTGTTGAGTGGCGGACTTCAACGCCGCGTTTTGCCTTGTACCAGAGCGAAGAGTAGGGAACCCACCACCTGTCTGTTACACGCTAGTGCCGCTGCGCCACGACAGGCCTCAAGACCGAATGGAACATAAATAAAAAAATAATATTTATAAAATAAATATAAACGTTTTTTTTCTTGCCTTTAAATGTTTGGAAATGGGACAGTTTTCAAATTCCAACCTGAAAACGCCAGATTGTGTAGAATTTGAATTTGTAACCGTCGTCTCTGGGTTTTATCGCCAGCTCCACTTCTTGACAGTTTTTTCTAGCTTCACGCTGTATCCCGCATGTAGTGGAGTAGGCAGAGGTAGCCCAGTGTTGAAACACTCGGTGCCCATTAAGACACTTCCGTTTCCCGCTTTCCACTGAAATCTGGAGGTGTTGAGTGGCGGTACTCAACGCAGCGCTTCACCTTGTAACTAGTATGAGGAAATGCTAATAATTCATTCCTTTGATGTGAATCGGCGTATTCAGTCAGAAAATATGCTCTGCACTAAGATCGCCTCAATGTGATATAAAATATAGAATGTATTTTCGTCTGTGACCGACCGCTGAACATTTTTTACGGTTTTTTCCGAGTATTATGAGTGAAGTATCACTACTTTTAATAGAAAGTAGAATTTTATACTTCAGTAGTTCAGTGCCATGAGTCAGAGTAGGTGGTGGAGTTAGCTAAATCAGACATGCCGTAGGAGAGAGAGGCTCATCACTATACTAGATAGCTAACTTTAATAGTTTACTCGAAGATACAGGCTATGATATAGGGGCACAAAAATACGCTAAAATAGTTCCAGAAAATGATGGTACGGCAGTGCTTTGCGCTCTATTTTGTTGGAACACTGCCGTGCGCCTAGAAAAGTAGAGACATCCCGTCTCATCTAGTGTTAGACACTCCGTTCCCCACCGCCCAATGTTCAAGATACAGTGTGGTGAATGGCGGTACTCAACGCCACGCTTTTACCCCCAATAACATACCTTTGATACCGTTCATTCTGCCGAGTGGGAATCGAACCCACAACTAATGCGTTAACAGTCTAACTATGCCGTTGTTACTTTTTTACTACAAGAAGTATGAATATTTCTAATTCTTATAAAATTATAAAACACATATATGAACGTATAATTAGGTACTACATTAAAAGTTTTTACGGTTATATAGAGATGGCGAATTTCGTTGGTACAATATCTATTTATGTAAATAAAGAAAATTAAACCGATATGCATATACCAGCTCTGTTCCCACTTTCTTACTGATTAGAGGTACCTATTGCTGATTGGCGCAATTTAACACCGCAGTTTGTCTCACCACGGCGGCGATATGGAAAAACTCCACTGAGTGGGGATTGCGCCAGCGACCAATCCACCAATATGACCTAATCATTTAATTGTTACCACAGTAGGTACAATATAAAGTAATATACTGTATATACAAGTCATTTTCTTTCTAAAATGACAAGATCTCTTGCAGATATGTTGACGAGATGGATCTTAGAATAGGCAATATTTGATAATTTACATAAAAAAACAATTGCAATCCTCTACCACGTATCTTAGACCAATAACGGCGTTGGTCTCCGTCTCACAGCTGTATATCTTAAAAAAATAGAAACTAAATAATAAAATTATATCTTTCTAGATTTTCTCGCAAATAATGATAATGCCACAGAAAACTCATTATAACGTGTATATTAAATAATTACATACATTTATAAACTAAACTATATTTATAAAAAAAAAAATACATATTATACTTAGCTATGTGAAACAGTCAAAAAAAAAGAAAACCAGAAACTTCTAAGAACGAACGAAATATTTCGTATAATCTGTACTCAAAATAATCCTGTCATCGACCATCCAAAACCAAGTGTTAGTCAAATATTTACAAAATAAACAATAATAAATCTAAACTTCTGAAACATCCAAAATGCTGTTCAATGGCTAAGCCCATCCCCGACCTCGACCTGCGGCATCTCTCAAAGCGGGATGAGATAGAGAAAGAAGAGATACACGAAGAAGACAATTATAAAGAGAATTATAATTCTATTAATCTAATATTAGGTACAGCATGTGGCTGGGTGGTCGGCATTGGAGTGGCCAAAGTTGGTAAAACTGCAGCTTTCGGCCTCGGAGGTAGTGTTCTCCTTCTCCATCTCGCTACGGAAATGGGTTACGTTCAAGTAAATTGGGTTAAAGTTAAGAAAGTTCTGGGCAGAAGTCAGGAAATGGTCAATAATATGTTGTCGTTTGTTAAGAAGAATAGCGGCGGCACTGTCGGCTTCGTCGGCGGATTCTTCTTTGGAGTGGCGTCGGCGTGATTGCGGTGTTTATTTAATTATATCATATTTTTGCAGATAAATATTCTTAGAAGTAAATTATGGTTATTATAAATAATTTAAATTGTAAAAATTTTCTTACTTTGATGTACCTTATTATGTCTTTACTACACTAGTTGTGGATTCGAGTCCAACATGCCTCAAAGGTTAAATTAATTTTCCGAAAAAAAAGCGATTAAGATATGAAGAAACTGCGATACTATGCAAGTTACACTAAGTTCATACATGGAGTATCTCTGTATGAATGCGAGTATCTCTAAGTAATAGAAAATTTTTATTGTGAAATGACTGTTGTGGCGCAGGGGCAAAAGAGTGCGACTGTTGACATGCGGGTTGTGGGTTCGATACCCACTTGAGGGAATGAAATGTTTATATTTTCATTTCCTCGTTCTAGTAACGAGACAAAGCGTGCCGTTGAGTTTTGTCACTCAACACGGAATACCTGCAAAATTCAACGGAAAATGGAGAACGGAAGTGTCTTAATGATAACTGGTACTAGGTTCCCAGGTTCCCTCTGCCACACTAGGGTGCTAGTATGCGCGACATAAAAATTCCGTACGATGTGTACAATTCCGATTATGTCAGAATTTCTGTCATAGTCTATTCGTATCATTTTACAGATAAAAGAAAATAATCTTTTCTAAAAATAAATATATCTCTATTTATATGATTATTAAATATATTTAAATCGTATACACTGTTTTTTATTATTTAACTTTATTCATCTCTGGATCAGTTACACTATATCCTGAGTTCCCATATACGCCGGCCAGATAAATATTTAAAATTAAAAAAATATGAACATAAGTATTTGCAACGCATTTAGCATAAAAGTATAGAAATAAAAAAAAAATAACTAAAAGCAATAAAAAAATGTTGTCCTCGCGAAAATTTTACTTCCCATTGTCAAGTAAAATTGAAAATTACACCCCACAAGGAATAGCGTGTGGCCATCAATTCGAAGTTTTTGGGTTCGATTCCCATTTTAGGACAAAAAAAAACTTAATGCCTGTCGTGGCGCGTGCGTGGGGCACAAGCGTGCGACTGTCAACGCGATTAAAAGTTTTGAATTCGATCGTACTCGATTAAATAAAATATTTTATATTTCCATTATCTCTAGAAAAATTAACTTTTTCTGCCACTCAACACGCAACGCTTCCGAAAGTTAAAGTCTTTCCGAAAGTTGATAATGGGAAACGGAAGTGTTTAAATAGACGGAGTGTCTAAACACTAGGTTCGCAAGTGACCTCTGCCTAACAACTGAAACTAAAACAAATTAAATACTAAATAGTGAAACTATTCCAAACACCTTACAAACTCTCTTTTCCAAATGCTACATACATATATAACAACAGTAAAATGAAAAAAAAAAAAAAACAAGTATTTGAGAAGGTTAGGAAGTTTTACATAAATATATTTAAAAATGCTTGACGGTCATTCATTTCGTCGCTCTGGTAATCAGAGAAAGCCCAGCGTTGACTTCTGTCATACAAAAAATATTACATATTTACGAAATGTAAAAACATTTCCGATGATATAACAAGAGTGGAGAGCTCCAAATTGTTTCAAACACTTCTTGTGTTTTGTATCCCGCTATCCGACTTGGAAGATAGGTATGGAGGGGTTTAATACTTGCTTCCTCCGCCTGTTCTTAGCAGTGAAGACAAACAGAATTTAGAGTTGAAATATTCCGTTTCTAACTTTCCGCTGAAAATTAAGGATAGATTGTGCGTTGAGTTACGTAAGTGAGAAACACCGTGTGTTGTCTTATTATCGATACCAAGAAAATAAAATACTAATGAAATAATTTCATTTTCTTTCATTTCTTCGCTCTGGTAATAAGGATAAGCGCGGCGTTGAGTTCCGCCACTCAACACGCAATGCCTCAAATTCGGCGGAAAGTGGGGAACAGAAGTGGAACGGAGTGTCTTTACACTAGGTTCCCGGGTTCCCTCTGCCTACCCTGCCTCGTGCGGGATACAGCGTGAAGATGAGTAGAGTAGAGTATCAAATAATTTCCTGCAGAATTCACAACAATCTTAAAGAGCCAAGTATATGGCGTTAATACCATTATATGTGTATGTGGCACTAAGCCTACTTATAAATTCATTCAATGCCAGCAACTATTCAATGCAGGCACAAGTGAGACTACAAATTAAATCGTACTTGTTATGTTTGCAAAGATTTACTCCGAGAATTACATAAATAAGTTGTAACAAATGGTTTAGATAGTCAAAGACCTTAGACGGTTTCTTAGAGGCGCAGGTTTAAATCCAACTACTTGCTACAATACAAGTTCAAAATTTTATGTTTTCTAAAAGAAAGTATTTTTATCTGAATGTTTAAAGTTATTCACACTTTCCCCGCTCTGGTGCGCGCGGTATTGAGTTCCGCCATTCAACAGGCAATTCCTGAATTCGGCGGAAAGTGGGAAACGGAAGTGTTTTAATGGAACGGACTGTCTTAATAATAGGTTAAAAGAACGAAGCAGTAAAAATTAATCCAAACAAACCTAATAGATCGTGTGATTCCGGCTTAGAATTGGATCACCCCGGTACTGATGGTGTCGTAAGAGCCGACTAAAGTACGTGTAGGAGAGTCACGTTGTCAGCAATGACAACACGCATGGGGAGACGCGACCAGATTCTTACCACCCCCGGCATTTAAAACCGGCGTTAAGAAATGCCAGGCCCCGAAGCCCATCCACCATAAAGGCTGACAACGCTCCTGTAGCTTTGGAGTTATATGGGGCCGTGGGCGACGGTGATCACTTACCATAAGGTGACCCGTGCGCTCGTTTTCCGTGTCTTGTCCATAAAAAATAATACCAATATAAGACAGTTAGATATAAAAGTAAGGTTTATATATTCTATTGTACCAGATGTGATTTTCCCTTGTGAGGAATTAATTATTTTGTTTTCCTCGTTCAGTTCCGTGTTCATTCTCTATGTGCAAGTAAGAAATGACTGGGTAATTATACAATTAAATTACAATTTAAATGAAGCCACAAGTTGAACTCAATCAAGATTTCAAATGAGACAATTCTAATAAATGTGGGGTACATATTAAAATTAAAATACTTACTTCAAAAAACGAAATTTGAAATTCCCAAAAATGCATTTTTTGGGATTATAACATCCCATATTAAGGCCGTCTCATAAAAATGACGATTGTAGGTTCGATTCCCACACGGGAGAGCTAAATTATTTTCAATTCCTCGTTCTGCAGGACGTTGACAGTGTGAAGTAACAAAAAGTTCAATATTAAACAATGAACGAATAACACTAAGATATAAAATCGAACACCGTTATATTCTAGTCGTAACCGTACGTACGTACGCAGTAATAATAAACACCCAGTATTGTAGATATTTCCTCGTTTATTTATAAATATAGTTGTTTAATAGTAACTAATGTCGTGCGCACACATATTTGCTTTGCTTAGAAGTTGAATGCTTGTAATTAGTTTTCCCACTATCAATCCCCTTATATTTTGAATACGTTTTTAGAAATTAAATAAAGATATTAACTTGTAGTATTGTCCATTGTTATATATATATGTAGAGATAAACAAATAAAAATACAATAATAATTAACTAACTAAAAGATAATTCTGGCAGAACTTATATTAATATGTATTTTTTTATTTTTACAGCTAAAACGAGCAAAACAAGTCAACCACAAACTACTGTAGAAGATGAAAGACCTGCAGTGGTCACAGAAAGCGTTACAACCGCAGCTGTGATCAAGCCTCCTGAAGCCATTAAACCAGAAGACCCATCCCCATTTCATGAGAAACCTTGCACTCCCACTTTTATGACATCAAAATTAATATCACATTCACCTAAAATATCCCCATCGTCTATACCAAACCCAAGTCCAAGTGTCACAACAACAAAACAAGTGGAATCTGGATATCCAAATTATGGTGGCTATATGTATTCTGTTCCTGGTTATTCTGCATTTCAACCAGTATCGTATCCAGGAATCGTCCAGCCCACGCCTACTGTTGCAGTCCAATCTAATAGTACAGAAACATCGAGCTCAAAATTTGTCCCTTTTCCTGTCGTACCAAAGAAAGAAACACCGCCAATACAAAAAGATAAAGAGAAAAATGATAACGAAACAGGTGAAAGTCAGCCACAAAATAATGTTTCCAAAATACAAAAAGATTTCGAAGAAAATTTTATCACTGAAGTTGTACCTACAGTATCAAAAAGTGAAGAATGTAAACCACAAGTAAATGAATCTAAGCTGAGTGTTGCATCACTGACTCAAGGATCGAGCTCAATTGGAACGATACCTCCTCAAAATATAAATAAAGACATCAAAAAGAAACCACCAGAAAGATTTAGTTTAAAAACAAGTATACCAATAAGTAAAATTGACATGAAATGTGTGAACACTCCCCCGGACTCTTTATATCAAAACAGCATACCAAAAAAACCCTTTAATCCAGCATTTCATACACCAACGTTAAAAGAAAATGGTCCTAAAATAGAAATACAAAGCAACATAGTAATTAAAAGCGCTACCCAGGAAGATATTAAGGACAACAGAATTGCCACGCCACCTAACAATAGTATAAGTACTTTAATCAATGCTGCAGAAGTCATTAACAAGTCCGACAATCAATTCAAAACACCAGAACCAAAATCTGAAACATCAAATGAAGCGAAAGAACCTATTTTTACACCCCAAACAACGATAGCTTCGTCTAGTCCTTTATTTAATCCAATAAACTTAGAAACTACTAAATCTAACTTCCCCCCAAAACCACCAGATCCATCATTTAGTGAACCAAAAAACCAAATAGTGTTTATTCAAAATAAAAATCAATCGAATACTAAAATGTTGCTTGCTATTCAACAACCAAACCCACAAGTACTTTTACAAAGAACAAATTTTGATTCAAAAAACTTGCAAGCTCCTTCACGACCATCAAGCCAGTCGAAAAAATGTAAAGAAGAACTCGTCAACGAAAATGGGACCTCATCGAAAGTTGTGTCTTTAAAACGAATGCATCAAGACAACTGTGACGAGAATGACTTTGAAAATTTAATCACGGAAAATCAGATCTATGGCAATAAGATTGTCGTGAAGGAGAAATCGCAAGGTACTTCCCAAGAACAAGACTTAAAAAACATGTCTAAAACGGAAAAATCTAGTCAAGCTGAACCAAAAAATGTGGTACTACAGCCAAATTTTGTTTATTTAAGTAACGTTCAATTTCCAGCGAATTTAATGATGATAAAAAATAATACTAAAGTTACAGAATCAAATAAAATACGCGTTGCGTCTAATGAAAATAAACAAAATGATATGACCACTTTAACTTCTAGCAATGATTTAAATAAACAAAACAAAACCCTAAATGTCCCTGTTTCAAAGGAAATCCATGTGTTAAAATCAAGCAACAATGTTTTACAAACGCTGCCTAGTAAAAATAGCAAGGCAGATATAGTTTTCCAAACGCCTAATCAAAAAGTCATAATGAATCCTCAAATTGTATACCAAGTGCCTATGATTGTGGATTCAGATAACAAAATAAATCAAACATTTGTTAAAGATTACCCAAAACTAATAAGTCAGAGTAAGAGAGATTTACAAAAATCGTACGATCAAACGAAACCAAATGATAAGCTATATATAGCATGCCCTTATCAAATGGACGCTAAGCTACAACCAAAGATTGTTATAACTAATATTAGGCCTAAAATAACTATGATAGATGAGGTTAGTACGTTAGATATTTACGAACAAAGAAAAAGGTTACGAAGGCTAAAATATTTATCGAACCGCGACTCAAAAACCAACCATAGCAGTGAAACTCATAAACAAGAATTTAAAAAAGTTTATGACAATTTTAAAAACATCATTACGCCTGAGAAGATGAAAGAAGAAATTTACAAAGAATTCACAAATACTAAAGTAAGTGTGAAGCAAGATAACAATGAGAGTGACAGTGACTACGGTGAGGACGACTTAGATAAGTATCAATCTATCATAGACGAATACAGTCAACCTGTGGAAAGTAAAGAATCTGTAGAAAATGATCTCAGGAAAGCCGAATTCCTCGCACACTTTAAATTAGCTACACAAGCTTCGTATAAAGGTCATTACCTGCAAAATATTTATATTCTTTTGTATTTTCACAAGCATATTGTTAAAGTTTGCGGCGTTGAGTTCCGCCACTCAACACGCAATGCCTCAAATTCGGCGGAAAGTGGGGAACAGAAGTGGAACGGAGTGTCTTAACACTAGGTTCCCGGGTTCCCTTTGCCTACCCTGCCTCGTGTGGGATACAGCGTGAAGCTATGTATGCACGTATATTGTTAAAATTTTAATATATTATGTAATTTTTAGAAATTGAACTTGATCGTCAAGAAAGAATACTGCAAAGAGACTCTGTGGCTTCAGCGTATATAGCTGCTGGGAGAATAGACTGCTTTCAAAAAGATGTAAAAATTATAGAAAAAAGTAGAATAAAAACGACAAACCTCGAAAAACTAAACATTGAATCAATAGAAAAGGACGAGGGTGTAGATCAACTAAAAAAAAGAACATTCTTAACAAATTTAAATTTGAGAAAAGTAACACCGCAATATAAAGATGGTAAACGACGACGAAAATTTAGTCATATGATGTTATAAAATTAGAATTATAAATATTTTAATAATTTTTAACATGATATTTTACAGGTTATGAAAAAGTTTGGCTTCAAATACTCAAAGAAAGAAAAAGAAGAGAAGATCCTACAGACTTCAGTGAGTCAGAAAAAAGAGCACGACCTCAGTCTAAATATGTCGACCTTGATCCAGGAGGACAACTTCAAATTTTAACAGAAATCAAGAAACATGTTAACGAAAACAACAATCTTATAAAGAAAAGATTTGATGCGTATTATGATGAGGGAGAGAGTATTAAAATACTTGCTGAAAAAAATTTCTCCGAATTAAATCGTCTGTCCAAAATGGCTGACAGAAGTGTTAAACACTTTAGTGGTCAAGAAACAAGAAAAAGGGATCTAAATCCTGGTTTTGACAGTGAGAACATCGCAAAACCAAATAATGTTGGAAAATATTATCCCAATATCAATATACCGAATATATCCAAGATAATATCTTTGAAGACACTTCAAACAACTGCATCATTGCCTACAAGTCAAGCGACTTCTATGGATGAACCACAAAACTCTGCTGGCGGAATAAATGATACAATTGCCAATGATTTAAAAATATCTCAAGATTTTAGCTGTCAAGTAGATGATGTGTGCTCTTGGCCCGGCATTGAAGTTGTTATGAAAAATTACAGGGAATACGAAACAGGTATGTCCATAAGCTTACAGTTCTGCCAGGTTAAACAAATATGATATATGTACGTGATGATAATTGGATCGAAAGAAATTAACTTGGCTTTGAAATGTCCTCGGTTTATTTCATTGCTAATTTGATATATACACATTAAATGGGCTCCTTAGTCTTCACTCCTTAGAGAGAATCTTCGCTATTCAAGAGAGAATGAGAAGGAAAACATATGGAGAATGCTAAGAAGTTTCTTCTCTTGTCTTATAAATATTACAACACATGAATAATAAATACATTTTTTCCGCGTGACAGGGTAGGCAGAGGAGACCTGAGAACTTAATGTCAAGATACTCCGTTCCATTTCCCACTTTCCGTCTAGTTTTAGGTATTACATATTAAGTGGCCTAGAAAATGAAAATATTGAATATTTCGTTTTCTCGATTGGAGATCGAATCCACACTTTGTCGCGTTTACAGTCCCACGCCTGTGCCTCTGCGCCACGATAGCCCTCTGAAACCAAAATTGTTAGTCAGTATGATTGCATACTGACTAACGATTTTGGTAAAGCTGATTGCAGCTTGGTGACTGATCGAAAGCAGCTACAACAAAATTAATAATTTTCAGTTAGAAAAAAGGAGATAGCTGACCTGCACAAGCGGAATACAGCATTGCGGGTGGAGTCGGCGCACATCACTCGATCAGCAACCAGGGACTCGGACAGAGCTAGAGCTCTCCTCGCTGAAAGAAGAAACTTGGCGAACGAAGAGAGATCCATGCGAAATTGTATACAATGGATGTACAGTGTCGTTGAGATTGTTAGAAATTATGAAGAAAAATGGGCTTAAATTAACTTGTAATTAGACTTAAACTTCTTTGAGTTGCGTAATTTGTACATATTTTAATTTATAGACTGGAATTAAGTTAGAATGTATTTCAAAATCCACACATAGTTTTATTCACTAAAAAATAAAGTCCTGAGAAATGTTAACGCGAACTTACCTAATGGTAAAATCGATAAATTGACAAAAAAAAATTACGCTTCTTTGGTTATTTATAAAAAACAATTACAATATTTAATTATTACATTAGAATTTTTAGTAAATAACATTTTGTAATTTGTTATGATTTCAATTTTGGCAGAATTGTAGTCTACTCAACCTCTGCCGTTTCCTATTGAATACGATCATTATAGACAATAGCGGAAGTCGCTCGCGCGCTGTTTTTACTCCATCAAACAAGGACAAAAATAATGTTTAATGCATATTATTATTTGTAGTTTATAACCTTAAATATAAAAGTCCTCTAGAATCATACCATGTACATAATTAATTTAGTTATTTTAGAAGCTGTCAATTGTATATAATTATATATAAATATACATAAATATCTACATCCTTTATAAATATAGTACCGTACTTCGTTCAGTTCTTATAGATTTAAAATTGTACATATAACAATATTAAATGTAATCTTAAATAAAACTAAATATAATCTTACAAAACAAAACAAAATCATTTTATTTTTTTTTATTTAAAAAAATCGTTGATAGTCAATTTGAAAAGAACTTTTTTGTATCAATTGCTGGATGGAATGGATTTCTAAATAACAATTGCTTAAATAATATTTTCTTATAAGTTCATAAATAATTTCAACGGAGATCATTTTGAAGAAAGTATATTCACAAATGTATATATCTCTGTGGGAATTAAACTCACTATCGTCTCTTTTGCTGACCCACTGCACCACGAACAACGTCGGCTTATCACATATGTATGTAAATAATATTTAGTAGTATTCATTCTTATTGTAAGAAGTAAAACTTCAATATACATTATGTTTTTCTTTGTATAAAAATATTGTTTTTTTTTTTTAGTTTTATTTATTTTTATATAATAAAGAAGAAAACCACAAACAGAAATGAAAACTTTAAAATTTTCATTTCCTCTATCTGGTAACTCCGCCACTGAACACCTAAATCGTCAAATTACGAGGAAAGTTAGAAACGGAGCGGAGTGTGAACTTAAGACTAGGTTCCCAAGTTCCCTCTGCCTATCCTGTAGAACCTGCCATCTGCAGGATACAGCACATAGAATACAGCTTTAATGTTAGTTTAAAGCCAGCGTGCGCTAGCCTGACTTAATACATATATGTAGCTTTAATAAACAAATTAGGCATATGGATTATAAATTGTTAAATGAAAAATCTTGTTGTTCCAGTTCCCTTAAGAATTTTGAAAAATCTTCTCTTCCTCCTTTAGTCTCCAAGACATCTAAACCAACCTTTATAAACCAAATATTGGAATTTTAAATGAAATAATTTCTATGTGGATTATTTATTATTTAAATTATACGCAGCAGCTGTTTTCTTTACATGTTAGTTTTCAATCTGTGATCATTATAAAAATATTATTTTAACAATTTCTACAATTGATGACTTTATTCAAATTGTCAGAAAAAATATTGATATTATTCTCAGTTTATTTGAATCCCAGACCTATTCTATTCTAGATCGGGTAAGCTGCACATAGACGCTAATAAACAGTACCGAAAAATATGTAGCACCTAAAATATTTTAGCTTAGTGGCAAAGAATGTGAAATCACTTGTAAATGTACTTAATTTTCACATTGAATTTGTATACAAAAGACTCTATTGTATGGAGAAACGTAATCATCTAATGTATTATTTTTGTAAAAAAAATACTACACTTATTAAGTGCAATAATTATTTATAAAATATATGTTTTATTAATATACATATAATAATAAAAACTTTTGATAATAATGAGCATTTTTATTTAAGCATATAAATAAAATAATCAAATTATACATATTTTCAATGTTTTTTTTAATAAATAGCGTAATTGATTTCTGTATTTTTTAATAACAACCAATTGGAATTAAGATTTTAAATGGCAATAATTTGACTTATTATTTGGGCTGTGTTCCGTTATACACTGTGAGTACTGCGCAGTGGTCTCAGTGGTGAAAAATTCGTTCCGATATTGACTGCCAGTATAATGCTACAGTACCCTAGGGAAATATATGACGTCATAAATTACCGCCATATTTGCACTGTGAGCACTGGCATTTTCGAGGTAAGGTACTCGCAGTGCTTTGGTCACGTGATCACAAACTTGTCGAGAGTTGTATGTAGTTATTTATTTACAACACCAGTTATTTATTTACAAATAGAAGTTTGTGGTTAATTATATTAATTATTAACCAATTTATTTAATTTAATCAATTATTTGTCGAAATACATTATTTAAAATTTAATTAATATACTATTATCGATTACAAACAAAATATTAACTTTAACTATACATAACCTTTTTTATAGGTTTACAAGTATTTGTAAAAAAATAATTTTTGAAACATAAAAAGGATACTTACTAATATCAGAAATTTATTTAAATTATAATTAAATTCAACATTAAATATTTTTTTATATTAAACATTCAAACAATAACTTTTCTTATTTAACAGAGAACGTTTAAGTAAACATTAAATTAAAAAACATTATTTTGAAAATAGCGTGAAACGTAAAACAAGAACGACAGTATACTGGACCGCGTTTCGTTTTAAATAGTAACCAGTATAACTGACTATAAAGAAACGACATCACAGTATACTAATTTGCCCTTATACTGCGCAGTACTCACAGTGTATATCGGAACATAGCCCTGATACGATGAACATAAACATATTTTTGGTAAGTCCCGGCAGTATGAACATACGGTTATTTACCTAACGTTACCGCCAAAAATTGCTATGTGAAATAACGAAATAAAAATAATAAAAATATGTCGGAATCTCCTGAAAAATTACATTATTGCAAATTATTACATGCTTCAAAAAAAGAAAAAAAAATTAGAATACATTAGCGAATTCACTTCACTATGGTATTCTTTTTTGTATCTTATTTTGTGTGACATTAAAAAGAAAAATGAAATTATCGCAAAAATTTGCGTAATATTATTTAATTGGTTTAAGAAATAATAAAAACAATAAAATATATCATTTCATGTATCTTTTAATCGAATAATAATTTAATTACATTCCGTTATTTTATCAAGTGGCAGCACAATTTTGTCTATTTTGAATGGGGAATAACCAGTCCCTCATGCTTATATCAAAGTGACTAATATCGATGACTATATGACTACGCGGCATAAAGAACGCGCTGCAACAAATTTATTTTTACATTTTACATTAGTACATGCACCACTATCGCGGTGACGGCCCATGGTGCTTGATAAATAATAAAATTATAATTTTGTTTTAAAACTAATATAATTGATTTTATAACTTAAAAAGTTTTAATACAAGTGTTAATATAATAAATTTAAAAATGCCAACTATTGAAACTTTTGTATTCTTCGATCTGGAAGCCACAGGTCTGCCTGAAGAAGAACTCAATCAGACAAAAATAACAGAGTTCACGTGCTTGGCAGTATCTCGCAAAGACCTCATCGCAACCAAACCGGGGGAAATACCGCCGATGCGCAAACTTACTTTTCTCGTCGACCCGCAGAGGAAGCTTCGTCCGAACGCTAAGAAGATGACCGGCCTCACGGAGGAAATTTTAAGCAAACACCCTTTGTTCAAAGACAAAATAGATTGTGTCAACGAGTTCCTTGATTTACCCAAGCCAGTGTGTCTTGTTGCTCACTGTGGTTGTAAGTTCGATTTTCCGCTATTGAAAACTGAATATAAAGAAGCTGGCGTTTCGTTACCAAACGATTTGTATTACATAGACTCGATGGGTGGTTTTAAATACGCGTTGAGGCAAATCAATCTATTTGCGAATGGTTTGTCTTTGAAAAATTTATATAAAGTATTAGTGAAAAAGGAGATCAAAAATATACACCGAGCTGAAGCAGACTGTTTAATGTTGATGGAGTGCGTGATAGCAACTAAAAAACATTTTTTACAATATTCTGACGTGATGTCTAAAAAATTTACGACTATGAGAGTCTTTCGTTAAGATATTTTCTTGTTTGTATTATTAAATATATTTTCTTTCATAATTTTATATAATAAGAGTTAAATGTTCTGTTGTCATCGTTCATAATGTTTACAAAAAAAATTTTTACATATATTTTAGAAGTTGTTATGAATTACTTTTTTTTTTAGGAAAAAGATCTGTGCCTGCAAATTTGTAGACAATAAAAATACAACAAAAAAAATCTTTTATTTCTAACATTGTACACACTTATATCTGTTATGATCTTGTATGTACATGGAAATTGGAAGATATATTTAAAAAATCTTATAAGGAATGTTAATTAATGTAATAGGGCCCAAAATTGCGATATTTCGATATTTTGTTTGATGTCTGGCAGTTTTAACTTTTATATTTTGGCAACCTTTTCTCATACTTGTTTTATAAAAAAAAAAAGTAAAAAAAAATTGCTACCTAATTTTTATTAATTAAGCCGAAATTTTAGTTATTTAAATATAGACAGTATCTTAAAAGTGATGTCTTTTAATATAGATATTGAGATACAAATATAGTGTAATTCAAGCAGTCAAAGCCGTAGGTGGGTTGCTAGTTATAAATAAATGAATGCCTTTTAAATGTTATATTTATTTATTATTAAAATCATTCCTAAGTATGTATATAAAAAATAAAAACTTATTATATTAAACTTTAATAAATGTATATAATAGTATTAATAATTTATAAAATAAAATTATTTATAGGTATTATTCCCTAACACTAATTTGTCATATATTTATTTAACAATAAATAAATAAATAGCCCTGATGAATCATGATTCTGTATAATCCATAATGAAGTAAATAGTTTATATTAAACAACATTTCATAAAGTTGTCTTTATATTAAAGGCACATAATAAATACTCTAGTACCAGTTTGGTTAGAAAAATGTATAAAATTAACATTCACTTATTCTTAAAATGTTAATGTATAAATGATATTGATCTTTTTTTATAAACATAAAAATATGAATTTAGTTATTTACTTAATAATTATAATATATCACTTTCTACACAAAGGTTTTACCTGCTGAATATTTATATAATTTTTATCTGCCCATGTTAAAAACTCATTTTTTAATACTATTGCACATTTTAAAAGCATGATGCAATCCGCCTCGGCTCTATGAGAATCTATGGGCTCCTCATCAGTTAGGTATTTAAACAAGTAAGTTAAAGTATATTTTTCAGGAGAAGACGGTTTCATGTTCCTTGGTGAAATAGTTAATTGTGACAAACAATCTAATTCATCAATCTCTTTCCATTCTTCCGGAGTAATGTCCAAAGCTGGGTAATCAGGATCATCTTGTGAATCACGACTTGTAGAGACATTATTATAATTTTTCTGTAATATATATTTAAAACCATCAATTGAATCTAAACATTTTAAGTCATTTGGTAAGGAAGCGTTTACATCATTGTATTCCGCATTCAATATTTTATAGTCAAATTTGTTACCATTGTGAGCGACGAGGCACACAGGTTTTGGTAAGTCAAGAAACTTATTTATGCAGTCAATTTTATCTTTAAAGAGGGGTTGGTTATTTAAGCATTCATTGGTTAATCCTGTGATCTTTGAAGCCATGGCCTGTATAGGTATTACTGGGTTGAATAAAAGTGACAGTTTACATGTTAGTGGTAATTTAGACAATACACCATTTTCAATTTCACTACGTGAAACAGCAACGAATGCCAGCTCAGTTATTTTTGTCCTGTTTTTCTCCTGATGGGGTAGCCCAGTTGTTTCCAGATCGAAGAATACAAACGTTTGGATGGCCATTTTTTATACCACACTAGTTTTAACACTATTGTTTAATATTTTGTTCAATTTAAGAGCACAAAAGAACTAGACCACTTCGCTTAAGGAAAATACTAGAACTTATGAGTATGACTAATAGGCTTAGGGCTCATTAGCCGAACTCAGAAAAGCCAGTTTGTTTAATTGATATTAAATTGCAACTGTACTGTATTAATCTGCACATACTTCCGCTAATATTCATCATATAATAGATAAATGAATTATAGTTATATAGTATTATTATTTACGGATTTGTCAGATATAAATTATATAGGTAAAAAAATGTTTATATTATTACCCATATGATTAGTGATGAGCCACGGTCAGTGTTACCACTACTGAAACTTAGAAATATTTAAATTTTATTTATTTTAAATATTTATTTTTATTTAACACAATTTTAAGTAACGTCCTAGTCCAAGGTCCAACTTTGAAAATATTACGCATACTTGTTTGTAAACTATTACAGTAAATATTAAAGTTATTAAATAAATATTTCGATAAGCAAGTTCAAAATATTTATACTTTAACTGAACCCTAATTTTCAACCCGAATCAATAATGTAGATATGATGATTTTCAAAGTACAAACTTGTACTTTGAAAATATTGTATTAATAGTCTACTGCTGAGTCATAACGCAATGGCTTAGCGTATGTTCGTCGGTTTGATTTCCACTCGAGGTTATAAATTATTATATTATTTCTGAGAGCCAGAATATATGTATAAAGTACGCATATAATGTATTTGATGTTAGGCCTTCAATATGTAATATTCAGTTTTATCATATACTTCTTAAAACTTAACATTTTAAAAAACATTACCCTTGTTTGAAAAAGTATATATATATATATATATATATATATATATATATATATATATATATATATATATATATATATATATATATATATATATATATATATATATATATATATATATATATATATATAGATATATATATACATAGCTAAACACAACCACAATGGACAAGGCTTTCGATAAAAATCAATACTCAAATCGACTTATTAATTCAGGAGCTACAGTGCCACAGACAGACATTTCAAAATTATGACACTGTTTAACTTATAAAATTCAATGTATGGGTATAGGCAGTTTGTGTATTTTCTGTGAAAAACAATTAATATTCTAGAAGACCAATATGAACAGCGCATTTCACTCACTTTTACTACGCGATATTTATTAAATCATTTCTTCGCTCTGGTAACAAAGCGAAGCGTAGTGTCTTCAGATTCGGCGGAAAATGGAGAACAAGCGGACTGTCCTAACCACTAGGTTTCCAAAGTTCTCTCTGGCTATCCTGCCATATTCGGGATACAGCATAAGACTGACAAAAATTATACACTGATAATAATATGTACTAATGATCTGGCTTATGGCTTCCTATACTTTTTGATTAATTTGGTAATAAAATATTTGATTGTTTTATTTCGATTGTTTAAAAAATAAAATATATATTCAACCTATGTTGATATTTATGATGTAACATTGAGGCTCGATGGATTCAGATCATAGTGGAAAGTGGAAAACGGAACGGAGTGTCTTAACACTAGGTTCCCAAGGTCCTTCTGCCTAAATTATCTTATTATCTATATTTGTTTTTTCTTTAGCTTCACGCTGTATCCCGCACGAGGCAGGGTAGGCAGAGGGAACTCGGGAACCTAGTGTTAAGACACTCCTTTTCACTTCCGTTCCCCACTTTCCGCCGAATTTGAAACATTGCGTGTTGAGTGGTGGAACTCAAGCCGCGCTTTGCCTTATTAAATAAATGAAACATTAAATTATTAAATTGAAAACATTAAATATTTCATTTCCTCGACTGGAGATCAAACCCAGAACCTGTCGGTTACAGTCGCTTGCTTGTGCCGCTGCGCCACGACAGGTCTCGATTCGATTATTTACATACATACTTGCATGTTCAGCGGTATGTGATATGGTCGTATTCTGAGATATTTTATTTTGTGCATACGTTCATCTTTAAAGAATTTAATTACAAACTACAATTAAAAACACAATTACAATTAAATTATTCTTTTATAATTTATATTATTAAAAAGATTTATTTCACATTCTTTCTTGAATGCCCATCCCTAGACTTGTGAAAAAAATGACTGACCATGACATTGACCTGTGAGCCTGTGACACCCCATATGACGTATCAGCTATTAACAATAAATTAAAATAAAATCTCCCTGCAAAGATGCTAACAACCAAAATAAAAATTTCGACGTAGCCTGATGAGAATGAGAATGGCTTACTTTGTTAGACCTCTTGGATGGAGACGCGTGATTTTTTAAATCTTTTCTAAGAAGCAATGTGAGAATATTATTAAATTAAAAAACATGTTACAGTAACATTAAAGCAGGAAGTGAGCAAGCCAAATTCTAAACAATAAGCAGTCATTAATTACATTGTTGTAAAACGTATACTCTGCGCAACAACAGTCTCTTTGATCTAGTTCCAGGAATTAGATTAACCAAATTCTAAATATTGAACAATCTATAGTAACGACTGGAGTCATTTAAAATTTAAAACCTATGGATTCAGCAAAAAAAAATAACTACCTCATCTCTTCCCCCCCCCCCCCCTCCTCCTCTCCAACAAAATGATTGTAGCTCTTTCATACATTTTCATACTTTTACATATCAAATTAACAATGTCAATCTAAAATTCGTTAAAATTCTTATTTTACTATGTCAATTGCATCCAAGTTATAAGTTTATCTAAAGTTAACGTTGCGTGTAAAGTGAGAAACGTGAAACGGAACGGAGTTAGTAAGAACATTTAAGAATTTGCTAAATTTGTTGTCAGCTTTATGTTATGCCGTACACAACGGAATTAGCAAAAAGAACTTGCGGAATTAGTGTTAACAGACTTTCCGTGTTGACAGACTTTCCGTTTCTCACGTTTCAACGAATTTTACTTTTTTTTTGCCTTGTTACCAGAGCCAGGAAATGAAAATTTAAAATATTGCATTTCCACGAATGGGTATCGAACCCACAACTATAGTCCTGCTCTATGATAGGCCTCTAAAAAAGTAAAATAACAATTATCTATAATATGCAGTTATAGATATATTTTTTTTTGTATATATAATTGCTAATCTACCTATATTGATTATTGATAAAAACTTCTAATGATATCAGCTAATGATTTATTTAATAAGTCAAATAATGTAATGTATTGTAAATGTGTACTAATTTACTAATGTTTTTTTATTAATTACATACACTATTTAATTTATAATTTTCTATTACTTTCTTACTTACTTACTTACTTAGCTTCACGCTGTATCCCGCACGAGGCAGGGTAGGTAGAGGGAACCCGGGAACCTAGTGTTAAGACACTCCGTTCCACTTCCGTTCCCCACTTTCCGCCGAATTTGAGGCATTGCGTGTTGAGTGGCGGAACTCAACGCCGCACTTTGCCTTTTTACCAGAGCGAAGAAATGAAACATTAAATATTTAAATTGAAAATATTAAATATTTTATTTCCTCGACTGGGGATCGAACCCACAACCTGTCGGTTACAGTCACACGCTTGTGCCGCTGCACCACGACAGGCCTCTTATTACTTTCTTGGTGTAATAATATTATCACTTGTTAAACAATATCTATATGTTTAAAGCTATTATTTCAGTTTGTCGAAATTAAATACATAGTTAAAATTAGTATAACTTGAACTTTTTTGTTACATGATTAAATAATCAAAACCGGACATCCATACAGATTATGGGACTTCCCCCACATAGGTTGCTGAGTGTTGTCATCCTTTAAAAATATTTGTATAATGAATATAGGCTATGTTCCGATATACACTGTGAGTACTGCGCAGTATTACGGCAAATTAGTATACTGTGATGTCGTTTCTTTATAGTCAGTTATACTGATTACTATTTAAAACGAAACGCGGTCCATTATACTGGCTGTGTTCCGTTATACACTGTGAGTACTGCGCAGTGGTCTCAGTGGTGAAAAATTCGTTCCGATATTGACTGCCAGTATAATGCTACAGTACCCTAGGGAAATATATGACGTCATAAATTACCGCCATTTTTGCACTGTGAGCACTGGCATTTTCGAGGTAAGGTACTCGCAGTGCTTTGGTCACGTGATCACAAACTTGTCGAGAGTTGTATGTAAGTTACGTCAATTTGAAATACTATATTTGACAAAATCGCTACAATTTTTTTAGCTAGTGTCAAAATGATATATATTAGAAAATTTAAAGTACTAAACGCGAAGTTGTTAATTTGAAAGTATGAAAATGAAGTAAAAATCTATATACATAAGTTTTTAGAAATAACCTTTGTATAGATCGGCACTGTTGTTGTCTAGACAGATTGTGTTACAGACAAACAAACGTCTGTTTGTTTGTCTGTAACACCGTAACTCCTAAATGAATCAACCGATTTTTTACATATATAATATTATTTATGAAAATCATGCTAGCATTTTAAGAGCTACAAACATTTTACTAAGATAAGGTAAGGTGGTAGCTGATTAGTAAAGTGAGGCGCGGTTGCACAATTACCACTTCTTCGCACTGGTAACAAGGCAAAATGCGGCGTTGAGTTCCGCCACGTCTTCGAATACGTCTAAAAAAATCACGAAAACCGTCCAAGTGCTCTAACAAGCTAAGTACGTTCTCATTATCAAGTTAAGTTCCCTACATAAAAATTTCTTATACATTTTTTTAAACCTTATCAATGCCCATCTCGTACGATGGGCATTGATTGAAGAATTATCAAATAATTCTTTTATTTTTTTTAAATTGTATAATATATTAAATATAGAGGAGTTAGTGCAATTAAGTTATTTGTAATTTAGCTTTTAATTGCAATGTGTAGTTAAACACTTTAAAGCTGTGAACGTACGAGCAGAATAAAACAGTACCTATACGGCCATATCTTATACCGCTCAATATGCAAATATGTAATGTACATACATACATATATTATGTAGTAAAAAGATTTTTCTTTTTTTATTTACATCTTGTAATTCGTATATAACAGGGAATGGTACTTTGGGAACATATTGTTAAGACAGTCCTTGAAAAAAAAAAATTATGATAATGTTATTTTATGATTAAAAAGTTGTTTTTAATTTATAGATATTGTCTAAAGAGTGATAATGTTTAAGCGCAAAAAAGTAGTTGAAAAGTAAAATTAGTAAATAAAACTGTAATTCAAGCGGACGAAGCCGCGGATAGGATAGTAGATAGATATATAAAAAAATAAAAACACCAATTTGATATTATATGCAAGATTTATTAAAAAAATGGTTATACCATAGATAATTATATAAGAACGACATATTTTCGTATAATAAACACGACGACATATTCAATTGTCGGGTCTTGTTTCAACTTTACTTGTATACGTTAAATTGATATCACTCACTCACTCAGCTTCATGCTGTATCCTGGAACCTGGGAACCTAGTGTTAAGACACTCCGTTCCACTTCCGTTCCCCACTTTTAGCCGAATTTGAGGCATTGCGTGTTGAATGGCGGACCTCAACGCCGCGTTTTGCCATGTACCAGAGCGAAGAAATAAACACATTAAATATTTAAATTGAAAATATTAAATATTTCATTTCCTCGAGAGGGGATCGAACCCACAACATGTCGGTTACAGTCATACGCTTGTACCGCTGCGCCACGACAGGCCTATTATATATTTATATTATATAATTGCATAATAATATAAATATATCAAAAAAAAATCTCTATAGCTTCATGCCTCAGGAAAGACGGTAGATCTATGAAGAAACTATAGTTAAGTCACTCAATTCCCATGCAATGCCCAATATTTTGATATCGCGTGTCGAGCGGCGTAACTCAACGCCGCCCTTTGATTAGTTACGATAATAGTCCATTTCTCACTTTATTACTTTCCTTATAGTTGTCATCAAAGTAAATGAAACAGGGCCCAGAATTTCGTCCTTACAATATTATAATAAATAGATAAATAAGTACATAAATTAAGTTTTAAAGTTTTAAGTTTTGTCCCAACAGCATATTGCTGTGCCGATTCCGATGAAGATTATACCGGTGATGGAACCTGGAATAAAAATATATATTAATTACGCCCTGTCTGTCTAATTATTTAAGAAGAAATAGGGAGAGCGGGGTGGTAGGTCACCAAAATAATAATATAAAAAAAAATTGTCCAAATCTAAAGTCTCACTTCCACAAAGCGCGGCGTTAGGTTACGTCTCGATTTCGATGGGATATATATATATATATATATATATATATATATATATATATATATATATATATATATATATATATATATATATATATATATATATATATATATATGTATATATATATATATATATATATATATATATATATATATATATATATATATATATATATATATAAATATGTTCCAGTTTTCTATGTAATTTGTTTTTCAAAAACTCATTCGTATTACTTGTTTTCAACTTCACGATGGTTCTCCCCAAATATAGCAAAATAAGGATAAAATCCTAATGTTAAGATACGCCACCATATTTTCAAGACATTGCGCGTGAAGTGGCACAACGCCACAAATACTATTACTCCAGCTTCACGCTGTATCCCGCACACGGCACGGTCAGTCAGAGGGAACTTGGGAACCTAGTGTTGAGACAATCTATTTCATAAATAAGAAGTAGTAATATTAAGTAAATATTACCCAAATGGGAATCGAAGTCACAACTACTTCAATGACACTAATTGAAAACTACATTCCTTACCCTTATCAAGACGTTCCTCAGTGCCTATAGCAGCTCCAGTTAAAGCTGTGAAGGCGAAAGCTAGGCTGTTCGCTGTGGGCACGGCGAGTGACAGTGGTACCTTTTGTACAGCTATCACGTAAAGTAGGGAGCCACTCTGGTTGATCAACCATGGGACCATGTACTGTGGTTTAGAATAACATAGATTTATGTCATAAATATAAAGTAATAAAAATAAATATTCATGTTTATAAATATATAGTTGTGGAATGCCCACATGAGGAAATGAAATATTTAATATTTACAATTTAAATTTTTAATATTTTCATTTCATTCACACAACAAGGTAAGAAGGCAAAACGCAGCGTTAAGTTCTGCCACTTAAGACGCAATGCCTAAAATTCAGCACAAAGTGGGGAACGTGAGGGAGTGTCTTAACACTAGGTCCCGAAATGCCTCTGCCTAAACTGAAGCGGTACAACGTAAAGATGAAAAAAAAAATGAAATATATCCAAGGCGGTCTTATTGCTTGAAGCAATTAATGTTTAAGGTGAAGGTACTAAGTTCAATAAACAATTACTAACTAAATTACTATTTAAATGTCGGTAACGAGGAAAGAGGGACGTGGGGTTTTGCCACTCAACGCCTCCTGAATTCAGCGAAAAACGGGATTGAGAGTGTTTCAATGAGAACAGAGTGTCTTAACACGGGGGCTCTAACTGCCAACTTTGCTATTTGCGGGATACAGCGTGTAGCAAAAAAATATCTTACGCCATTAAATATGATATCCTAATGATGTAACATGAATTTATATAAAAAACAATAAAATAACGATAAAATTGCGTTGCGGTTGTTATCACGCAGTCAAAAGAGTCGTTAGTAATTTTAATATATATAATAATCGTAAACCTAATGATATAATGAAATAAATCATATTAGTAAAGTAAATCGTATTCTTATTTTACTATATTGTAATAAATAATTTATGTAGGTATTATTCCGTACCTATATTTAGATCACTTAGTTTCTATAAAAAGGGGGGGAGAGAGAGAGCTAGAGATAGAAATTAATCTATCTCTCGCTCTCTCTCTCCCCTTTTTATAGAGATAAAGTTATCTATCTTTACATTCTTACTTATGTACTGTTCCACAATGGTGCTGTAATTTTGCCAAAAACAAGTTGTGATACTTATTTAGAATATATTCTGCTTATTATTATTGATTTATACGAAAAAGGTACCTATGTATTAGCTTCACTCTATATCCTGCACATGGCGGGGTAGGCAGAGAGAGCTTTTGAACCTAATGATAAGACATTCCGTTCCACTTCCGTTGCCCTCTTTCCGATGATTATGTATTGAGTGGCGGAACTCTAATGCGTTTTGCCTTGTTACCAGAGATATGAAATAAAAACATTAAATATTTAACATGAATATAATAAATATTTCATTTCATCAAGTGAGGATCGAACCCACAACCTATTGTTTACAGTGTTACAGTTACACATACACAAACGAAAAAAGTTTATCGTTAACATCCTAATATAAAATGTAATCTATCTATTTTTTCCTTTTTGACAGACTTAAGTTATATCCACCACATGACAGGGTACGCAAAGGGAACTTGGGAACGTAGCGTTAAGGAACCAACCTAAATAAAAAAAACTAAACTAAATTTTTCGAAAATCTACTATGATTACAAAAGATAATTAAAAAAATAATTTTAATTTTAACGATTTCGTTATCTAAAATTTAAATGATAGCAAATTAAAAGCATTTCAATGTAACGAACCTTCCAATTCCTAAAAAGAAACATGCTCTCCGCGAACGCCAATCCTAATATAGTGTCAGCTGTAACGTCCCGTAAGCCTCTAGTCCCCATTCGTATGAACGGGTTGGTACACCCCCATACCATTCCGGTGAGGAAGAGTAATGCTGGAACAATTCAAAATAAATGAATTATATGAATATATACATGATAAATAAATTAATCATATGAATACATATATGATAAATAAATTTATTATATGAATACATGTATGATCATTAAATGAATCATATAAATACATATATATATATCAAATGAGTTATATTTTATTTTTTTATTTTATTTTATTCATAAAACCAACAGCTTATAAATATAGTATTAACATATAATATACAATAAATAGTATAGCCAATAACAGGTTTCACTACATTTAACATATGAGTGTTATGGAGATATCGTTGAGATAGTAAGAAAGAATACAAAAAATACAAAAAATTACAAAAAATTACAAAAAATTACGGTCGCAATTAGTAAGTACAACGTTTTACAGGAATTTTAATAATAATATTCAGTTATTAAGCATTTTTTACACGAACATATATAGTTCGGTAATGTTATATTTTATAAAATAATTATTAGTATGTTAATGAGTTATATAAATACATATATGATAATAAAATAAATTATATGAATAAATATTTGATCATTAAATAAATCATAGAGGACTTCGAACTTCATTCTATTTCCTCCTTTTCGCCAAATTAGAGACTTTTTGTGTGGCTATATTTAAAGCCGTTATTTGCCTCGTTACCAGTGCCATAAAATGAAAACATTAAATATTTCATTTCCTCGAGTGGGGATCGAACCCACAACACTTGTAACGTTTACACACAAGCTTGTGCCCCTGCGTCAGTAAAGGCCTCAGAGACGACAATTTTTGTTCTTTCAATTTATACAAACCTACCTAACGTATAATATAATTATGTACTTAATTTATATTTAATGGACATTTCTAAATGATTTACAAAATAAAGACCATAGTTAATTAATTTGAGAAAATATTATTCTATGAAAATAAATATATGATGGCAAGATATTTATTTTTTTTTTAGCTTCACGCTGTATCCAGCACGAGGCAGGGTAGGCAGAGGGAACCAGGGAACCCAGTGTTAAGACACTCCGTTCCACTTCCGTTCCCCACCTTCCGCCGAATTTGAGGCATTGCGTGTTTAGTGGCGGAACTCAATGCCACGCTTTGCCTTATGACCAGAGCGAAGAAAATGAAACGTTAAATATTTCAATTAAAATATTAAATATTTCATTTCCTCGACTGGGGATCGAACCCAGAACCTGTCGGTTACAGTCACACTCTTGTGCCGCTGCGCCACGACAGGCCTCATATTTATTTATGAATGGCATAAAAATTATAGGCAAATAATTTCTTCTCGATAAAATAAAATATGCTTAACCCATTTTCTTCACATATTTCCTATATCAAGTTAAGAAAACAAAGCGAATATTGACAAGCCATTTCATTTTTCATTTCCATTATTGATCCAGCGAGGGCAATACTTGCTTTAGGAATCAACTACGTAATTCGGTATAAAATATAAAAGTTACGTAAAAGGTTTCCAATTGGTCTTTTGGAAACCATCCAAGAGCTACAACCGTTAAGCCACCATTTTAAACAATTTTTTTTTAAATTGTAGTATGACAAATGTCCCCATTCTCCCCTTTTGTTTACCAACATTGTCTTACGTTTCTATTTTATTAATCACCAATTACCACCTCTTTTGTATGATGTCACAAAGAAGGATACAATCTCACTTTTAGAATAAATTTCTGTTATATTGTAATAAATAGCTACTCCTGTGTATTTAATTTTTTATCAGCGGTATCATGTTGCAAATATGTTATCATTTTAACATCCTACACAATAAATAGTACTTATTGTTATTAAAAATGTTACAATTTAGTATTAAATAAAAATATTTTAAATATTTAATTTTATTGTTTTGCAGTTTCTTCATATGAGCAGTTTTCATGTTAATGGAAGTGAAATAAGCGTTTCTTTTTTCAGTAGGCCATTTTCTCGCACATAACAGGGTAGGCCTCTGGAATTTGGAAACCTAGTGTTAAGACACTCTGTTCACATAGGGGCTACCATTCCTCAATTTTAGCAAATTAAGGCATTGCGTTTTGACAAGCGGAACTCAATGAACTCATGTTATATATTACTAATAAACTTAAACAATAAAGAACAAAATAAAACTATTTTAATAAAATAAAAATAATTTTAATATTATTATAGCATAATATTATGATATCACATTAAACATATACATTAAACTAAAATTAATGTTAAATTATTGTCCTACATTAAAATTTGATTTACAGGTAAATAAAAAAATATTTCTAAAAAATTAAAAATAACTACAAAAATATATTAAAGCATATAAAAAACTGATTCCAATATACACGATAATTTAAAAATAATATTATATAAATAGAAATATATAGTTTTCTTTCATATTTAAAATATTTTTGGCTATTTCTAGTACCAAGACTAGGCATTGTGTTGACACAATTTGCAATAACTCAGCTTCACGCTGTATCCCCACACATAGCAGGGTAGACAGAGAGAACTTGGAAACCTAGTGTTAAGACACTCCGTTCCACTTTCATTCCCCACTTTCCGTCAAAATTGAGGCATTGGGTGTTGAGTAGCACCGTGTTTTGCCTTGTACCAGAGTGAAGAAATGAAAATATCAAATATTTATTATATAATTGAAAATATTAAATATTTCATTTCCTCAAGTGGGATCGAACCCACAACCTATCGGTTACAGTCACACACTTGTGCCGCTGCACCACGACAGACCTCACTACTCTACTATATACAGAAGAAAGTATAAATAAAGCCCAATATATATAGAAAATAAGTGGAAAATGTGTCTAAATACTAAGTGAATAATAATAACAATATAGTATGAAACTAAAAGACAAGGATCTTGGTTATAACCCCAGCGGCACCCCAATTGTCATTGGTTTGATCGATGAGAATTTTTCACAGTTTTTATCCACCCATTCAACAAATTTATCACCTAAAACCACCGAACATTCTAGCATTAAGATACAATCCCCTTCAGCATTGTGCATATGTTTGGGTTCACAACACAGAAGTCTCCTATACACTTCAGATAATTGAAAATTTTCCGTTGGTCTACTTTTCTCACTCCACGGAAATCTTCTGCAAACCTTGGAAATTTTAGTACGAGTTGGATTTCCGTTTCTAATAGTTTGTTTTTCTGGTGTAATTTCATTTGTTAATTTCATATCTAAAGTGTTGTTACTTGTACTTGACAATGGTGATTCAGGGCGTTGATTATTTGCAGTTATGTCGTAGAGACAAAAAAAACTGTCAGCACACATGATGTTATCTGAAAACTTTGCATTCAGTTTGTCTAAACTATTTCTCAGTATTGGAAAATCAAATTTGTTTCCATTGTAAGCAATAAGACATATTGGCTCTGTTAGTGCTTCCAAAAAAGTATTTAGCAGGCAAAATGCTTTGTTATCCAATGGCGCTTCATGTTCTAGAAGTTCATTGGAGAGGCCAGTTATTTCCGTAGACTCAAAATCTATCATCTTTTGAGGATTAAAACACAACGTTAATTTGTTTTGCACTCTAGGGACTTTTGTGTTTGTAGGTGTAGTTAGAAGGTGTTCCCTTTTAACGGCCACAAAACTTAATTCAGTTATTTTTGTTCTGTTATTCTCCTGTCTGGGCAAGCCGGTGGTCTCCAGGTCGAAGAAAACGTATGTAGCGATCGCGCACATTTTAATATAATATTTTAGTTTAGTTTAGAATACAATATAAAAACACTGACGTGAAAAATGATTTACATTAATATTATCTTACCTATATTGGAAAACATGATGAGTAATTTTCCTTCAATACATATAACAACTTGGCAAAATGAACATAGCCCGACTTCAATTTCTTAGTACATATTAATTAAACATTTTCACAATTCTTCAATAAGATAAAATAATAAATACTATAAGTAAAAAAATACTGTAAATATGTTGAAAATTTAACCAACGTCTTTCTGGGAAATCAACAAATAAAATCCACATATTTGGAAGTGGGCGATATTGACAAATTGACATACACAGAATAAAAATCGATATTTAAGATGGATGCTGTACAAAATTATAGTTATGCTGAATAGATATCGATTCCATGCGATACATACGATTATTGAGACATAATTATACCGAATCATGTTATTGTATTCGAGATATTGATAATTAAAGCTTACTACAGAATAATTAAATGTATTAATTATGTACAATTATGAAAATAAATAATTCGCTAAATTTAAAATACAAATATAATTATAAAAATACTTATTTCTTTTATCTTTACGCTGTATCCCGCACATATATAGCATGGTAAGCAAAGGAGACCAAGGAAACTAGTGCTAAGACTGTCCTATTAAGATCTTCTGTTCCTTACTTTCTGAATAATTCGAAAAGAAAATAGCAGAGCAAAAAATAAAAATAAATACTGTCACTAACCGAAAGGACGTAATAATAATAACAAAAACTTAATAGATTTTTTATTTGTTCTTATTCAAACCTTAATTAAATAAAAATACCTGGTTAAATCATTATATTTAGGTAATTTAAGTATGTTGTATGTAAATCGTTTAAAGATAAACAGCAACACCATAGAAGAGAGGGAAGAAAAACAAACCCAGAAAAATTGCAGATTCACTTTTACTATCCATACTTGATTATGCCCCGGTTGTTGTTACCTTGAACTAAAAAGGAACAATTAAATAAGCTGGAGCGTCTCCAAAACATTTGCATAAGATCCGTGTTAGGACTTAGCAAGTACGACCACATATTTGAATTATGTAAATGACTCAAGTACCTTCTAATTCTACTTCGTTGTAATGCTCAGGGTATTTGTTTCCTGTATAATGTTTACGTTAATCCATTCGTTTAGTCTTCACCATCATATCATTAATAACGTTTTATGTTTTAATATGAATCAAAAGTTCAACGTAAGTTCAATCAGACAATCCAAAACAATGGAAAGTTCTTGAAAAAGGCAAATTTAATATTGCGTATTAAGATTACGGCCTGTCGTGGTGCAGCGGCACAATTGTGCGACTGTAAATGACAGGTTGTGGTTTCGATCCCCACTCGAGGAACTGAAATATTTAATATTTTCAAAATAAATATTTAATGTTTTTAATTCTTCGCTCTGGTAACAAGGCGGAAAGTCGGGAACGGAGTGTTCTAACACTTGTTTCCCAAGTTCCTTCTGCCTACCCCGCCATTTGCGGAATACAGCGTGAAACTATGAAAATTAATATCTAACACAGTGCAGATTCATACAGAAACAAATATACATCATATATATATATATATATATATATATATATAT
Source organism: Eueides isabella (assembly GCA_019049475.1). Classification (NCBI taxonomy): domain Eukaryota; kingdom Metazoa; phylum Arthropoda; class Insecta; order Lepidoptera; family Nymphalidae; genus Eueides; species Eueides isabella. The sequence continues at coordinate 816,997 of CM032407.1, forward strand.
ATATATATATATATATATATATATATATATATATATATATATATATATATATATATATATATATATATTTACTATGTATATTTCCAATATCTTTAAATCCCTCCTATATAAACGTTGAGTTCCGCCACTCGACACGCAATGCCTCAAATTCGGCGGAAAGTGGGGAACGGAGTGTACATAACTTAACACTAGGTTCCCAAGTTCCCTTTGCCTACCCATGCCATGTGCGGCATACAGCGTGAAGCTGAGTGAGTGAGTGATATACCATACCAAGTTACGCGATTCAGAATCAAAAATATTACATTGAAAATGGCAACCACACTGTCTCATCACAGCGAGGAGTTGAATATAATTTTAAAAACAGTCAATCTTCCAATTGGAAATGAACAACTGTTATCAACCGAGTTTTATTAATTAAGGTAATTCTCTCTCTCTCACTCAGCTTCACGCTGTATCCCGCACATGGCAGGGTAGGCAGAAGGAACTTGAAAATCTAGTGTCAAGACACTCCGTTCCACTTCCGTTCCCCACTTTCCGCCGAATATGAGGTAATTAATTAAGGCAATTCTACATTATTTATTTTACATTAAGGATTAAAAAAAAAAAAGTATATGTGTTGATATTTTATTAAACCATAAACAATTTATTAGAGCCCATAAAAAATAAATAAAAACTGTTTCATAACAATACAGTTAAATTATAAGCATATAAAATTTTAAATTCAAATGAGTGCTTGGATCATATGAAAATTATATTTGGATTTATTTTATTAAAATACATGTACAGACAGTGTACACAATTGTATAATTCTATGATTTATTGTCTCGTCATCTAACAAACTACTAACTACACAACACTATTTCGTTATCACGTATACATCACTATTTTAATAAGTAATTATAATTTATATACAAAAAATATAATAAACACCAGCTATAATTACAACCACTGTTGATAAAATAGGAACCCAATATTTCTGTAACATATTTCTGTCGTCTCTATTGATTATCACTTTCTTTTCTTTATATTTCTTCTTTTTTCCGCTCAATTTCCACTCGTATTCTTCTAGTTCTTTACGATTTCTTTCCTCCTCCAGTTGCTTTAGTTTTATCTCTTGTTGTTCTTTTTCTAGTTTGGCAGCCAGCTTTTTTGTTTCACAGCCGGAGTCGCATTTTACTACGATTTCTGAGTTTCTGACGGCATTACATGGAGCCTCTTTCTTTAGATTACTACATGGACACTGGATTTTAGTCTTTTTAGTACAGATTTGGTTAACTCCACATGGTCCCAAGTGACAAATGTTTTTGCAACGATGTCCACATTCCAAATTTTTTGGACATGTTTGTTTACAACTTAGCATTTCTTCATTAGTGTTTGCCAATTCTTTACACCGGAAATATAATTCTGTTACACCACAATGACAAGAGACTCTTTCCATAATCTCACAAGGCGGGCATGGACCTGGATGACAACCTCGTTTAGCACATTTATGTGTACATTTGTCTGGACGGAGTTTAGAGCATTCTCTGTTGCACGCTTTACATACATAAGGCACATTTGGATAATCAGCATTTTGGTTGTATAAATGGCATAATAATTCACAAGAATGGTTTCCGCATGCCAATGGCTTGCCACATTCCCTCCCACATGGGCGACGACTAGCTTTATGACATGGTTGTTCGTCAGTTTCATGTTCTCCAAAGCATGTGACTGTAACAGGGGCTTCACAAGGTGGACACTCTAAGGCTACTATTTTTGATTTCGGCGGCTGCGCTTCCCATGGTGTAGCTGGTTTTTCCACTTGCTTGAATGTAACCAGTACATATTCATGGCATTTTGTTATACATTTATGTTCACATTTCTTATAAGCCTTGTTGCAAATTGCTTTGCACAATGGACAATCACCAAAGTGACAGGAATGTTTGTTTTCATCAATGTGGCCACATTTATATTTCAGTTTACATGGCTGATTGCATTTAGGTGGTCTTGTGTGCCTCTCTCGTCCGCAAGGAACTGTTATGTATGTTTCCTTGCATCGACAGGTGACTTTAGATTCGAGAGGGCAAGGATAACATGGTCCATGATGACAAATCATTGTGCATTTATGACGGCCACATTGGAGAGATTTATCGCAGACTTTCTCACATGGGGGGCAGTTGCCATTACAACATTTTCTTCCACATCCATGTTTGCCACACGGCCTGACACCCCTACATTTAGTCTCACATTTAAATTCTTTGCTACAAGGCAATGGTCTTGTATGAGTTGAACAGTGACATTTCTTTTCAATCTGCACTTGGCAAGGTGGGCATGGTCCTTTATGACATTTAGATGGGCAATTGTGTGGACAGTCCTCATATTTCTTTCCACAAGTTCCAAAGCAAGTTTCAATAGTGTCAGGACATTGTATGTAGCGCTGGTTAGCTCCGCATGGACATGATCTGACTCCAGAATTGGGACACAGACCACAGCTACCAGTATGACATATATTGTCACATTTGTGGAAGCCACATGCAAATGGCTTGTTACATTGTTTTTGGCATTGCCATACTAAGCTGTTGCATGGGCGTTTTTTCTTTTCTGCTCCACATTGACACAATTGCAAACTTGTATAATTACAAGGTGGGCACTCTCCAGCGTGACATATATCTTCACATTTATGAGATTTACAAGGTAAGTTCTTATTACATTGTTGCTTACAAGACCAATGGGCAGCACTACATCTTACTCTTTTACGCTCCTTGCTACAGTAGCAAACTCCATTGACAGTTTGAGGACATGGTGGGCACGGGCCAGGATGACATAACAAAAGACACTTATGCTTACAATTATCACCTACTGACAATCTTTTCCCACACACCTCCCCACAAGTATGAGGTATCAGCCAGGGATGGAAAGGAGGGTCATCAGTTTTACCACAGAAACAGCGATATTTACGTGGTATTTCCTCTTTACTATATGAATTTCTACACTTTGGGCAGCACCACTCAATTTTTTTAGGCACAAACACAGCAATTGGGCCATGAGTTTCTTCACTGCGCAGGCTTATGCTATCGTTAGACCACTTTCGTATACAGGATAAATGGAAATAGCAAAAACAATGATCGCACGTCCATATAGCGTCCGTTCTTTTGATAGATCCAATGCAAATTAAACAGGTTACCGCTCGGCCACTTATCGCTTCCTCTAGAAGGTGTTTAGTCCTGTTAAGCATCTGCGTATCCCCGCCGCCTCGCCAGTAGCTCTGGAATACAGTATCCAGGACACTTGCCTCAACTGGCTCATCATCTTCAGAGGAAGACAGATCTTTCATCACTTGAAGATGTTTCTGGACGTTTTGCTGCAATTTAGCAGCAGCATCCCGATATCTTCTAGCCATCGTTGACAAATGATTATATTGTTTTAATATAATATTAAATTCATTGTCTTGACTATATAAATACAAATATATTACTTAATAACTTAATATATAGTAGTTAAAAATTCCATGTCGGCAGTGCTTTGGAATGACGTTGACAATAAATGTCAAACTGAGTCTATCTATGAAATTCAAACATTTATAAGGCAAAGACCACACAAATAACAGTTTTGAAATATAATTAAAACTATATATTTAAAGTAAAGAAAGTAAATGTGTTAAGATACACACTATCGGTGTTGTCCTGAATTTGGTTTTAAATTTTGATTAGCACTCAAAAAATTTGCCATTATTTTTGTAAATTATAAATTTTAAAAAATATCTCACGTATCAAATTATTAAATAATATTAAAATAGTGATTGATCGAAGAAACTCCAGATTGCTATGCTTACTTTATTCTGTTCTTTTTGACCCAAATACTCCTTCCTACCTTTCTTCTGACTTCTCTTTCCATTTTTCTTTCCACAATAAATCTCCGCGCTCACAGTCTAATCTTACCATATCTTAATATAATTACTTTACTCTTTGAATCTTACACTGTAAGACTGTACTGTGTCCCCCGTGCGCGCGTCTAATATTGCAGACGTGTTTCAAGTAGCTCCGCCAAAATTATCGTTTTAAATATATTAAAAGTGCAAATTACAAGAAGATTTTTTGAATACAGTAACTTCATAATAAAAACTTGAAAGTGACAATCAATCTGTGACCAAAACTCGTGTAATTATTGTGTTTGAAGTGTGTGTTATGCAAACTCAGTGGTCTTTGTTCATTAGTGAGCCGTTGGGTAAAACAAAAGAATGACCTTTGAACATGACAAGTTTTTCTAGTGTGAAACGTATAGATACACAACTTCGAAGCTTCTAAAAAGCTCAATGGTGGTCTAGTGGCACCACATCGGACTATTATTACAACCCGGAGAGCGTTCAAACCTCTGTTGTTAAAAAGTTTTTTTTTTTTTTTTTGTTTATTTATTTATTTATTTTTTATTTATTTTTTTAATTTTTTAATTAATTTATTTATTTATACTATTCTTTTCTCTAAAATGCCACTAAAAAGAACTCCACCAAAGTCACCACAACATCAGCGTTCCATTTCGGAAACAAACGTCACTAAAGCAAGCAACATCGACACTGGAGCAGCGACCCCAAATATCACACCTCGGCAAAAGCGGAGGCGTTCACCATCTGATGAAGTTGGTGAAAAGCTAGCCACGTTTATGGTGGAATTTAAAGATCTTCTTGATACTCTCAAAAGGGAACAGAACCAAAAATTTGAGAGGCTATCCGCAGCTGTTGATGAAATTAAGGCGCAAAATATAGAAATACGAACGTCTGTGGAGTTTCTATCGCAAAAATATGATTCAATTATTAACCAAATTGACAAACTGGAAAAGGAAAGACAGCAAAATCTACTTCAAATACAATTACTAGAAAACAGAATGGAAAATTATGAACGGCTGTCTAGGTCAACTTGTATCGAGATAAAAAATGTTCCATCAGTTCCTTCTGAGACAAAAGACAGACTGCTAAATACCGTTATCTCTATAGGGAATAGCTTAGGCGTTCCTATTAAACCACACGAAGTTAAAGATGTATTCCGCATCAACTCACGTGACAAACCAACAAATCGCACAGTCCTTGTGGACTTTCAAGGAGTGATGATAAAGGAAAAAATTATTCAAATGTACAGAAGGGGTAATAGAGAAAATAATAGATTAACAACCGATAAATAAAGCTTTCGGGACCGCCCAAGCCGCTGTTTATATCTGAGAGCTTAACACCCAAAATGAAAAGATTATTTTATCTTGCTCGCGACTTCGCCAAACTGAACGAATATTCACATTGCTGGGTTTCTAATGGCAAGGTACTACTGAGGAAAAAAAGAAGGGGAAAAACTTATCAATGTTAGGAGTGAAAATGATTTATCGGATATAGCTGTGAAACTATGACTAGACTATTTAAATTTGTTTGCTTTTATTAATAACTCAAACATAGTATTATATTATTGCATTGTCATATATTTTAAGTATTATTTTATTAATGATTCTACACTCTTTCTAAACTACACACACTCACTCACAAATTTCAAATTACTTACGGACTCCATATATAACTATTGTAATGCGGCTCTTAGTGTAAGTGTTAGTAGAGTCTTCGATAGCATTACTATTACTCGTATTGTTGAAATTAAAAACTTCATTCCAGCTACTATATTACAAATAAATAATGTTTTCCTGAATTATACGATACATGTTAGCAGAACTTATGTTTTAAGCAGAATCCAATAATGGTCCACAAAAATTTACATAATATTGAAGACTTATTGGTAGCTGATTCCGAACTCTGTTCTCCCGAACAATGTAAGCAATTCTTGTGTGATATAAGTGGAATAAAAATTCTTCATGTAAATATACGAAGTATAAGTTGCAATTTTGATTCGCTTCTAATTTTACTGAATAGATTAAATTACCAAATTGATATCCTGGTCTTATCTGAGTGCTGGTTGAGTAAATCTTTTACAATCCCACAGCTGGCCAATTTCAGTGCATTCAAATCAGGCTATACAAATCAAAACAATGGTCTCGTGGTGTATACTAGACATACCTTATACTGTGACATTAATGAGCCTAGCTTTGACGAGGCTAATTGTCTTCAAATCAAACTTTCAACTACCCATGTCATTGTTGCTGTGTATCGATCCCCTTCTTACCGCTGTATCAGCACTTTCTTAAACAGTTTAGACAAAGTTTTGAGCTCTTTAACAAAATTTAAAACAGTAATCCTTATTGGTGATGTAAATATAAATATAAGCAGCTCTTCACACAACGCCAACGCGGAAGAATATTTAAACATATGCGCAGCGCATGGTATGATACCAACTCATTTATTTCCTACTAGTAACGAAAATTGTTTAGACCACATAATCATTCGGAGTAACAGGGGTTCTTCTTCGTATGTACTGGATGCACCTCTACTACCTACCGACCATTGTCCTATTTTGATTTGCTGCGAACTTAAAAATAGAAGAACATCAACACTTCAAGCAGTCGCACGTGTGGATGAACCAGCAGTTGTCCATGCACTAGAGACGTCTGATTTTGCCAATATATTAAAGATCAATGATCCAGACGACGCTGCAGAGAAATTAATACTAACAATAACTTCTGCTATTCAAAAAAATACGCGCATCATAGCTTCTAGGAAAAGAATTTTAAAACCTTGGATCACTCCTGGATTGCTCCGTTGTATAAGAAATCGCGATAAGCTGTATAAAAAAACCATGAAGAATCCTAATGATCTAATTGCTAAAATCAGTTATGGTCGTTATAAAAATTTCTGCAATAATTTGTTAAAAAAAATTAAATGTAATTACGAAAACACTGAATTTCAGAAGGCAGGCAAAAATTCAAAAAGGACATGGAAAGTTATTAAAAAAGTCACTAACACCACCAAAGACAATAGTAAGGTCTCTAACAATCTTTTAAAATTAACTAACGATCCAATCGCAGCAGTTAACAATGTAAATGATTACTTTGCTAATATAGGAAAAAAACTTGCATCTTCCGATCACTTTAATAGTATTTCCCAATTGTATCTTTCGCATATCACCTCCCAAGTGACACCTAACTCAATGGTCATTAATCTAACTGATAACTCAGAAATCAGATCCATAATCTGCGGTCTTAAAACTCATTGTGCTGTAGGGTGGGATAGTATACCGTCCTCTATCATTAAAGCTTCTGTAAATGTACTCACTCCTCCTATTACTTGGATTTGCAACCTTTGCTTGACTCAGGGAATATTTCCCAAAGCTTTTAAAAAGGCTGTTCTACACCCAATTTATAAGAAAGGATGTAAGGAAAACGTTGGTAACTATAGACCCATATCTGTCCTGACAGCTTTATCGAAGATCTTGGAAAAACTTATTAACAATAGACTTGTTGGTTTCTTAAATAAATATAGGCTGCTCTCTGAAAATCAATATGGTTTTAGAAATGGTAGATCAACTGACGATGCACTCATCACTTTAGTCGACGAAGTGACCCAAAATATTGATAAAAGAAAGAAGACCCTCGGAATCTTTTGGATGTCTCTAAAGCATTTGACACAGTTACTTTGCAGTTCCTATACAATAAATTGGAAAATATCGGTATAAGAGGAGTTGCCTTAGAGCTTTTTAAAAGCTATTTATCTGATAGAACACAAATAGTTACAATTAATAATAACATTAGGAATGAAGCGAACCTATCATACGGAGTTCCTCAGGGTAGCGTATTGGGACCAACACTATTCTTAATATACGTTAATGAACTTTGCAACCTTAATATACCGAACGCCAGAATAATTTCTTATGCAGATGATACCACTTTGCTTGTTCATGGTAACAGTTGGGCCGAGACGAAGGTACACAGTGAAAAAGCTCTAGCCATTGTAATAAACTGGTTGTCCTGCAACAGACTCACATTAAATATAGATAAAACCGAATTTATAACTTGAGGCCCAAAACGCTCACTACCACCCGTCTCATTTTCTATAGTTGCTCATAGGTCTCACCCTGAACTATATGTGACTTGTCACTGTTCAAATATCACCAGATCTTCCATTGTAAAATACCTTGGAATTCTTATTGACGAAAATCTCACTTGGAAAAATCATATAATATCAGTGAGTGCCCCGTATACGGAAAGTAGTATATATTTTTAAGCAACTGAGATCTACCGCTGGCACGCAGATTTTAAAGATGGTTTATTATGCACTTGTGCAATCGATCCTTACTTACTGTATACCAGTTTGGGGTGGTGCGTCTGAATCAATTCTGTTTCCAATGGAAAAAGCGCAGAGATGCGTACTCAAGGTTATGACATCTAAACCTACTCGTTTTGCAAAAACAGAATTATATGACATATGTAAGGTGTTAACTGTAAGACAACTATTTGTACTTTGTTCTGTTCTGCGAAAACATAGACTCACCCCATTTAATCCGCATATTGTTTCTAGTAAACGCAGATTTGATAAAGTTTGTCTGATTGAGTCACGTCGCACAGTCTTTTCGAATCGACACTTTTATTATTCAAGTTCAATATTATACAATGATATTAATAAAAAAATGAAAATTTATCCTCTCACTCTGCCTAAATGTAGAGCTAAATTAATTGACTGGTTATTAAAATTAAATTATGAACAAACAGAGGACCTAGTAGCTTGACATCAATGGATTCATCACTTGTACGCACACATATATTCACATACACACACACTTACACATCACACTCGCCCACTATGCATTACCACACACTCTAATATTGTTTAGTGTCGAACACAACAATTGATTCTTCTTTTTTTATTATTTCTTATAATTTTATGAATAATATTTTTTTATTTTTTATTATTATATTATTTTATTATATCAATTAGCTAGTTTTTTTGTCATTGTATTTTTGTTTTTCTTTTGTACTTAATTATTATTATATTGTTGTTTATTTTATTTTAATCTTGTAAAATTACTATATGAAACGACGCATGAGAATAATAAATTTACATATATACGTGTTTTTGGTTACAAAAAGATAAATATTTTTCCAATTTATTTACTGGGAGAGCTATATTCTTTTTTACATAAAAAATTGTATTTTTTTTATCTAAGTATGAAGGAAAAGGGCGCTGCTGGTACAATTGCCAAAACAACTAAAGTTATCAGCTTGGAGACAAAATTAGATATTCTGCGACGATTTGATAAGGGAGTAAAGGCTGTGTAGATAGCAAAGGCTGTTAGTTTGGCAGTAATAACTGTCCGAACAATTGGGGATCGAGATGGAGATAAAATATGGGACTGCAAAATTTGCTACATCATTAAATGCTAAAATGGTAGTAGGTAGTATTTTCGTAAGCCTAGAACCTATCTTCGATCATTAAATGATTTTCTACAGAAAATCTATTTTCACTTTGCGTTGTTTTTTTGGCACGTAAAATAATTTATCATGTATTTACATAGGTATGTATATATTGGTGTAAGTGGTTGGTAGGGAATGCTTTTTAGCATTAAATCTTTTTGTGCTTTTATATTTTATACTGTGTGAAATAAAGGATTTTATAAAATAATAATAAAACAAAAAAAAACCCGTGGGATATTAACATAAAAGGTGGAAAAGGCTTAAAGTTAACAGTTAAGAATTACTAAAATAAAGAAATAAAATTCTGTTTATGGTATCAATCAGGCACATAAGTATTATTGTTTTCTTAAGAAAAAAAAATAAACATCGCAAAATGAAACCAAATACAATTGAAATATTTATTAATGTTCCAAATCAATCTAACGAACTATAACATTAAGTACGATAACAGCAGTATAGGTCAATAGAAATGCACTTGAGGCCCTACGAGATGATACAATTTATTTTACTACACATTTTAATTTATTGAAATATTTTAAGGATTTCTATATAAAACGAGTAAACCATAGACAAGAAGGGGGAGATAAATTAAGATTTTTATCTGTAAAAATCTTATTATAATAGTATCAATATAAAAAAAAACATTATTAATTCAATTCGAATATTTAATCAAATATCCTCAAATTTTATTTTCATAGAAATTCTTAAAACATTTTATATTGCTACAGAGAAAGACGTGATTATGAATACCATTTTAAAGGAATTTAAATGAATTGGTCCAAAAATTTTCAATTTAACTGTAAAGCTACTTCACAACTGTCTATATCATTCTCTAAACTTATCTCCAAAAATAAAAGGAAATAACAATATTTCTACACTTGCAATATTATATATTAGACATTTCAATTTAAAATGCGTCCCTACTCTGAAAGTTTACTTAAACGAGATTAATATAGAAAAATATTTGGCCTATTGACAGAACACAGTGGCGATAAATAAAAAAAAAACACACACACAAATTATTTTAACTAACATGATTGTTAACGCTTATAATACCCAAGGTGCCATCCATAAATAACGTCAAACGATTATCATGAGCGTTACTACGTACGTACGTACTTCTCCCTCGTCATAGCTGATCTCATAAATAAGAATAATAAATTTATAACTTCAACAAAAAAACTAAGTTAAATTATATAAATACTTTAATAACATAAAAAAAAAACTAACAAATTTTGTTTATACTTTTGTTTTTATGAATCTCGTCTTTCATTTCCTCAAATAGGGAGTAAACCCGCAAATAAATTGGACGTTAGTGTTCCTGTGCCAAAAATTACTTTATTTTTAATATTTAAATATTATAAATATTGAAATATTGAAATTTAAGACTTGCTTGCTTAACCTTATTCATATAATTTGTCACACTTTGTTGACATTCCAAAACGTGTGACGTTATTTAAAGATGGCACCATACGATATATATATGTATATAGAAGGATATTAATAGCACAAGAGGCAGTGTTTGTTGAGAACAATTAAATAGTTGTAATATTTTTATGAGAGATTTAGTAAAAAAAACACCATATGTGGGTGTTTTTTATTTTATATTTACAAGATTTGGAGATTATAGTTTAAAAAAGAAAGGATATTAGGAATCATGTTAAATTTTAAAGTTTGCATTATCTTATATGCAGTCATGGGTTGTTTAATTTACTCTAATAGGGTCTTGACATATGAAATGAAATATGATACGTCTACGTTTTTTTTTATATATACTGTAAAATACTTTACAGTGCGGTACAGTACACTTAGTTATGTTTTTGTGTACCTTATCAAAGTAATACATACAATTGTTAAGTACACAAAACTCCTTTCAAGTTTTCTGCATGTTTTGAATTGTTCATGAAATATTTATGTGATATATTATTATATTATTTACAAAAAAAAGCGTAACTAAAGTTACTTTACTACATTTGAATTTGCAATATAAAAGACGAGACGTGATAAAATACATGTATAAAAATGTATATAACTAGGTACATATATATAATATATGTAAACGAATATATCAACTCACAATAAATTAATACAATTGAAAATAAAAATATATACAAAGTGAAATCACTATAATTGACTTAAAACCTCTTGCACTATGTTAATAAAATGGATTAAAATATACAATAACATAAACAGATACATAAACGATAAGAGGTAACGTTTCATAAAAAAACTTAGAAGTGTACAATATATATTTTCAGGTTTTTACAATTTTAAAATTTGATTTGCATTTTTTTCTATATAAAATAATATAAATGTAGACTTTGTATTTTTTTTTATAATAAAAACGGATTTAGCAGGCAACACTAAGCCGGCAATATAATTTTGTGCAAACATCAGTTTAAATATGCCATTTAAATAATAGTATTATTTTTCAAGTGTTACCATATTTTATTTCTGTCATCTTTATACAAGAAAAAGTCATATATGGATACAAAACTATAATAAGATAGTAGTTTGAAACTAATTTTATTATTTAAATTAAAAATTTATAAAATAATAAGGTAGCTCTATAATATTTTGAAATATTCTATATTTGTTGAACACACTTATTTACGATGTAATCTTTAATCATTTATTTTTTTGGGAAAATCAAAATAAAACATTTCCTGTTAAACAACAAAAAATGTTATTTTATGTTATCTATGTTATGTACATAAGAGATTCACCAATAATATCTAAAAAAATGGAATGTTCCTTCTATAACCTATGGTCATGCTATAGTTTTTTTTTAATATATATCTGTTTTCATGTTAAAAGCAAAATGGCTAGTAATACAAATTATACATCTATGAACATATATATTTCGTTATTTATTTCACTCAGAAAATTAAAGAATAAAAACAAAACCCTTTTTAATAAATATTTTTGGTTTAATTTATCAAATTTTGTACGTCTGTTTTGTAAATGTATAAAATCGTAATTTTATAACCAACATTTCTATTACAATAATAAAATACAGATAAAAAATTATACACCGTTAATATGTTTAATCTGTGGAAGAGATTCCAATTCCAACCAGCGCTTACAGGAACTAATAATATTAGATGGACATTAGTGTCGTAATTTTAAGTATTTTTAATATTTTTTTCATATTATGAAAAGGAAAGTATTTTAGAATTAGACTATAGAATTTTTTACAACGTGTGCCTCTAAGAAGATATTCCAGCATTCTGACCACTAAGCCATAAGAGTCCAACAGTCAAAGGGCCCGGGTTCAAGTTGGATTCAAGGATTCAAGCTGCGGTCAAATTTTAATTCTTTTTTTTTAAATCATATTATCTCTGTAAAGATCTATATTATATAATTAGTTCGCTATTTTTTTATATTTAACCAACCAAATAAACCTGTAAAGCTATATCAACAACATTTAGCACTGGTTATAAATAACAATATGTAAAATACATAAATATTTTCTTTATAATAAAAAAAAAAAAAACAAAATTATAATGTTCACATATTTTTTTTTATATTACAGCATAAACCAAATAATAATAACACTGGTCAACAACGGTTTTGTTGCCCTTGATGTGAAAGTAGTTTCGAATAATTTTATGCATACAATTTATAAATCAGTGAATGGTTTTGGAATATTGGCTCTAGTTTTTTTTTAATCTTTATTTTCCTATTTGACTACAAAACACAGAATGAAACAGTTAGTATATTTTTTTATATTTCATTTATTTATTACCAAAGTGTCACTATTTTTTGTTTAAGTTTTTAATTAATTAACGTAGAAATAAAAAGGGAGAACAAACTTTTAAACTTTATTTATTATTTAAAGAAACGCCTTTTATAAGCTTTGCGTCTATAGGTAATTTGGGGATAACAATCCTGTTTTAAGGGCCAGCTGTAATCTGCCATCATGTGAAAATCCCATCTGCCCTGATACTTTTCTTTCATCACTTATAGGTCTTGGTGGAAGCATACTCCCTTTTTTCACTGTAATCTCCCAGATTATTGGGAAATCTATCCAGAGGGCTGTGGAGGAAGTGTAGCTTTATTCTCATATTTGCGTCTAAATTCTTAAAGCTTTCCAACATCTGTTGCACAATTTCTATATAATTTGGTGCTTTATAGTTACCTTAAAAGTTTGTAACTACTAACACAAAACCTTTCCATGCTTCACGTTCAGCATCAGTCATAGCTTTTGTGAAATTTTCGTCTTTTATGAATGTTCGTATTTGAGGGCCGTCGAATATTCCAGCTTTTAACTTCTCCATACTCAGCTTAGAAAATGTTGCACAAATATATTTAAAACATTCTCCTTCCTTGGCCAACGCTTTGACAAACTGTTTTATCATACAATTTATAAATCAACTTAATGTGTAATGGCGGGAGTATGATTTTTTTCACTACATATCAGTGGCTCATTTAATACATTGACCAACTTACGAAATTTGTTCCATGCGTCCTCCGATGTTTTCGAATAACAAAGAAAAATGCAGGAAAGCATGCGTGGTAGTAAGAAGTTTGCTTTTTGCGCATGAATACGCGAAACCATTCGCAGAAAACATTTTTTTAATAATTCGTGTTCTAAACAACCGACGTAAACTGTTAAGAGTTTTAAATTTATGATAAACCAAATTAAAAAAAAAACTAGAGCCAATGAAATATTTTTACTCAATATATTCGCAAACAGTGTACCTAAAATATATAAATCTGCAGAAATATCCAGGGCAACAAAAAAATGTATATTTTTTGTTGAGCTGTGTAATAATATCAAAAAAACACCAAGTCACACACCATCAATTAGCCATTAAGTGACATTAAAAAATATATATTATCTGTTTAGGCCTGTCGTAACGCAGCGGCACAAACGTGTGACAGTAACGATGGGTAGTGGGTTCGATCCCAACTCGAGGAAATGGAATATTTAATATTTTCAATTTAAATATTTAATGCTTTCATTTTTTCGCTCTAGTTACAAGGCAAAACGCGGCGATGAGTTCAGTCACTCCACACGGTATGCTTCAAAATTCGGCGGAAAGTTGGGAACGGAAGTGGAACGGAGTGTCTTAACAGTAGGTTCCCAAGTTCCCTCTGCCTTCCCTGCCATGTGCGTGATATAGCGTGAAGCTGATTAATACTTAATTTCCCTAAATGATAATCGAACCCAGAACCTGCCACGTTTACAACGACCTGCCACCAAATATGTTATAATAGTATAAATATTTAATGTCACTTAAACGTTAATTAAACATTTCTAAGTGCGGTTAAAATTTACATACAATAAACATTAACTTCAAAATACACACAAAATGCATCCTCGATCATTTTTCTATATATGTTACGTAAAAAACTTAGCGTATAGTAAATACTGTTAAATAATCACTTGCCACCACCCCTAAACAACACCAGTTCAAAAAGAAAAGCCCAAATCCAAAAAATCAATACATAATCTTAGGAAAATGCTTGCAGATTTTAAATTGCTAGCCCGATTTTCATAAAACATTGCAAAGAACCACTGCAAAGAACCACGGTTTTCGGTTAAAAACACTGAAAACGTTTCACTAATTCAGGTCACTATTACTACAGACAGACAGACAGGTCACAATTATAATACTACTCTTTTACTAAAATGTACTAACCAACAAATTATATATAAAAAATGTTTTCTTTTTTTTTGCTTACAACACGTAATTCTAAATGGATATTAAACATCAATTCCACATAAGAATAATAATTCTAGAAGCATGTTGAGTGGCGGTACTAAACGCTGCGCTTTAGCTTCGTACAATAGCGAAGAAAATAGAAATATTATATTTTTTATTTCTTTACGTGATAAAATGTATTACATATATTTTTCAATAATTATTTAACTTTGTGGGTTAGGACACTTTAAATATTCAAAACCAATTGCAAAAACAATATCAAGATAAATAATAATAAAATACACAAATATTTATATATAAGTTAAATAATTTACTGAAAATATATTAAAAAATTAGCTCAACACGTTTCATTATTAATATAACATGAAAATTTTCCAATAAAACTAAAAGTCTAGACTACTTTATAATAATATCACTTTATAAAAAAACATATACAATTGTTAATAATTATAGAAAGTTAAAAAAAAAATATTTCCATCATTATTAACAATTGTAGGATTAAAAAACAAAAACATTTGTTCAGATATACATATATTTTTATATATATATATATATATATATATATATATATATATATATATATATATATATATATATATATATATACATATATATATATATATATACATATATATATATATATATATATATATATATATATATATATATATATATATATATATATATATATATATATATATATATATATATATATATATATATATATATATATATATATATATATTGTGTAAGATAATTACGTCTATATATTTCAAGGCTCACTAGAAACAGACATGACACTACATTATTATATTATTTAAACATTCAATTTGTGGTATTTTAATATATTTTAGAAATTTTGAAAGCCATTTAATAATTATTAAAAAATAAAACGATAACCAATTCAACTGTCTAAAAAGCTATCGTAAAAAATTATGTAAAACATAATATTATTTCTTTTTTTATATAAGAATAAAGTTAAAAAAAAGTATGAAAAAAAATCTAGTACATAACAAAAAAAAAGACTTGTCAGCTGTTAATTTTTTTAAATTATATATGTATCATTATGCGGAGCAGCATTATATATATATATATATATATATATATATATATATATATATATATATATATATATATATATATATATATATATATATATATATATATACATATATATATATATATATATATATATATATATATATATATATATATATATATATATATATATATATATAATAATTTGAATTTTTTTGGAGTTATGTCACTTTCATACTAAAACCGTTATTATTTATTGTATTATAACATGTGGCCACCTGAAAAAAAAAAAGTTTCATTTATTTTTAAGTTAATCAATAAAATAAAACGTAAAGAAATAAATGTACAGCTTCACACTGTATCACATAGCAGGGTAGGCAGAGGGAACTTGGGAACCTAGTGTTAAGACACTCTGTTCCAACAACCACTATCCACTTTCTGCTAAATTTAAGGCATTGCGTGTTGAGTGGCGGTACTCCATGTCGCGATTTCCCTTATTACTAGAGCTAAGAAACGTAAACAATTTTTATTTCCTCTAGGTAATATATGTCTTAACACTAGGTTCGCAAGTACCATGGCAGGGTAGGCTGCCATGCGCGGGATACAGCGTGAAGCTAAGTAGCGAGTATTATATATATAAAGGAATAATATTTTATAAAATATTCAACATAAACTTTAATGACAAACAAAAAGTTAAATAGTTTGTATAAATTATCAATATATCAGCTAAAAGAAAATACAAATATAGTATATGAAAAAAAAAACATTATGTTTGTTATTGAACAATTTAAATGATTTATACTTACATATAGTTTAATACAGGAAGAGCTCGGGGAAGTACTTAGTATAGGGCGGGGGCTTGGGTCCCCCGGGGGAACCTCCGCTGGACAGCAACGGCTCTTCGGACAGCGAGTTGAATATTTCCTCTAGCTTGTCTTTTATCTCGTACTGGAATTATTATAAATATATGGACGTTTCAAAATCAATAATTAATGTTTTTAATTAAAAAAATATATATATATTAAAGTTACGGTGAACGTGCGGCGCGTGTTGAACGTAGGCATAGGGAACTTGGGAACCTAGTGTTAAGACACGCTGTTCGGTTCTCCCACTTTCCACAAAATTTGAGTATTGTTAGAGTGCCGGAACTCAACACCGCGGAGCGAAGAAATGAAAACATTAAATATATTTTTTGTATGTATTTCTAAATATATAAATTGAACAAGTTTGAAGGGTATTTAACAAAGTGATACAGGAGCATACCTTAGGCTGCGTGAGGTGCAGCAGATGGTCGAAGGGCGCGGTCCGGAAGGCGCAGTTGAGCGAGGCGCGGCGGCGCTCCGCCTCGCGGCGCTCCGCCTCGCTGGGCCCGCTCGCGGCGCGCCGCAGCGCCTCCAGGCTCACACTCTCCGAGGTCGGCGCGTGCTGGGCGGGACATTTTCCTTTTATTCCTTACACTTTCATATATATTATTTATTTTGTTACATATATATATTTTTTTAGCGAGGCCTGTCGTGGCGCAGTGGCACAAGCGTGTGTCTGCAAATGACAGATTGTCGGTTTGATCCCCGAGGAAATGAAATATTTCATAATTTCAAATTATTTTTTTTTATTTTCATGACCTCGCTCTGGTAACGAGGCAAAGTCCCGCCACTTAACACACAATCCTTCTTATTCGCCGGAAAATTGGGAACAGAAGTGGAATGTAGTGTCTTAACACTAGGTTTCCAAGTTCTATCTGCCTATCCTGCCATATGCGGGATACAGCGTGAAGCTGAGAATATATTTTTTTAATTTTTACTCTAAAGAACAATATAGAATATGTTATAGTAATCACACTGCGGGTTGTCGAGGCACTGTTATACACATCAAGTCGTCCGCTATGAAATCCTACAATATTTATTTTAGCTTCACGCTGCACACACCTGGCAGAGTTGACAGAGGGAACCTGGGAACCCTCCATACTATAGATTTTTTTCTTTCCACTGAATTTAAGGCATTGCGTATTAAATGGCTTAATTAAACTGCCTTCATTTCCTTCAATTGAGATTGAACCAACAACCTAGCGTTGACAGTCACACGTTTATGCCGCTGCGCTACGACGATACCTACAGTATGATATATTATAATATAGTAACCAAATCAACTTTATCTCTTCTTATATCACGTAAAGGTACATCGATCTCATGATTCCATTGCCAAAAATCACTGTCGATTCTCTAAAAGTAACATGAAATACTTGAAAAAAAAGTTTAATTTAAGAATTTTCTACATAAAAATTACCTGCAAGTTATTAGATAATTAGGGCTGTCGTGGCGCAGCGGCACAAGCGTTTGACTGTAACCGACAGGTTCTGGGTTCGATCCCCAGTCGAGGAAATGAAATATTTAATATTTTCAATTTAAATATTTAATGTTTCATTTCTTCGCTCTGGTAATAAGGCAAAGCGCGGCGTTGAGTTCCGCCACTCAACACGCAATGCCTCAAATTCGGCGGAAAGTGGGGAACGGAAGTGGAACGGAGTGTCTTTACACTAGGTTCCCGGGTTCCCTCTGCCTATCCTGCCTCGTGCGGGATACAGCGTGAAGCTAAGTAAGTAAGCATTAGATAATTAAATAAGTTATTTTTCAACTTCACACTGTATCCCTCGCACATAGCAACGTAGGATAAGAAAACTTGGGAAGAAAATCAAGGACAATTTCGTTAAATTTAAAGTATTACATGTCGGGTGGAACATCTCAAAGCCACGCTGTGTTACCAGAGACAAAAAAACGTGAGGAAATGAAAATATGGAATGCTTTATCTCCTCGAGTGGTGATCGAACCATCTAAATTATTTAATTTCATGAAAAAAATATTTAAATCTACAATTTACATCTAAAGAATTTAATCTTTAATAAAGTACTAGGTAGGGTACGCAGAAGGAATTTAATTTCTTAATAAATTACTAGGCAGGGTGGGCCGCGGGAACTTGGGAACCTAATTTCTTGAAGCGACGAAAAACGTATGTAAATATTTCCCTATTTATATATATATATATATATATATATATATATATATATATATATATATATATATATATATATATATATATAAACAAAATGAATAAATATTTACATAAGCTCCAAACATATGCATGGACGGACGATAGTTATAATTATATTTCTCTATGAACATTCTGTATTCTTCGTCCAGATCGTCATATTGAGTTTGCTGTGTCGACACATTTTTAATATTACAAAACATATTTAAAAAAAACCAATGGTTGCGTTAATTTATTATCAAATACGATACGAGGCTTCGCTCTCAGTTCGCTTCGCTCGCTAACGCCAATACTAAATTAAAATGCCTATAGTTTTTAATAGAAACTGTGATCTTTTGTATTGTAGGCGAGTGTTACAATACATTATACAATAGACAAATAAACAACATATTTTACTATTATTTTACGTTATATAACGTTCAATTTAATTATTTTTTTCAATTTGAACCTTTGAAAGATTATAATCATCTATTTTTTTTTTGAGAGATTAAATGAAACAGTACTTATTTAAAATCATAATTATATCACAAAAAATAGACTTGTACATATGATACACCCACATATGACAATATGTTTCATATATATGTAATATGATTGTTTTTTAACTTTAGGCTTTACCTCGGACATAGTAGAGTATGCAGAGTTAACTTGGTAACCATTCTGTTCCCATTAAGACACTTCCCATTCCCATTTTCCGCCATAAACCGAATAGCGGAACTCAACGCCGAACATTATATTATTAATTTTATACAAAAATCACCTGTGCTACCATTAAACTTTAAAAAAGAAAACGCCGCCGCCTCAATAGTTTATGGATATGAATTAACGAGTGATATTTTCCAAGTATATATACGATATTACGATGTTATGACGTAAAGCAATTTTGAAGTAAAATTTTAGTCCACATTTCAAAATAAATTAACGTCCGACGACTACTTTATTTCTTTTTCTTAGCTTCACGCTGTATCCCGTACGAGGCAGGGTAGGTAGAGAGAACCCGGGAACCTAGTGTTAAGACACTCCGTTCCACTTCCGTTTCCCACTTTCCGCCGAATTTGAGGCATTGCGTGTTGAGTGGCGGAACTCAACGCCGCGCTTTGCCTTATTACCAGAGCGAAGAAATGAAACATTAAATATTTAAATTTAAAATATGAAATATTTCATTTCCTCGACTGTGGATCGAACCCAGAACCTGTCGGTTACAGTCACACACTTGTGCCGCTGCGCCACGACAGGCCTACTTTGTCGAAACATTTCTATGTAACACACACATGCACAGGTACACGCACACGCACGCACACACACGGCGGTATGTATGTGTACTCACGCGCTGCACGCCGGGCGAGCTGTTGGCGCTGTCGAGCTCGGTGGCGGCCGCGAGGTCGGCGAGGCTGTCGCGGCCCTGCACCGCGCCTGCGGACACGCGGGGACGTCACGGGGACGTCAGCGGACACGGGGGACACGGGCGTCTCAACACTGGATGACCAGTGTCCCCCTGCCCTATTCTTATAGATGCGAGCAATGTTATTTAAAAAAAAAATAAATAAATGAAAGATATGGAGACATTTTTTTTCCGTTCTCTTGTACGTTACACATATATACATGTGAAGTATTTGTTATAGTTTGGTGATCAAGGCGTTTTATGTCTATATTGAGTTACGACAATCATTCATTATTAAGTACTTATTAAAAAAAAATGAATGAAGCGGAAATTTTTCTCCCACCTCTCGGAAACTGCCCAAGAATGAGGTCAGACAAACTAAGCCATAAGATCTTTTTCAGCTGGGTCAAAATAGTTGTATATTTGTTACAAGTCACTCACTCACTCAGCTTCACGCTCTATCCCGCACATGGCAGGATAGGCAGAACGAACTTGGGAATCTACTGTTAAAACACTCCACATTCCATTTCCGTTTGAGGCATTGCGTGTTTGGCGAAACTTAACGTCGCGCTTTGCCTTGTTCCAGAGCGAAGAAATATGAAAACATTAAATATTCAATTTGAAAATATTGAATCACCTCGAGTGGGGGGGGTGGACAGGAGTCAAGAGCAGAGTACGTACCGGCCTCCACCCAGCTGTGGCGGTGCGCGAGCGCGGCGGCCGCGCTGCCCGGCGACGCGGCCTGCAGGCGCGCCGCCTCCACGCCGCACGCCGCCAGGCACTCGCCCAGCGCCATCTGCCGCGGACACGGGTTACTTACACTTGGCAAACCACTCCGCACTGGGCACAGGGAACCCGGGCGCTTAGTGGTAAAACACTCCGTAACACTTTCGTTCCCCACTTTCCGCCGAATTTGAGGCATTGTGTGTTGAGTGGCGGAGCTCAACGCCGCGCTTTGCCTTGTGTTTTATTAAATATTTCATTTCCTCGACCGGGGATCGAACCCAGAACCAGTCGGTTACAGTCACACGCTTGTGCCGCTGCGCCACGACATACCTCAATTACACTACATTATTTACGCATTCCGACCACTTCCTTGTGCTAGTGACACTATCACTTTTAAAATACACAATATGTATACATTGAACGTTTCAATTTCATCTAAATTCATAAAACTGAATATTATAATTAATAAACACAACTTTTTTTTACTATGTTTTAAAGTGTTATTCCACACTTTGGACAGAAAATAC
Organism: Eueides isabella; assembly: GCA_019049475.1. Lineage (NCBI taxonomy): Eukaryota > Metazoa > Arthropoda > Insecta > Lepidoptera > Nymphalidae > Eueides > Eueides isabella. Next base: position 838,692 of record CM032407.1, read on the forward strand.
TAAACTTAAATTTAAATTTAAAAAGCGTATAAAAATTTTGAACGAAGCAGGATTTGAACCTGCGCCTCTGGAAAACCGTTCCAGTGCTCTGACCAACTAAGTCATTCGTTCTAAACGAATTTTCCAGAGGCGCAGGTTGAAATCCTGCTTCGTTCGAAATTTTTATACGCTTTTTAAATTTAAGTTTAGTATAGACACAACTTTGTTCATTTAATAACCAATTAAAATAAAACCAACACTAAATGTTAAAGAAAAGTTGATATAAAAAAGAATAATAGTGAAAATTGCATTTAATCTGTTTTGCCAATTCTGAGATTCAACTTCGACATATATTTTAAAAATCACTATTTCGAAGCGTGCTACACGAATAAACGTCCCTCATAAGTTAAGTAATAAATCTATCAGCTTCACGCTGTATCCCGCACATGGCAGGGTAAGCAGAGAGAACTTGGGAACCTAGATTTAAAACACTCCGTTACACTGCCGTTCCCTCCTTTCCGCCGAATTTAAGGCAATGACGGAACTCAACACCGCGTTTTAGCTTATACCAAAGTGAAAATTTTTTAAATATTTGTTTTCCTCAAACGAAGCGATTTTTTTTATACATTTTCAAACGAAGCGATTTTTTTTTATATATTTTCAATTTTTAGATATATATTCAAAATAATTACTATACCATCTTGGGGCCATCGTGTCATAAAGACCTAAATGTGTGATAAGTCATAAATTCAATTCCCAATTAAAGAAATAAAATATCAAATTTTTATTTATTCGTTCTGGCAACGAGGCACAGACCGGCGTTGAGTTGCGCAACTCAACCAACACTTATATTCGACAAAAAATGAAATGTGCCTTAGGTTCCCATTATCTCCTCCCTATTTACCCTACTACGTAAAATGAGTATGTAAATCAATTAAAAAACCATAAAAAGTTCACCTGATCTATCATCAAATACGGCAACTTGTTCGGCATCTTTGCTGGCGTCAGATCTTCATACTCATCCAACAATGGCGGCAATAGATGTGGAGCTTCTTCACGGCGGGCTTCTATAATCTATAAATGAAAAAAAAAAAAAATAACCTGTAGCCTTGAAGCGTGCGTTTCCATCGCTTGTATAATTCAAATTCAAATTAAATATTTTCATTCAAATAAGAAGTTGCAAGCTTCGTGTTTTGGAACGTCAAACAATTTACCACCGATTCACTAAAGTTAATGCCTCAGATTTGAGAAGAATCGGTGCAATAAACTCAGCGGGACATGTCTATTTTTTAACTAAAGCTTTACATCATATTATAATAATTGACAATGACACCAATTTGAAATAGCCTGGAGCGGGCATTTTATTACCAAGGCGTGTTATCATTTATAAAATAGTTAATTTGGTTTCAAATGTGAAATCGAAAATTCTCGAACGTTTTCTGGGATAGTATTATAAAAGCGTACACCACCCATAAAATAATTACCAACTCGATACAATCGAGTTACAGACGCAATAATACGAGCTCCTTATCAACCCTGCTACCCTAGTACTCACCTGCGCTATATACTCGGCGAGGCGCGGAAGCAAGAGCACGTGGGGCACCAACGCCGCCAGCGATATAGACACCGCGTGTAACTGGCACTGCTGCGCCGTCGATAGTACGGGGTTCGATATCGCTGAATGTTGGATACTGGGGGTAGACATAGTGTTATTTAAATTAGTTAATTTGTAAAGTATAAAAAAAAATATTTAAGGATTCAATTTTTATTTTCTTGGTCTCGTAATAAGGCCAAGTGCGGCGTTGAGTTCCGTCAATGTGGGTAAACTAATCGTGTCAACGCTAGGATACCTCAGCTTACTTTAACATAACTTTCTTTTGTATCACTCACTTTTTGTATTTTAAGAAAAACTATTAATTGACCTGTGAGGCCTGTCGTGGCGCAGCGGCACAAGAGTGTGACTGTAACCGACAGGTTCTGGGTTCGATCCACAGTCGAGAAAATGAAATATTTAATATTTTCAATTTAAATATTAAATGTTTCATTTCTTCGCTTTGGTAATAAGGCAAAGCGCGGCGTTGAGTTCCGCCACTCAACACGCAATGCCTCAAATTCGGCGGAAAGTGGAGAACGGAAGTGGAACGGGAGTGTCTTAACACTAGGTTCCCAAATTCCCTCTGCCTACTTTGCCATGTGCGGGATACAGCGTGAAGCTGGGTAGTAGTAGTATTAAAGAAAAAAAATAATAATATACATAAATTGGATAAAAAAACACTAATGCAAAACAAAAAAAAAATCCCTTAAATATAAATTCAAACCTACATCCATCACATATCAAGACCCAACATTTGAGCTATAAGGTAAAAAACAACACTCACGACAGTATAACTTGCAACATGTCACATACAGTTTCCTCAGAGGCCAGCTCTATACATAGCAGCGCTAGGGTCGTGTATACAGCGCTTATGTTCTCAGACGTATTGGATTCCAGCTGTAGGCCTGTATAATGGAAATAATTACTATTATTGTGGCGCAGGCGCAGGATGTAAGTTCAATTCCTTTTTGGGGAAATGAAATATTCAATATATATTTCTCGCCCTGGTACCGAGGTACAAGTACTTTATGTTCCACCGGTCATACTAAAATGCTTAAAATTCAGCGGAGGGTAGGGAAATAATGGAGTGTCTTAGTCAACATTAGGTTCCGAAGTTCCCTCTGCCTACCCTCCCGTATGCGGGTTACAGCGGGAACCTGAAAAAAAAAAAACTTCAGAAGTTAATATTAATAACAAAAAAAAACAGAATCCATCAAGTATAAAAAATGTATATATATCTAATAAAAAATAACTAGTAATAAAGTGGAAATCGAACTTGTAATCATCAGTAACTTACCATCGTACAGCGAGCTGAATATGGCGTATCCATGCTTGCTGATGAAAATCAGGTCTGGACGGGAGCACTTCTCCACTATGAGACCGAGTTCTGCGTAGTCCACACTGAAAATGAAACATGTTAAATGAGCATAAAAAAAATTGTATCAAGATATGAACCCGCACCCATTGGAAACTGTACAAAGGTATTACTATTATATATAGAGTAGTTATATAAGCGCCAATATTAGGAGAGTGCCAATGTGAGAAGTGTGCGGGGAGACACGAACGTAAAATGGATTACCAAGTACCAGGAGAGCATAATGTGCAAGGACGTACACGCATAGCATGAACAGTGACGTCACTTATAGTCAAGTGCTCTGCGATCCACACCCTATGGGGCCGTCCATTAATCACTTGATGTTTATGTAGCATTTTTTAAGACCCCGCTCACCGCCCCCAGCGGTGAGATTTAAAACTAAGATGCCAGGTACCAGGATATCATGACACGTGAGGAGATAAAAACGTAAGAACTTGACGTCACTAGCGCTTGACGTGCAGTCAGACACGCTGCAGTCGGCCGTACCAGGCAGCACCAGGAGAGCATGACTCACACACATACACACATTTATATATATATATATATATATATATATATATATATATATATATATATATATATATATATATATATATATATATATATATATATATATATATATATATATATATATATATATATATATGTGAATGTGAACACTAACGTGGGCACGGCGAGGCGCGCCGCGTTGCCGCGCCGGTCGAGCAGCGTGTGCAGTATGCGCTGCAGCAGCGCGCGCGCGGACGCGTCCCCCGCGCCGCCCGCGCCGCCCGCCAGCCGCAGCAGCGCCTCCAGGAAGGCGGCCGGGAAGGCCTTGCTTAGTTCTGTTGTTTTGTATGTGGTTCCCACCTGGGAAGAACATTACCGTGACATGGTTATTGTATGGATAAAAAGGGATAACAAAAGAGAGCTTGTCGTGGCGCAGCGGCACAAGCGTGTGACTGTAACCGACAGGTTCTGGGTTCGATCCCCAGTCGAGGAAATGAAATATTTAATATTTTCAATTTAAATATTTAATGTTTCATTTCTTCGCTCTGGTAATAAGGCAAAAGCGCGGCGTTGAGTTCCGCCACTCAACACGCAATGCCTCAAATTCGGCGGAAAGTGGGGAACGGAAGTGGAACGGAGTGTCATAACACTAGGTTTCACTTTCGTTCCCACTGCCTACCCTGCCTAGTGCGGGATACAGCGTGAAGCTGAAAAAAAAAAACAAAGTGAAACATTTCTTAAATTTCTAATAGCCGTAACAGATGACCGAACTGAACCTCGACTTTGGTTCGCCATCGAACCATGTTCGATCGTGTGGAGCATGATTCGCCTAGAAAACATGGTTCGATGGCGAACCAAAGTTGAGGTTCGGTCGAGGTTCGGTTCGGTCGTCTGTTGCGGCTCTAGTCTACGATTTTACTTGTAAAATAAAACACACACACACACACACACACCTACAATATACTAACACTCACGCTCTCACACACACGCACGTCCGCACGCCCACGTTTAACTGATATGTTTTAATTCTCGTCTCTCTTCTTCAATCTTCTAGAACCCCACAATGCTCAAAAAAAATCGGTAATAATCGCAACGATCGTATTCAATTCCTTCTTTTGGAAAATAACTCACATGTACATACCCGCTCCAATACGACAGAAATTTTTAGAATCAACAGATAAAAAATAATAATTATTCAAATAATACCAACCTTCAATAAAGATTTAAGCAGTATACTCTGCAACATGGCGTCCGCCTTGGTCTTGCCGCGGGTCGCCGGGATCTTGCTGACTATGAACATCATGATGTCGATCTTCTGGAAGTCCGGCAGGTGGTCCGCGAACTCACCTAAAGCATTTATGAGTGCTTCTTGGTAGAGACGCTCGTCTGATTCCTTCTGGAATTTTATCGAATAATGGTTTTTTTAAACTCACGCTGTAACCCGCACAGCAGAGGGAACTTGGGAACCTAGTGTTAAAACACTCTGTTCCGTTCCCCACTTTACGCTGAATTTGAGGCATTCCGCCGTTTAGGCGGAACTCAACGCCGGTTACGGTTTGACTGGCCTGGGGTGTTTTGCGTGGTCTGGAGTTGGAAATTTGGCACGTTTAATGGGCATTATGAGTGCAGATGCTTACATAAACATGATCAACGAAAACTTGGAAGAATTGTTCCTAAAAGTCGGTTTGGAAGATGAATTCATCTTCCAATGGGACAATTATTCTAAATATCTGGCTCGGAAATCATTGGGATTTTTACGATCTTCCAATATACAATTATTGGACTGGCCAACTGGCCATAGCAATCATAAGTTAGGTTAGGTTTCCATTTGATCGAAAATTTATGGTCGTTTTACCTCTGAATCTCTCGCCACTGATGTTCTTAGGTTGGTCAGTAGATTGTTGATTATTTCCAGCACAGAAGGACCTGCAACGAGAATTGTTTTATGAATAATTTATTATTTGTATAATTATAATTGAGAAACAAAATGTATAATTATGTTATTTGTATAATAACAATGTTTATATTTGTAATTTGAAAGTTATTACTGATCTGATCTGTTATTTAATTTAAATACATAGTATATACGTTATTTTTCATATTTAATTTAATTATACATGTTACGTTTGATGTGTAGTAAATATTTATTTATTCATCTCAATAAAATTAATATATTTGAGATGTTTACGATATATTTATGCTAAAGTACGTTTATATTTATGAGTTTTTGAGTTTGTACGTGTTATGCTCACATACACATATACACACACACACACTCATATCAAAACGTAACAGCACTATCAATACATATATATATATATATATATATATATATATATAGTTTGTTGCAGCTTCACACTGTGCCTCGCACATACGCACCCACGCTGTCCCCGGCGGCGATGGCCACGATGTTGCTGAGCACGTGCGCGCGCGCCGCCCGCACGCGCACGCGCCCGCGCGCCTCCGCGCCCGCGCTCGCGTCCAGGTGCTGCATCAGCGCCTCCACCACGCTGTACGAGTACTGCGCCTGATTCAAATATTCTAAATAACAACTTGCCTCACACCTGAGGAGAACCGGCGAAAGTAACTCAGCGGGACATGTCTTTTTTTTTTTAATCAAAATTTTACATCATATAATACGCTAAGTGAACAAAGTGGCAGTACGCTAAATGAACTAGGGAACCTAGTGTTAAGACACTCCATCATAATTAGGATCGATCTGCACCTTTCGTCGAATTAGATGCGTTTTAATTCAATAACAGTAATAATAATAAGACAAACAAACAAACAAAATACTCTTTATTGTACACCAGAAAGACATAATATAATTATATGTAATAATATTTAGAATAGTACAATAGGCGGCCTTATCGCTAAGAGAGCGATCTCTTCCAGGCAACCTTTGGGTATAGGACAGAATATAAAAGAGAAGAAAAGGGGTGTACAGAATCTATATTTAATTATACATCATACATATAAATATATACACAAATACATACATATATACATACATACACACATACATACATACATAAATACATACACACATACAAACAAATGTATAAATACACAACTACGAGTATATATTAAAGAAGAAGGAAATAATTAGAACATATTTATAGTATATAATAATAAGACTTATTAATGGTAATAAGGCAAAGCGCGGCGTTGAGTTCCGCCACTCAACACGCAATGCCTCAAATTTGGCGTAAAGTGGGGAACGGGAGTGGAACGGAGTGTCTTGACACTAGGTTCCCGGGTTCCTTCTGCCTACCCTGCCTGACTTCAGAAGTATCTTACCAACTTTTACCGACAATTTTTAAAATTAATACTAACTTTAATTTAATAAATAAATTAACATTCAAATATTCTGAAATTACATTCTATTCTGAACGAAAATTATAGACCAAATATAAAATAAAGAAAAACCATTACATACCTGAATAGAAAACATAATAATTTTAAAGGTATGCACGGCGAAGTCGTTCGGCACCCACAGTTCATGTCGATCGAAGTGTCTAAAAAAAAAAAAAACCAAAACATTAATTAAACACTGAGACACCAGTTGCGTACAAGCCTGCGTTTGTAAAGGCGACAGGTAACGAGTTCGATCTCCACTCGAGAAAAAAAAAATCAAATTACACGAAAAGCGTTCCCAATTCACTTTTCCTTACCCTACTACATAAGAGAAACAATGAAAACGAAACAAAAAATCTTCAAGAGTCATAGAGGCACAAGCGAACAACTATAAACGCGATATAATTTTTCCAACGTCGCTAAGCGTAGTAAGAAAACGTAGCGCAGCGTTAAGCCCCGCGCGGCCTCACGTGAGCACGGGGCGCAGCACGCTGCGGATGTGCCCGAAGGCGGCGCGGCCCACGAGCTCGCGCAGACAGGCCTCGGCCAGGCGCGGCGGCTCGAGCTCGCCGTCGCGCGCCTCCGCGCCCAGGCACGACTGAGTCTCGTACTTTTCCGCTGTCTGCAATGTATCATAACAATTATTATTATATATAGTTTGTTGACACCTCTATGGAAAGTGGGGAACAAAGTGTTTTAACACTAGGTTCCCAAGTTCCCTTTGCCTGTCCAGTTATATGCGGGATACAGCGTTAAGTTAACAATAATCACAAAAAAAGAAACAATTTATAACGATAATAACTAAGTTGTAAACTGTGTCGCGTTTATTAACGCCCACCTCGCATATGTACGTCGTTTCATTTAGTAATATTACAAAATTTTAATAAAAAAAAAAACAATATAATAATAGGTAAGTACAAAAATTAAAAAAAAAAGCGAATTGATATTTACTTGATTGATATAAAAATATAAATTATACAAATTTAAATTAATTAAGTGGGGATGAATGTGATACGGAGTATCTTAACACTCGGTTCCCAAGTTCTCTCTGCCTACCCCGCCATGTGCGGGATACAGCGTGAAGCCGAGTAACAAATTAAAAATTATTACCATTTTCTGACAAAGTCCTTGTATAACTTTACTAGAAAGAGACAGCACTAATACCACTTCATACAACCTAACATAAGCCCGCATATATCCATCTCCCTCTAACATTAGCGATCAGAGAGAGACAACACCCACCTGCATGTTGTACAGCAGCGAGGGCACTATCTTGTCCATGTGCTGCGCCTCCCATATGTTCTCCACGAGATCGTCCGATACTGTTTTTCTTATTACACCCTGTAATTTAATTTAAAATAAAAAAAAATACTAATATTAAACTATTAAAAAAGAAAATAATAATAAAGACAGTGGCCGCCTTCGCAACGACGTACAAAAAAACGTGCCACTGTAAATGCAATAATTTAATTCCTACCGAGACCTGTCGTGGCGCAGCGGCACAAGAGTGCGACTGTAATCGACAGGATGTGGGTTCGAACCCCACTAGAGGAAATGAAGTTTTTAATATTTTCAAGTTAAATATTTAATGTACTTAAAGACTACGTGTTTTCCTTTTTAATCTTGCAAAAACGACCAAGTGTCCAAACACTCTTCTGCGTCTTCCACCTGTATTAGAATCACAGCATTTAAGTGACGTAACTGAACACCGCACTCATTAGAACCACCGCGTACATTACCTGCAACCCCTGAATCCCAGCAAGCCGTATACTATCTCTGGCCTGAGCATCACCATGGTTGCTGTGACACATCGCTGAGAACTTCGATACGAAGAAGTCGTAACGGCGATGGTAAGACGGCGTGTCCTCCTCTATGTTTGCGAAACGGACGAACTGGAAACGATTATAGATGGCTTTAACGACGATAGAAGGTGGCGTTAAGTTACGCCAGTACTGTCTCAATACAGTGTATTGAAATTTAAATAGAAATTGGTGAACACTACTACACACTAGGTAGCCCAGGAGGCAGATTGCTCCTGGGAACCTAGAAGTAGGACACTATGTTCCCATTAAGACATTTCCTTTCCTCATTCCATTGAAGACAAATTGGTACATAGTTATAGACATGCACACCTACGAAGGGTGATCCAAAATTAATGATAATCTGTTATTAAACATTTTTTAGATATTTATGTATACATAAAAAATATACATAATTTTTTTTTATGTGTACATAAAAATCTAATCTTGCTTGCCTATGGTAGTGGCGGGTACTACTGCAGCCTAAAAAAAAATTAATTACTTTATAAACTCCAACTCCAGCTCTAACTGTATTTTACTTAGTTTATCATTACTTTTGCATAATCCCTCGTATAAACATATACAAATTATTGTTCAGATCAGAAAATTTTAGATAAATTGAAGAAAAAAAAAGGGATAGATCTCTTAAAGATTTTTTTTCTTTTTCTTTGTGCAATACAGATAGTAATTAGATTTTTTTATGGTTATTTTGAATATTGGTAAACAGTAAACACTAAGTATGGTATACAGAGTAAAAAAAACAGTTTTTTTTTAAATAAGATATATGTACGTACACCCGAAGGAGATTACTCAGTAAAAAGAGGTAATGTTAGAAATCCAGCTGAAAAGAATCTGTCAATTTATTATTTATAAATTACTTTTTAGTGGACCTTTAATTAATAATATTAACGGCAATAGGCACGATTATTAAGAAATGTATCGATTTTTTTTTATAAATTAACCAAATTATCTATTAAACATAGCTAACTTACGCTCTGTGTAGCCAATATCTGCAACTGTGGATCTGTAGATTCGAGAAGCTTCTGCACCATCTTGAGAAAGCTTTCCACGAAAAGATTTAGAGTTTGCGAGTGACACGCGAGGAGCAGCTGGTCCATCGCCTCCATGGCTATTATTACGAAACTGAAAATATATATATATATATACATATATTTACTACATTAATTTCTTTTTCTTTTTCAGCTTCACGTTGTATAGCGCACAAATCAAGGTAGGCAGAGGGAGTTTGGGTACCTAGTGTTGACACTTTATTCCGTATCCCGATTTCCGCTGAATTTGGCGCATTGCATGATAAGCGGCGGAACTCAACGCCGCGTTTTGCCTTGTAACCAGTGCGAAGAAATGAAAATATTAAATATTAAACATTTTATTGAATGAGGATCAAACCCACAATCTGTCGCGTTTATGTTCACACACTTGAGAGTCTACACCACGACAGGCTTAAAACAATTTAATTAATAAAAAAAAATAATAAATATTTACATTCATTTCCGTATAAAAACGTTTCAATGTGTGTCGGAAACTAAAAATATGAAATGAAATCAAAACGACGTCGTCCCTTCTTTAACTCTCGACGTAAAGAGGAGAGAGGGGCTCTATAAGCTAGATCTAACAAGTATATCTGATTGTCAGTGGTTAACGGTACGTTAGCTATGGAGTTAATAATCCGATATTAGTGCGAGGTTTTTTTAATTGGAACCTTTTTGCTAATCGCGGGTGGTTCTTAGTTATGTTTTCTAAAAATTAGATCTACTAAGTAGGACGAAAGTGGAGAATTTATTCGATTGGTTTTTTTATGATTCGTTAAAAGTTAAATTTTTCTTTTTTATTTATATTTTTAATTTGATTTTGTTTCATATAAAAAGTAAACAAAACGTGTTGTTTTATTTTACTAACAGCAGTTTTTTTTTAACATTTTAATACAGACTATATTGAGAAAGAATTTGAGGAGGGCGGGGTTATTTGTAACTAATGTAAAATATCGTAAATAAATATAAAAATATTACTTATTAACTTACATCTTGTTATTTCGTACCGGTGGCTGATTTTAAAATAATTTATAATAAAACGTAATTGTGCGATTCGGAGATATAAGCACAACATAATATATTTTAAATGGGTTTTCTATTTCAGAATTTAATAAAGTTGTGAAAAGACGTTTGTGTGTTAAAGGTCATTAAGTAAACATTACCATATTAACGATTTTATAAATGATAACACGCCTTGGGAATAAAATGCCCGCTCCAGGTTATTTCAAATGTACCATTGTCAATTATTATAATATGATGTCAAGTTTAGTTAAAAAAGGACATGTCCCGCTGAGTTTATTTCGCCGGTTCTTCTCAGCTCTGAGGCAGTAACTTTAGTGAACTAGTGGTAAATTATTTGACGTTCAAAAAACGAAGCCGGTAACTTTTTATTTTGAATAAAAATATTTGAATTTGGAACAAACGTACTTTGAGAGACAACATAACAAAGTTGAGAACTTATCAAGTTTAGAGAATACTACACTTGAGATAACATTATCATAAGTGTTTTTGTACGGAAAAGGTTAACTGTCACTGTTGCATGATATAATATGAAAATAATAAAAACAACACATTCTATATTATCAATGTGATATGGAATTAGTACTAAATAAATACAATAAAATTAATTATACATTATGTGTCATTAGTATTTATTTAACGAAGTGAACATCTAATGTTTAGTTGCTACTAAAATAATTTTTACATACCAAGTATTCTGCATACCCTAGTATATTTTCAAAAGTAATGATTATTGGTAAATTATTTGATCATCTTGATATAATATAATATGTTAAACTACTTCTCAGATATCTCATTGACTTATGATCCTGTGATTAATCCATGATAATGTTGGGTTTAAATAATAATATTAACATAGTAAAGAAAGTAAGTTTTCTTTAGTAGTTTTATCGAAGAAGCGACCCACTCACCCATGTCGCCTACGATATATATCCCTCGATGCTTTTTGAAACAGGTATTCTCCGATCCTGTCGAGCTTTTCCGGACTCGAGAGGGAATAAAACGTGAGCTTCTCCATGTTCGACTTAACGAGACCATCTTGCGGCGAAGCGGGGAAGATGTTATCAACTAAACGCTTGTATCGTGGACGGAGCGCGGAACAGCACCCGCAACAACCTGTAAAGAAATATATGTTTGTAAAATAATTAAAAAACAAGGATAATATACTTCAAAATTATTGGTATAATATTGTTGGAAATTATTTGAAGTAAATGGCTAAGATGCAGATCAAATACAAAACACCACAATAGATAAATAATGAATGAACGACTGGGAAAGTCATCTTTATGATCTTACATCTTCCCTTGCACATAAAAAAAGATTGAAACTAAATTACATACATTAAATAACAATATGCAATCCATAAGTTAAAAAGATCTATACAGTAATGGTTTACTAGTCACGAATTTTCTAAAAATAAAGGACTGATTACAAAAAAAAATATATCATAAAAAAATAAATAAGTACTCTCAATTTGAAATTCAATGGTGATTACAATATCCAATTTAGCAAAAAAAGAAGATAATTATGATACCTGCTTACTCTGTAAAACACGAAAGATACGGGTAAATGCTGAAAACATGTTTCTCGTTTCTATAATATAAAACTATACAAATATTACATAATACTCTACAACAGACAATATCTGGCTTACGAATAACGTTATTTATAAGCATAATATAATCTATGATCGAAGTATTTTATCAAGTGGCGTTTGGTTGGTAATAAAATGTATTACATACTGATATAATTTAAAATAAAGGTCATATCTAAATAAAATCTTCATATGTAAATCGGACATCGCGTATGTCGCGTAATATATTAGGGTACTAATATAGGGTAGTGTGTTGTGTAAGATACAATTATTACAACTAACGCGAAATCTGAACAGATATTTTTTTTTAAAAATGAATTAAATAGTAATTATTGAACAAAACGAGTAGGGTGCTAACATTATAACTATTGAGTATGTTTCTAAATTATTGACTTTTAATATCTAAGAACACAATTTTGACTAATATAAAGTCGTTTTGGAACTATCCTTCCCAGACCTACCTCTTTTGACCCAATTCTGGGTCAAAAGAGGTCGGGGTAAGATGTCTCTATCTGTGTTATAATTTTGTAAATTTTCTATATTTTTTAATAATTTACATACTCTATAAAGAGTATGTAACCAAATTTTAACTAAATAGAAAGTGAGTGAAGAATGAGTGATCTTTTTTATTAATTGAATATGTGAATCTTTAAATGTTCATAAGATAATTTACAAAAAGAAAGTTCACATAATCTTAAAAGTTAATTCAAATATTCTCACCTCAGTTTGCATAAAAGACAAAGCAAGCGAGTGCAAGGGTCACCTAGTGCTAAGTAAACACTGCCATCCACGATCCCGTGTTACATCAAATGGGCTACAGTTGCGTTACCGGCTTTTAAAGTGAAGATAGAAGAGCTTTAAGAATATATCTATTTCGTTTTGACTTTAAAACACTGCCACATAGGCCGTTACACTATGGCGTGGCACTTGAAAGGAAACATCTCTATATTTATGCAAAATGTTAACATAGTTTAATTATTACTACACAAAATTATTTTTTAAAAGAAAAATAAAATTCACTCACATGTCAAATACACAGTACGGCTGATGAAGAAGCATGTCCGATGAGCAATTTTACGCATTGGTATCATTTGTTCACTCACTCAACGTATGTTTTGTAAAACTACACTTAAGCCATAGTTATTTATGCGTGTTAACACTTGCATATATTATATAAACGGGTTCTTTTAGAAATACATCACAATAGTCATTTAATATTTGGTATAATTATTTTAAGGACATCCATAAACAATATCATGATTAAAATAATCACAAAATATTTTTAAACGTTGCTTTAAATAAAATGTTTGAACTTTAACAGTCAATGAATACGACGCGTCTTTGCTATTCTCTATGATTATATGGAGTTTCATTAATTAAATTATGCAATATGTAGGTATTTTTTACAGATATATTTTAAGTAAAATCAGGTTTCTTATTGGCCTAATTTATTCACACAATGAAGTATCGAACGTCCAATCGCAATCGGTATTTAACTATTAAAGTCGTCCACAGAGATATCAGTTTGCCTTTATCGTACATTAAATATTTCAATATATATATATATATATATATATATATATATATATATATATATATATATATATATATATATATACATATATATGTCTTATTAGCTAAGCACTAATTGCATGTCTTTGAGTGCGCCTATTAAGATGTTAATTTGATTTGGCCTGCTATTTTAAATATAGATATTTATAATTAACAAAGCTGTATCATCCGAGTACAAATATAACATATTTCAAATCGACAAAAACTTTAATAGACTATGGATAACAGGAAAACGGTAATTATTTCGGACGCTATGGAAAAAATATACGAGTTAGTAGTAGTTATTTATAAAGTTTCAAAAATATATATCCTTTTCAATGTAACGTAGTATTTTCTTTGCTTTACAGCTTATGCTTTGAACGAAACATTAACAACATTGTTGTAATATAATGTTCATGTTTATTAATACTTTTTGTTTTTTATTTAATCTAAATTATTAAACTTATTAATGTATAAGTACATTTGAATATTTTAAAATATTATGACAAGTACTCATATACCTATAACTTAAGTTTAAAACTTAAAACAATAAAACTTTACTAGATAAAAAACTCACGTAAAAATCTTATCAGGTAAAAAAATAAATGATCTTAGTAATTGTTTATTAATGACAAAACAAATCTATTTCCATGAGCATTATTTTATCTTGTTAGTACGTGTATTATTTTCTACGTGAAATTTTGCAAGCCCAATTTGACTCATTATCCAGATTGAGCTGAAATTTGGAATATGACTGCAGTTGTGATGACAATGAATTAACGAGTTTTCAATGATGTTGTTAGTGATAAATAATAGCCAACGCAATGAGAAGGCGGATTGCATTTTTTTGTAAAAAATAAAAAGAATGTAATGGTTTTTTACAAATATATAAAAATAACTTTATAACCTATATTTAAACAATATATATATATCTCACTTTTAGGGATAAAGATTATCAGTTTCACACTATGTCATGTAGTAAAATGTTAAGATACTCCATTCTTCACCTTCCATTTTTTTTCCAAAATTATGTGTTTAGTGCAGAAATTCAACACCACGGTTATTGTTTTTATCAGAGCGAGAGAATGAAAATAAATCGTGTTATTCGCCCAAACCAAAACTGAACTCATAATACGTAAACGAGTTTACGTTTCTACCCTATACCACGAAGGCCTGAAAATACTTGATTTCCTATTTATAGCCAAACTCATAGATTTATTATTAGTGCTTATTTAAAAATTTATGTATTTTTTTTAAATGTGTCTTTTACTTATTAATATTATTATTTCCACAATACTAATTGCAACAAGGTCAATTGAAATATAGTTAGTTGATGTATGTATAAAAAATATAGCAAATAAAAATGCATATTAAACGGGCTTGAATTCGAAAAGATTGATATGCCATTGAGTTTTAATAAGAATTAAAAACATAACACAAAATATTTTTACTATGTTTTAAATTGTTATTCCACACTTAGGACAGAAAATTTTTAAATTTAAGTTAGTATGACACAAAATAGTTATTATGATATATAATTAATAAATATTATATTTTCAAGTAAATTGTTATTCTAAAATTTTATCATAGATATAATTATTTTTTTCTTTTTTACATCTTAAAAAGATACCCAACATAAAATGTGGTGTATTAACACTAGTGGCACCGTCGAGGCAAAGGCTATGAACCTAGCTATGAACAGGATATACTTACAAAAAAAAAATTTTGAAGTAAAAATAAAAAAAAAAAATAAGTACGATAAAGCATCAATATTTAAGCACTATTCACTAAATTCATTGTCACAAATGATTATTTATATTATATTAATTATTATTTTAACACGTTTCTATCACATAAGAACAATATACAATTTATTGAATTAAATATCGAAGACAGTGTCCGCACTGTGACGTTCTCGCGTGAGCACTAGCTAAGATAACGTATCTACACTTTAGGCGAGTAGACGTCAACTACTACAGTTGTAGAGTAATAGTTGAAGTACTAAACATAATTTTCATATGATTTGAAAACATATTATATTGATGTATAAAAATTACAAACAATATTTTACAAATATCGAAATTTTCCCGGTAAATTTTAATTTTAATAACGTTATGCGTATACAATTTATTTATTCTCTATAATTATATAAGGTATGATACTCAGTATAGGCATTTAGGTGGCAAAATTAGGAGACAACACCGAATTATCACTAGGAATCACAGGAACAACATAAAAATATCCGCGAACAAATAACATTAAAATAAAAATCGGTTTACTGGTTTAAAAGGAATATAAATATAGCTGAATTTACCAAACTAGGTGAAAAGATTATCAGAACATTCGCCTTCAGATAATTAACACATGATGCGCAAACAACATAATATCGATAAGAGTAATTAAAATAATTCGCTATAAAATTCGGTTAAAGTTGTAATAATGTCATATATACCATAGAAAACAAAATATCAATTTTCGCAACATACATAATTACCGTTATATAATATGATATGAGGAAAAAAAAATATGTAGAATATAGTAATATAGTACTACTTTCTTTATTATCTGTTGTTAAAATTTCAGTATATACATAGGTACATGAACGTCTTAAATAAAGGTCATCGTATACAAAGTAAGCACCGCGCGCCGCCAGTATCCTATGTTTATTGATATGCTTCATTGGTTTTACGCTCTATTTATGTTGTGGATCATTTTCAAGTGGTTAACACGTTTTTTAAAAGACATTTGTAGGAGAAATTCAATGGAATTAAATGTTTTTTTTTTAAATATAAACATATAATAATAAATGCAGACTAGAATTTCACCACTTAACACGTAATGCCTCAAAAATTCATCAAAAAGTGGTAAACAGAAGTGTCTTTATGGGAACAGAATTACCACTAGATTACCAGATTTTCTTTGCATATCTCGTTATGTTCAGTATATAGCGTAAAATTAAAATTATAATAATGAGAATAATAAAAATATACTTTTAATTAATAATTGTTTCAAAACTGTAGTTAACTAATTTTAATATCTGAATATAAATTAAATACACAATTCAAAAGTTGTTTTTCTTAATAAGAATTATACAAATGTGTATATTAACTTAAACGTATATAAAGAAAATAACATAATATAATAATATCTTGATTTTAGAATATTAATTTATATATATAATATTCTTTATTGTACTAGAAAAAAATAAAAACATAAATATATAAAAAAACAGTGTACAAAGGCGGACTTATCTCTTTAAGAGATCTCTATTTATTTCAAATTAATGAAAATTAAAAATTATAATATGTCAATAATAACTTAATAAATAAATATTATAATTTAATAATATAAAAAAATAAATAATAAAAATCTATTGTAATTAATACTAATATTTTTTAATAATTCGTCAACATTATTATTTTTTATGATTTTTTAAATCTACATGTCCCATTTTCCCTAAGCGTCCTCCAAGCAGAATATAAAAGAAAGTAAAGAATCTTACTAGAATATATTTCTCTACAAGCAACCAAAGTTCCTAAAAAAAAAGGTTATTCACAATACTGGAAATCGAACCCACCAGGTGGTGGGTTCGATTCCCAGTATTGTAAATAAATTATTGACAGCCAGACTAACTGCTGCGTTGAACGCGTGACGAACGTTTTAACATAATGTGTTTCTATTTTTTGAACTCAATATTTATGCTAGATTTATGCTAGATTTAGGATATTATTATATTTATGCTAGATTTAGGATATTATTTAAAGAAATTAATGATACAATATTAATATTAAATCTACTTTGGTTAAGGCGATCAGGAAATCTGACATTAAAATCGATTGTGAAAAGAAAAAGAATAATCAAGTAAAATAAAAAAAATAAACTCACTTCATTTTCCTATTAAACGAAAAAGAGAAAACGCGTTAAACCAATATGTAAAAAAATACTAAGCCACTTTTGATAAAACTTAAACTAATATTTTTTTAGGGTCGAATAAAAGTAGAAGGGAACAAAACAGTACAGATAAAAACAGAATTTTAAATGAACTGTAAACGGTTTGAATTGAGAAAAGGATATGATGGGAATATCGTATAAAGGAAACCACAATGTAATCTGTGGTTAGACTTGTGACATAAACATGTCATTACATGAAATAGTACGCTTTAGATCAGTCTTTCTCAAAGTGGGTCATACGCCCCACCATTTTGGCAATTGGAGGTGGGCAATTAATGATTTAACCAAAAAAAAATTACCTCCTCCCCCTAAAGGTGTTTTAAGCCAAGCTTGGCTTAGGAGATAAAACCACCATAGTTTTAGAAATTCAGAAGTGGGGCGTGGACTAAAAAAGTTTGGGAAACACTGCTTTAGATAGACGACGGTAGGATTATAAATATGTATATTTTGCAGCTTTAACGTGTATCCAGCATATGGTAGATTATTCAGTGGGAACCTGGGAGCTTAGTATTAGGACTCAGGAACCTAGTGTTAAGATACTCCGTTTCGTATCCCACTTTCGCCGTATTTGGGGCATTGTGTTTCGGAGCGGACCTTGAGTTTATTAGGTACGTAACTCAACGTCGTGATTTGCCTTGTTAACAGTGCGGTGAAATGAAAATATTAAATATTTCATTTGATAATATAAAATATATGTTGAAGTGGGGATCGAAGTCACAATCTGTCGCGTTTACACGCTTGTGCCCCTGCGCACCGACAGGCATCTAAACAAAATGTATGTATGTCTAATAGTAGTTAATAAATCGAAAATTGAAGTAATAATGAGGGATTTGTAATACAATTGTCCCAGTTCTATGCTGTGCTGTAAGTTAGACTGTCTGTATGTATGTCTGTGCTACAGTAACAGCCTTATGTAAGAACCAACTTGAGTCCGGTTTTTTTTTAAATCGAAAGCACTGTCAGGATGAGGTATTAATTTTTATTTACTTTATTAATGATTGTTGAATAGATTATTTTAAACTGTGTTATCAATTGGGAAAGTGATGATTGCCACGAACGAAAAATAAAAATCAGTAAAAATGTCTTTTATCTTTACTGAAAAATCTAAGTGAGCACTATAAAGTGGCAGACGTGTTCAAAGTCGTCGGAACGACTGCTCTGCTCTTTAGCGTATTTAGTGATCTATAATAATATATGTGCATACCTACTTGTCATCTTTTTAACGCGATTAGGTCTACGTATAGATTAGGTTAAGGCTAAGGTCTTGTATCTTGTGTTATGGTATTATTAGTTTAAAGATGAATAATAATTCTCTGACGGCGTTGAGTTCCGCCACTCAACATGCTTTAATTGAAACGTAGTGAACTCAAGGTCCCTCTTTGCCTACGCTTGGTCTCGCACATACCTAGATGTGCGGGATACAGCGTGAAGCTGCAAAATAACCTGGCCCTGTTTGAATTAATATAAATGATATAGTAAAATGACATAGTAAAAGAACAGCTGTTGAATATATTGCCGGTTTGCCTGTGCGTTTGTACGCGTATCTCAGAAACGGCTAATCAGATTTAAATGCATGTTATACTTTTACATTCTGGCAATATTCCTTCAACATTTAGAGTTTGATTCATTTAAAACGGTTGAGTCAAAGTTACGTCAATTTAAAATATTTAGTTTAATTAATTTTTTAATTATTCAGTTAATAAAAAAAAAAATGTGTAAATTCGTTTTCAATATATATATATAAATATATATATATCTATACATATATATATAAATATATATATATATATATCTATATATATATTAATTTAAGCGGACGATGCCGCGGGCGGATCACTAGTTAATATAATTTTGTTCTTTTTACCCAAAGTGTTAAGAACAAAAACTTAAATAGTTGTATAAACATTATCTTATCGTTATCAAATATAAAATTTATTGGACTCTTAAACATTATTTATTACGCGCGGGTCCCGATCGATCTAGTTATAGTATATAATAAGAGTTTCGATTTAACCATTCAATTCGGCTAAGGAGTATCCCGCTCGAGGCACTGTAGTCAGAAGGAATTTAGAAATTTAGCGTTAGGACGCTTCGTTTATGAATTAAAAGCATGGTGAGTGGTGGAGTTCATCGCCGCGCTTTGCCTTGTTACCAGAGCGAAGCAATGAAAATATTAAATATTAAATTTCCTCAAGTGGAAGTCGAGCCCAAAACCTGTCACATTTAGTCGCACGTTTGTGCACTTGTGCCGAAAAATTGTTTATAATATTACAAATTCCTAAGCGTAAGACCCTGACTGACTGACCCTGACTGATCAATTAATTTCAATATACATAGATCTTATGCAAATAATTACATAAACACTTTTTTTTATTGAGAAAACATAACATAACAAGTTATTTATTAAATTAAAGTAGAATAAAATAAATTACATTCAAATGGATTTTTTTAAAATTGATTTTGATTTTTTTTAAATATTCATAGCAGTATTACCAAAGAGAACTTTTCCATTTGAAAATTTTTAAGTCTGTTACGATTAATGACACTTTAAATTATTATGTTAACCTTCTGTAGCTTTTGCCATAACTAAAAAATATGTACTTTTTAACCACCAATGCAAAAAGAAGGCATACATTTGACCTGTATTTCTGTTACAACGTAGCTCTTGAATGGATGAACCGATTATCGTGCGGTTTACTTTAATCAAAAGATTCTTAGCATGTTTTAAACAACCTTACTATACATATTTTACACAACAATATTTTATATATAATCTAATAGCGAGGGCAATCTTGGCAACTTGATTCAGCCCAATTTATCTCGTGGATGCTACGATACCTCGTATTCACAGCGTTCGGTAAATGTCAGTCGGCCTATGTATATCGAGTCTGTCGCATTGCTCGTGCAATCAGGTTTTCAGGTTAGTTAAATAGGTGACTCTAATTTAGTACGTCATATTGGTAAAGACTTGAGAGTAAATATATTATCTATTTTTAACATATTAAAAGTGTTATTCCAGAATTATGAAAGAAAAATATTTTCTTATTTAAAAAAAATGTATAAAAAAAATTCTCCTTGAATTGGAATTCACCCATCAGTGATGCTTCAATTTAAATAAGTTTAAATATATAGTATATAAAAACTTTCGACGTAGCTGGATGATAACGTATACTCGTAGTTAAGCCGTCAGAACGTTTGAACGGTTTCCGTAAAGCGTTGGTTCAAATCCTGCCAGGTTAGATTTTTATACGTTTTCCATATAAATAATACCTATTATATAATGGTAGCCTTCGTAGCGTACCTTCATGCAAAGTTTCAACTTTCTAAACCCAGGAGTTTCGTCTGTGCATCGTTATATATAAGAACTTAAATGTTTTTTTTTAATTATTATTTTCTTTAGTATTTAAAAAAAAAAAAACAAGATTGTCTATTTTATAATCGCTATTCAATACACCTATCTTGCGTACATTGATAGAAAAAATTCTACAATAGATTAATTATATTTTAATTATCGTGTTTTATATAATAGGGCATTCATGGTGACTGCATGTAACGGTTGCGACTTCAAATACTGTTCCAAGACCAGGTGTACATACCTATTAGGTATTTCCACCTGCGTATACCGCGAATTGTTTAGTATTCGGCCAAAAAAAATAATAAAATTTGCTTAAAGTAATATAATATGTCTCAGAGATGTGAGGACAGTCGTGGCGCATGAGCACGAGCGTGCTACTGTAAAAACTACAAAGCGACAGGTTGCGGGTTCGATACCCGTTCGAAGAAATTAGATATTTAATATTTTCATCCCTCTGGTACAGAGGTAAAGCGCGGCGTTGGGTTATGACCAGTTTTCACATAATGTGTTAAATGGGTGGAAAGTATGGAACGATATGTATAATTACGCGGCATTGAGTTCCACCACTCAACACGCAATGCCTCAAATTCGGCGGAAAGTGGGGAACGGAAGTGGAACGGAGTGTCATAACACTAGGTTTCACTTCCGTTCCCTCTGTCTACCCTGCCTAATGCGGGATACAGCGTGAAGCTGAAAAGAAAAGAATATATATATATATATATATATATATATATATATATATATATATATATATATATATATATATATATATATATATATATATATATATATATATATATATATATAAGTATATAAGAATATTATTTTTATTACTATTATGCGTGATTCAATCTTTAAAAACGATCGTATATAAACGTTGTTATCTTGTTAACCAAAGATATTGTTATAACAAAGAAATTCGAAACTATTTATAATGAAATATCGAATTTTCACCTCAGCCTTCACATTTATTTCTATCTGTATGAATTTTCTCTCTAATATTTTGTAAATGCTACTCTCACTCGGCTTCACGCTGTATCTGGCACGTGGCAGCGTAGGCAGAGGGAACCTAGGAACCTAGTGTTAAAACATTGCCGCCGAAAATGAGGCATGGCGTGGTGAGTGGCGGAAATCAACGCCGCGCTTTGCCTTAAAACTAGAGCGAAGTAATGAAAACATTAAATATTTAAATTGAAAATATTAAATATTTCTTCGAGTGGGGATAGAACACACAACCGGTCGCGTTTAAAGTCTCAGGCTTGTGCCGCTGCGCCACGACAGACATTTTGTAAATATCCTATAGTTATAAAGAAAAACGAGAAATAAGCACAAGCGGCGTTGAGTTCCGTAACTTAACACGCTATGCCTCAATGAAAATTAAACGATGCGTCTTTTGGGAAAAGAGCGTGAGAGCGTGAAGCTGCAACAGAAGCGAATGACAACATATCTATACATACATATACTAAATTTGTAACTAATTTTTTTTTTATGGAAAAGACGGCAAACGAGCGTACGGGTCACCTGATGGTAAGTGATCACCGTCGCCCACGGCCCCGTGTAACTCCAGAGGAGCTACAGCAGCGTTGCCGTCTTTTAAGGTGGATGGGCACCGGGGCCCGGCATTATCTAATGCGAAACGCAGTGGCCAAAGCCACTACTTAACGGTCTTAAATGCCGGGGGTGGTAATAATCCGGTCGAGTCTGCCCATGCGTGTTGCCATTACCGGCAACGTGACTCTACCACGCGCACTTTAGTCGCCTCTTACGACACCATCAGTACCAGGGTGATCCTATTCTAAGCCGGAATCACACGGCAGAGCGGAATTACTGTCTGTACATGGAAATTATAAATATATCAATGTGATACAACCAAAATCAATATTTTACAAGTTTTGTCTGATTATTTTTGTATTTCTATTAATCTCGGGAACGGCTTAATCAATTTTAAATTCATTTTTTATATTGTATTTTGATAACCTTCCCTCAAGACTTAGTGTGTATTTCAATCAGATCATAAATAAAATCTTTTTATCAGTTTCACGCTGTATCTCAAGCAATCAGCGAACGGGCCCTTAATAATGAATAAATTAATGAAAGTCTATCTTGAAACTACGAAAAAAAGAAACAAAACAAACTTTTAATGCAAAAGTTATCTAAAAGCTTTCATACAGTTGCTTTAATAAATTTGATATAGGCAAAGCGATATCGATTTCATCCCTTTCTCGGAGCTGACTACGACGGACGATATTTAGGTATTTGAGTTTGGTTATGAATAATTAGGCTGCCGTATTTCTTTCTAGAGAATAGAATTTTAAATATATATATATGGTAATAAGGCAAAGCGCGGCGTTGAGTTCCGCCATTCAACACGCAATGCCTCAAATTAGGCGGAAAGTGGAGAACGGAAGTGGAACGGAGTGTCTTAACACTAGGTTCCCGGGTTCCCTCTGCCTAACCTGCCTCGTGCGGGATAGGTACAGCGTGAAGCTGAAAAAACATGTATGTATATATGTGTACGAGGCTTGTCGTGGAGCAGGGACAAAAGTGAGAGATTATAAACGCAAATGGTAGTGGGTTCGATACGCACTCTAAGAAATTGAATAAGTAATTGTAAAAGTTTTGAAAAAACTATGATTTTTTCGCTTTGGTAACAAGACAAAGCGCGGCATTGAGTTCTGCCAATCAATACACAATATCGCAAATTCAACGGAGAACGAGCAACAAAAGTGTCTTAAATGGGAACTAAGTGTCTAAAACTAGGTTCCCAAGTTCCCTCTGCCTATACTGTGCCGTACCACTGTGCGACGACTGTAGGCCTCAAGGAAGATAATAATGATTAGATATAAAAAACATAATAACATACAGTAAATATTTCCTGGTAAATCTAATTACATACTCGTATATTGTACCGTAACATTGAACGTAAAAAAATACTTACATGTTATTCCAAGAAGTATCTATTTAAGCATACATTTAATAGGCAGAAGGAGAAGGAGGGAGGGAGGGAAGGGGGGAGCCTGGGAACCTAATTTCAAGACACTATTCCCATTAAGAGAAAACGGAAGTCTCTCTAGAATACTCAACTCTACTCAGCTTCACGCTGTATCCCGCACATGGCAGGGTAGGCAGAGGGAACATGGGAAGCTAGTGTCAAGACACTGTTCTACTTCCGTTTCCCACTTTCCGCCGAATTTCAGGCATTGCGTGTTGAGTGGCGGAACTCAACGTTGAAAATATTAATTATTTCATTTCTTCGAGTGGGCATCGAACCCACAACCTACCACAACCTAACCACACGATAATTGACAAATACTGTAGTTTCGGTGCGGCCGAAAGTTTCGGCTGTTTTCTGGCCGAAACCGAATCTATGGCCGAAACTAGAATTCTTGGCCGAAACCGAAACCGAACTTTCAGTCGGTCACTAATATTTTATATTCCATTGTAACATCTGAACTAATCAATCCAATTTTAACTAATACGGTAAATTGGATTACAAAAATATTATATTTAGGCAGTCTAAGGCAAGATTGTGAGTTCAGTTAGAAATATATATTTTTTTCATGTTATGATAACGAAGTAAAGCGGCGGCGTTGAGTTCCGCCACTAAACAAGCCTCAATAACAACTTAAGTAATTAAGTGGAGCTTTAGGTACAAAATATTTATATTTAGATTAGATTAAAGAAAGGCAAAAACGCGACATTGAGTTCCGCCACTCAACACGCAATGCCTCAAACTCGGCGGAAAGTTGTGAACGGAGTGTCTTAACTCTAGGTTCCCAAGTTCCCTCTGCCTACCATGCTAGTGCGGGATACAGCGTAAAGCTGAGTGAGAGTGAGATTACATTTAGACATTAGATTAGATTATAAAAAATAATTTCTCAAGTCTAAAATTTATTTGAAAAAAAAAAAAATATTCAAAGTGTTTTATCAGCAACAATAATACAATTACAAATAACCTTTACCAAAAGACATAGATATACAAGTGCCTCAAATTCGGCAAAGCGGCTCTTGAAGTGGTAAAAGGAACGCAGTGTCATAGCACTAGGTTTCCAAGTTTCCTCTGCCTAGTCTGTCATGTGCGGGATACAGCGTGAAGCCGAGTGAGAGAGTGAGTGATAGAAAGATAGATAAAAAAGAAGACATGTGTTTCAAAATTATCTATCTTTCTCTTTGTGTATGTGTCTGTGGCACTGTAGCTCCAGAATGAATTATCCAATATGAGTGCGGTTTTTCAATAGAAAGCCTTGTTTCTTGCTATGTTATATAAAAAATAGATTAGCAGTTTAAGATCTAAAAGCAAAAATATCCGCTTTTGTTATTTTATAAGCCTGTTTGTATTGCACAAGTCAATTATTAAACGAAAAATATATAAATGAAAACAAAATTTTCACGAACATACGTTTAAATTTCCCTTACACACCAAATTAATTCACTTAGCTAATTTTGCTCAACAAAATCTCACTAAACCTTTAAATTAATTTATCTATAGGTATATTTTTTTTGTATTTTTATGTAAAAGAAACCTAAGTTAATAAAAAAACTCCGCGACAACTTGGACACGTGCGCGCGCCAAGGACGACTGAAAACACTGGCGAATGGCAAAAGCGAACTAATGAGAAAGGCATTCTATATTTAAACAGGCTGGCAAAGGCTGAAATATATACATCTATGTTGTGTAAAAATATAAAAATATATATATTCTTATTTAACTTCACGCAGTATACGTAGCAGGCAAAGGGGTACTTGGGCATGTAGTGTTAAGACACTCCGTTTCATTTCCCACTTTTCGCCAAGTTTGATGCATTGCGTATTGAGTGTCGGAACTCTACCGCACACTTTGCCTTGTTATTGGAGCGGAGAAATGAAAATATTAAATATTACATTGCCTCGAGTGGGAATAGAACCTGCAAACTGTCGCGCTTACAGTCGCACTCTTCTGCCTTTGCGCTTCGACAGGCCTCTGAATAAATTATAAGTAATATATTTTGGATAAGCCTTTCATAATGTAATATTCATAGCTTTTCAATTTATAAGTTAAGACGTTATCGTTGCGCATTCAGCAAATGTCGAAGTACGCGACAGTCATTAATTTGATGTTCACTCAAGAGAATATTTTGTATAAATATTTATATATATATTTAAATATATTACACAAACTTGAGCTTTATATATATATATATATATATATATATATATATATATATATATATATATATATATATATATATATATATATATATATATATATATATAATATATATATATATATATATATATATATATATATATATATATATATATATATATATATATATATATATATATATAATATATATATATATATATATATATATATATATATATATATATATATATATATATATATATATATATATATATATATATATATATATATAGATATATATATATATATATATATATATATATATATATATATATATATATATATATATATATATATATATATATATATATATATATATATATATATATATATATATATATATATATATATATGTGTGTATTAAATAAAAAATATAGTACTAAAAAGACCTTTAAGGCATTTTATATTCATAAGACAGAAAGCACACGTCCAAAAGAGAATTACTAATGGCGACGCTCTGTATGCCATTTGTATATCAATTTTAGTTTCTTTTGGGATGATATTATCTTTTAGCCTAACGATATCAGCAAAGACAGCACTATGTGTGCTTTTATTTAGTTTTTTTTTTTTTATTATTCCTTACAATAGAGTCCATGTGGGATTATGAGTTACTAAACGAATTTGGATGGAACTATATAGTAACTTATCTTGTGCAACAAAAACAAAAGAGTTTATTTAAAAAAAATGTAGAACAATTTATATATATATACCTATTACATATCAATAATTTTAAGCAAATGAAGGTGCGTTTGGTTTACTCGTTATTCATATATGTTTTTTTTTATATAGAATAAAAATATAATAACATACATAAATAATAAGCAATGTAGGTAGATTGAATTTGATAACCTAGTGTTAAGACATTAAAATTAAGTTGATGATTGGCGGAACTCATCACCACTGATAACAGATCACATATATATATATATATATATATATATATATATATATATATATATATATATATATATATATATATATATATATATATATATATATATATATATATATATATATAGATATATATATATAGATATATATATAGATATATATATAGATATATATATATATATATATATATATATATATATATATATATATATATATATATATATATATATATATATATATATATATATATATGTCTTAAATAAAAATTATAGTACTAAAAAGACCTTTAAGGCAATTTTAATTCATAAGACAGAAAGCACACGTCCAAAAGAGAATTACTAATGGCGACACTCTGTATGCCATTTGTATATCAATTTTAGTTTCTTTTGGGATGATATTATCTTTTTGCCTAACGAGATCAGCAAAGACAGCACTATGTGTGCTTTTATTTCGTTTTTTTTTAATTATTATTCCTTACAACAGAGAGAATTTGGGATTATGAGTTACTAAACGAATTTGGATGGAACTATATAGTAACTTATCTTGTGCAACAAAAAAAAAAGAGTTTATTTAAAAAAAATGTAGAACAATTTATATATATATACCTATTACATATCAATAATTTTAAGCAAATGAAGGTGCGTTTGGTTTACTCGTTATTCATATATGTTTTTTATTATATAGAACAAAAATGTAAGAACATACATAAATAATAAGCAATGTAGGTAGATTGAATTTGATAACCTAGTGTTAAGACATTAAAATTAAGTTGATGATTGCGGAACTCATCACCATTGATAACAGATCACCGTCTTTACATGTAAGATATATAAAAAAAAATATATATAGGATTTTTGTAATTGTAATATGGCCCAAAATAGTAATGTTAAATTTTTTGTCTGTGCATTTGTATGAAAACTGTAACTCAGAAACTGCTAGTTTTGACTATCATATTTTGGCTACATGTTTGTTTGATTTAAATCATATAATAAATCGTTCAAAATTTTTATACGCTTTTTTAAAAGTTTTAAAAATTTAAGTTTAGTAAATAAAAGGTTTCTTCAAACTTTAAATATTTAATTCAATAAAACTCTTACATTTTCATTTATTTAGCTGAACTTTTAATTTTCAAAGCATAGATATTGGCACTCTCTCAGCTTCACGCTGTATCCCACACATGGCAGGGTAGGCAGAGGGAACTTGGGAACCTAGTGTTAAGACACTCCGGTCCACTTCCGATCCCCACTTTCCGCCGAATATGAGACGATGTGTTGAGTGGCAGAAAGCAACGCCGCGTTTTGCTTTGTAACCAGAGCAAAGAAATGAAAACACAAAATATTTAAATTGAAAACATTATTTTTTTCACTTCTTCGAGTGGGAAATGAATCGTCACACCGTGTCGTCACACCCTTGTTCCGCTGCGCCACGACGGGGCCTTAGATATTGGCTTAAAGTGATAATTTTATAATAACAAAAATGTAATTGATAACTATAAATATAGAATAGATAACTATAAATATAGATTTCCTAGTGAGTGGAAAAACTAAAATCTATTGTTTTTTTCAACAAACCATTTTAAATGCAAAAATTATGTGAATCAATTAAGAACAAAATATAGAAAATAAAATAAAACATATATATGGATCCAAGTACTAAACAAGCTAAGTTCTATATAGGCCATTAGCTTGAAATGACTGAA
The DNA here is from genome assembly GCA_019049475.1 of Eueides isabella. Taxonomy (NCBI): domain Eukaryota; kingdom Metazoa; phylum Arthropoda; class Insecta; order Lepidoptera; family Nymphalidae; genus Eueides; species Eueides isabella. The sequence continues at coordinate 867,580 of CM032407.1, forward strand.
ATAATGAGTAGAAAAAGCAAGCATTTCATTAGAATAATAAAAGTATTAACAATTTTTCAGTCAACTAATTGAAATTTTTATATAAATAAAAAATCTATTTTTAAAATAAAATGTAAGACAAAATTAAAACAAAGGAAAAGATTTTATTTCTCTATTATTTAATACATTGATTGATTGATTGATTGACAAGCCAGCAGTAGTTTCCTACAGGTTAACATTTCTATGTAACTTTGCTGCTTGGAAGGGCCTAACTAATTAATTAAGTAATACTTTGATTTTTATTTCATAAATAGCCATGAGGGCCTGATAATAATCAAAAAAAAAAAATTAAACAGCAGCAGTATGTAATATTACAAAAAAGGTTCTGTATTTATAATATATGTGTAACTGATCACTGTATATGGAAGGACATTTTATAAAAGTTTAGTTTTTGTTAAATTTGTAATTAATAAATAAAATGGTGTAATTCAAATGGGTGAAGCAGCGGCAGAACCCTTGTATGTAAATAAAATTCAAAATTAAAGATAAGATACTTTATTGTACTATTTTTCAAATACTTAGTTTAATGTTTCCTCTTATCGTCCCTGTCTCTTGCTTTTGAGCGATCGTAATCATCATACTTTCTTGATGACACTCGGTTCCTTTTGTCATCTGACCGTCTTTCTCTGGACCTGTCTTCTCGATCCCTAGATCTAGATTTATGCCTTTTACTAGAATAATCTCTTTTTCTATCATACGGAGAACGGGACCTCCTTTCTCTTTTCTTATGACTACTATGATATTTTGAAGATAAAGGAGGTGTTTTAGGCGATTTATCCTTCTTTGAATCACGTTTTGAATCTTTAGATGTAGATGCAGTAGGGGATTCAGCTTTTTTCTCTTCCATTTTGGCTTCTCTTTCTTTTTGAGCTTGTATATGCTTATTAGCTTGATATATTTTCTTCAAGCTTTCAACTTTTGCATCTAACTCTTCAGGATTCACTTTTGTCCTCTTATATAATTGTAGTATTTTAGTACATACATCTCTTATATCTTCTTCGGTAACTTTGAATATGAGGAACCAGTGTGGATTGTTGGGTAGCGGTAAGCCAATCTTGCGGGCTGTCAAATAGATACAGGCACATGCAATAGTCTCTGGCGGGAACCTCATGAAAACATCTGTTCTAAGGGCATCATTCATATAATTCCAGGCCATTTGCATGAGCTGTTTGTTCTTTTCATATTGTAAAACTTGTAGATACACTACAATCAGTTTGTGTGGGTGTTTGACATGAACACAAAATCCAAGTTCTTTTAATATCCTTCTCTCGGCTTTAATGACTTGATTTTTAAGTTCTATATAATTTTGATCTACTATTAATGGAGATATTGTTTTTTGAGCTCTAACTTGCTTTATATGATGGAAGACATTGATTACATCACGGATTCTGCAAGGCTTTTCCTCAACCTTGGACGCTAAGTAGATACTTCCCATGGCCGTAGTTTCCATAGGATATCTGACGAATGATTTTGAATAGTAGAATCTTTGAAGATACATTTGTCCAGTAGCCATTGCAACTTGAGGTAGTTTTAACAAAATACCAGCCGTCTGTATCATTTCACAACCGAGGATACGTAAGTCTGTCTCAGTTTCAATGTCCAAGCCATCCGATTGAGATGGCGTTTCTTTAAACGTAGATTCTGGCAGTAAGCAGTTGTGCAGGGTCAAAACCACCTTACCATAGGTTTTTTGCGGCTTAGCAGGTGTAGCATTGTTAGTTTTCGTCGGATTTTGTATCGTTGTAGTAGTCATTTTGATTTTGTGAAACTGTATGCGGAACTTTTTGAATTATGAATAAAAAACGCACTTGAATTGTTACGTCACATCACTCGGTAATTTATCACTATAAAAACTTTATTACAATAGCTTTTTATGTGAAGTTATAATGAAAAATTCAACGTACAAAGTAGGAAAACGCGTTCCAATGACAGATATTGAGTGACAAAAAGCAAGATGGCGTCATCTAACCAGATGTCAACGTAATATTAACAAAACTTTTCGCTTATTAGAATGTTAAATATTAAAATGTAAACACTCACCTTGCGCCATTATGTATAACGTTTATTTCAATACACTGAAATAGTCACATAAACTACAGTTTACAGGACCACGGGCGTTAATGTCTGACTCACTGTCAACATTTTAATCGAAGTGTTTTGACTTTTGACTTATTAAACTTTTTACAATTATAAATATACCACTAGTACTAGTACTAGTATATCTATTGTTGAATTATTTTGTTAATTAGAAATAAAATTATTTTTATAACATTTAGTATTATATTGTAACCAAACTTCTATTAAATTTTTTTTAAACACATGACCTTTTCAGGACGAAACCGGAAGTCATTCCGGATTTTCAATTTGGCGGCACTAGTTAAAGTATAGAGGTAAGCAATCAATAACTTGGCATTAGGAGTGTGCCAAAATAATATATACATTCGTGACGATTTAATTCAATTATATAATAGTACAGAATATTTTTATGTGAAAACTGATATCTAAATATTATTTAACAAAATGTTTAAATATAATACTTACATCCAGGATCAGTGCACTTTTGGATAAATGAATCCAAAAAATCATGCCCCTCAGTGGGTTCGAAACAACACTTTACAAATGACATTTTCTCTACTTATATTAAATATTGAAGAAAATATATATTTAACAACGATAACAAGGATAAAATTTTATAGGAACAACTTTAAACTTTATAATAACAATTAACATTTTCTAGGGGTTTCAAGATTATTATCTACGATACTATTAAATTAAATTTAATCTAAAAATATATGGAATCACTATATTTAACAGCACAGATTATTGTATTTAATTTGACATTATGTTAACAAGTTATTGTTTTATTTAATATTGCTTTATTTTGTACACTAAATTTTAAAAATAAACCACTACTATAAAATTAGGTCAAATATGTCACATTTCGGATAAAGAGTGAGAGACTACAGTCCGATCTGTAGAATTAAAAAAATGTCAATGAAGTTTGATATTATACTACTAAAAGAAATGGTTGTGTACTGTGCGATACGTAATGTAAGGCTTATACATGTTACTTGGTCGGATAATGCGCGGTATCTGTCAATGACTTGGTTTGTCATTAATGTTGTACAAGATGGCGTTATTTTATATTTATTTTAATATGTTTTAACGTCTCACCGTTAGATGGCACTTTCAATAGGTTTTTATAATTTTGTTATAGATGTCGTTCAAAGTATAAAATTACAATTTAATTTATAAATTGCAATAAGCATTATATAGAGATATTACGACTCGAGTCTCAACAATGATTATAGTTTAATAAAAGTTAATGAAGATATCGATTTACATGGTATGTTGAATACTTTTTATAAGAATAAAAACTGAATATGTTATGGTTTTTCATGTTTTCGTACCCAAAGGGTAAAACGGGATCCTATTACTAAGATTATTGTCTGTCTGTTTATACAATTGCTATCTGACTGTATACATAGACAGTGGAAATTTTCAAAGATGCTATTTTACTGTTGCATAATAGCCAAAAATACTATAAAATAGATAAAAATGCATGTTGGTTTTGTTGTTTTTACCTAAAAATTTATGAAAACTTAGTGCGCGAAACGAAACCACACTTGTTTATTTTTATTATTAAAAGATAAAAAAAGAAAAAGACACAAAAAATACTTATACATTTAATTTTTCAGTTTATTTTTAGTTAGTTATGGCATTTGAGCGTGCTATTGAAACATAAATCATTGTGCTTATGTCACGTTTAATGAAGAACACACGGAGGAAATTGGTCAAAAAAATGTATATACGCACTCACGTTTAGATTGCATACGAGATTTATGAATCGATATAGAACGTCTATTTCTTTTCAGCTTCACACTGTACCCCGCATGAGGCAGGGTAGGCAAAGCCCTGTTCTCTTTCGAGACTAACTTTATTTTATACTGGCCCCCCGTACCAACCTTGCGGTTATTGACAGGTGGGCCAGTATACCTGCCACTGGGTTTTACCCCAGTGGCAGGGACCAAACAGGTCTGGCTCCTACCACTTGCGTGGTAGTACTTATAGGGTAAGTAGCCCCACGCAACCTCCGACCGCCCACCCGAAGGAAGACGGTCTTCAATCACGCTACCTCTGTTTCCAGATAGGCGCCGGAGCTGTAGGCACGTTCACCTCCCGCATGCAGTCCAACATGCTCGCGACTGACCTCGCTAAGGCCGCCAGAGAAGCCGACTCCCAATTTCCAGTTGGTACCGGAGTTGTAAGGCACACTCACTTCCCGACACGCATCACGCGGTCTAGCCTAGACCTACAAGCGGCTACTTTGGATACGGGTCTAGCTCCCGTCTCTCATGCTAAGCAGGCATGTACCCGAGGTGTAGCAGCCAATCAGTACTTAGGCCGCCACTAACGGTCGCTCCGAACCGCTCTAGGTCCACCAGGCAGCCCTTCGCCTTGGGCCGGTGAAAACACTAGCTTGCTGCGCGCGAGGTCAGACGCCCTGGTGACAATTATACCGGGCAGACGAACATGCCCGACCTCTGCAGCCAACCACAACCACCGCGAGTCCAACACCAAATGACCGGACAGGGGCTTTGGGAACTTCCGGTCCCCGCGGCACCCTAGACAAAACAACCGGACCCGTAGTTCCAGCTGAGACCTGACTATCCCCGGGTATTGGAACAGCCAGGGCCTGTGTCGCTCAGATTCCTCTGAGCTCGCGAACAGGCAACCGTCGAGGCACTAACAAAAGCTTCCCTCTGCCTTACTACTGTCCGAGCAGCCCCGCCCCTTTGAACACAGTCACCCTCCAAAGCAGGTGCTGGAATCAGTTTGCGGTTTTATGGGAGGCAGGGTAGGCAGAGGGAACCCGGGAAACTAGTGTTAAGACACTCCGTTCCACTTCCGTTCCCCACTTTTCGCCGAATTTGAGCATTACGTTTTGAGCGGCGGTACTCCACGTCGCGCTTTGCCTTATTACCAGGGCGAAGAAATAAAACATTAAATATTTAAATTGAAAATATTAAATATTTCATTTCCTCGACTGGGGATCGAATTCAGAACCTGTCGGTTACAGTCACACGCTTGTGCCACTGCGCCACGAAAGACCTCAAGTGTTGTGCATATACAATAAGATAATATAAAAAAAGTAAATGTCACGCATAAGCACTAATATAATTATGTTTTTTAAATTATGCAACATTATTAAACATAAAAAAGACATCTTGCATAACAATTGAAAGAAATGGTAATTAAATAAGTAAATTAAGTAAGTAATGATATTTAATTAAAGCCATTAAAATAATTATAACAATATAAATATTTAATATTCGACCATCTGAAACTAAAATATAAAAGTTAAGTATTATTAATAGAATGATATAATATCAACATTTTCCTTTTGGAAAACCCATTGCATGATTTAGCAAAGGTTTATGTAACGAATAGACTACGGTAGACATCCCGACATAAAACCATATATTAACGTATACATTTGACCGAATTTCTTGACGATTTATAAGTGTACGGTTATTGTTTCTACACATACACAGTTACACACACACATACACACACACACACACACACACATACACACACACACACACACACACATACACACACACACACACATACACACACACACACACACACAAAAATAGACACAAACTGATGATAAAGGCATGCGGTTATTCGGTTCTTGCATGCAGTGGGGTGGGTGTGTTTGAAATTTCAAAGCTGTTCGTAAAATCTTCAACATCTCTAGACACTAGACGCAACGAGTACACTATGGGTTGGTGCGACACTTTTTATTGTGTCACAAAAAGAATTCGTATTCATAAAGGTGTATGTATACACTGAGCAATTAATGTACCGTGTTCTAATATTATAAACAGGTGTTAAAGCATGGTAATAAGGCAAAGCGCGGCGATGAGTTCCGCCACTCAACACGCAATGCCTCAAATTCGGCGGAAATCGGGGAACGGAAGTGGAACGCTAACGTTAACACTAGGTTCCCGGGTTCTTTCTGCCTACCCTGACTCGTGCGGGATACAGCGTGAAGTTAAGTTAAAGCATATTAGAATATGTGTATGTAGATGAATTGTCACTTCGATTTGCACTCTTTGATATATTTTGTATGTAATAAAAAACGCCAAGCGAGGTATGATTGATTATATTTGGCTTTCTATACAAATTAATGAAAATTTAAAAATCAATAATAGGATATTGTTTCTTTCTTGATCTATGAGTGTAGAAATTAGGCATATTTATAGTTTGATTGATAAATGTATGATAGTTTGATTAATACAATACATAAAAGAGGCCTTTCAGTCAGGCACAAGCATGTGACAGTAGACGACAGCCTGAGGATTCGATTTCCACTAGAGGAAATTGAATAATAATGAGTATATTTTTAATTTAATTATTTAATGTTATAAGTAAGAAGACAAAGCGCGGAGTTGAGTTTCGATATTAAGCACGTAGTTCCTTAAATTCGGCGGTAAGTAGGGAGCGGAACGGAGTGCCTTTACACTAGTTTCTTAGCTACCCTCTGCCTAACCTGCCAACACAGCGTAAAGACAAAAAAAGCCTATCGTTTTCAAATTGATTAATTACTAAATTAAAAAAAAAAAAACGATTTTTGCACCGAATGACACTTCAATGACATTTTATTTATATTTTTATTTTCATTTTTATCATTTTCGAAATACAAAACATTTTAAATTATGGTCGACTTTTGGAATATTAAAGTTTAATCTACATTGAGGCCTATCGTGACGCAGGGGGCATGGGCACAAGCGTGTAACTGTAAACGGACAGATTGTGGGTTTGATTTCACTTGAGTTGGGATGTTCGAGACACAGTGCAAAGCTGCAAAAAAAAAAACTCTACGATCATCAATTACTGCTACTTTGCCCCTAAAGTCCATTTTTACCAGGTTAATCCTGGTATCCTAAGTTTCAGTAGCTTAGGTTATAGAGGCATTATTAAATTTTCTGTGTAATTGGAATAATTCTAAAAAAAAACCGTAGATTAATTAATAATATAATATTTTTATTTTACAGTTACAAATACATATGTGACTCGAATTTAAACCAATTTCTTAGAACTAACGTGGATTACATTTTATAAAAAATATTTACGAGTATGTTCCTAACATGACCTTAAAATAGAATCATATTTGAGATGAATCATTCGTTCGTTCGTTTAATATAATAACGTAAAATTCAATTTGTTCCCATATTTATAGGAATTTCTTGAAATTTCAAAGCTCTACAACACGTGATTGGGGCTCATTAGCCTCCTACGCAAATGGAGTAGTGTTATAAGTTTAACCTGACTGACTGAAACTGACACTTCCGAATGAATAAACCGTTTTTTTTTGTTTTTATGGAAGAGACGGCAAACGAGCGTACGGGTCACCTGATGGTAAGTGGTCACCGTCCCCCACGGCCCCGTGTAACTCCAGAAGAGCTACAGGAGCGTTGCCGGCCTTTAAGGTAGATTGTCGCCGGGACCCGGCATTACCCAATGCGAAACACAGTGGCTAAAGCCACTACTTAACGCCGGTCTTAAATGCCGGGGGTGGTAACAATCTGGTCGAGTCTGTCCATGCTTGTTGCCATTGCTGGCAACGTGACTCTACCACACGCATAAATTTTAAATGCGGTTTTATATAAAACCTTGTCCATCGAGGTTTTTAACGTTATTTGATCATAAAATTAGAGTTACGACATGAAGTGATGAAGTAGAGATATTTTTGGGCTGAGGGAGCTTTAAATTAAAAAAAAAATCATTATTGGTCATTACAGGACGCATTCAGTGCGAAAGATATACGTCAAAGCAAGTTGTGAGGCCCGCTTGTTGATATCGTTTTTATTAGTCCATAGATGATAGAGTACTAAATTTCCTTGGTTGTTACACTACGTGGGGAGAATAGTCACATATTGTATGTAGATAAAATGGCCCTTCTTTGGTCCGATAGTTCGCATTTGGGGACTCCTCGAATATTGTATAATATTTTTTCTTCTCTTTTTACCTTCACGCTGTATCCCGCACTTGGCAGGTTAGCCAGAAAAAACTTGATAACTTACCATTAAGATATTCCGTTCCGTTCCCCACTTTCTTACACAGATACCAATGAAAATGAGTCCTTAGGGCTAATTAACGGCTGGTCGTTGTCAGTCTAACAGTCAGTAACGGAAAGATATACATATACTCATATAAGTATACAGGTTTTCATCTTTAAAATATTTCTACATCCGTTACAAAGCTCTCAACATTTTACACTAAAAAATTCAACAAAAACTTTTAGTACATATTAAACCGCTACGTTAGTATATATACATATATCCGTTTATGATGACAAAAACCATATCCAGTTAGATTTAAATAGATTTAACCTGTTTAGTGCTTTTTATTTAGCGGAAAACTTAATATTAAAGAAACTGTTACGAAATTCATTTTAATGTTTGATATTTAATTTATACTAATTTTTTTTATATAACAGGAACATTCGAAAGACTAGCCAAAGTCAAATGGACAAAGCCATGGACGGCCATGGCTTTGTCCATTTGACTTACACCATTTAATTTACAAATATCAATTATTTACTTACCGTAATAAAATATCTGCTGGCTACTTAAGACACATAGATCTTAGACATAGTGGTTATGAATTCAACGATCGTGTTATCATCTGATAAGTCATTAGTAGGTAAACGTTTATTTATCATATATTATATATGTATGTTTATGTTGTGTATGTATATTATGTAAGGTTTGTGTATATATATATATATATATATATATATATATATATATATATATATATATATATATATATATATATATATATATATATATATATATATATATATATATATATATAACGTGAATATTATATTTAATAGGTGTATATTATATATAGATAAATATATTTATCTTATATATGCTTTTATATTTTATTATATTGTAGTTTTTCTTAGCGTATCTCTCTTTCTGTTTATTTTTTTTTCTAATTGTACTTTGTGTGTTCTTTCCCGCTCAATGTCACTCATCCACTTCCACTGGTTGGCTGGAAGAGATCTCTAACGGAGATAAGTCCACTTTTGTACACTTTTTTTTACATGTAACTATCTCCTATGTAACAATTTAGTACAATAAAGAATATTTAATTAATTAAAATTTAGCTAAGTGATAAGCGAGCTAAATATTTTGAATTGACGTAACATTTTTATTAATCATACTATTCAAATAAAACAAACACTTAACGTTGAAGGAAGGTTGCCAAAGTATAATAAGGAAATTTGCATTTAAATATGTTAGTTTAGAGGTATGCCGGGACCGTAGCGTTTGGCGCTCCGTTCTCTCTGCCTACCCCGCTAGGGATATACAATGAACATAAGTAAGTAAGTAGTTGTTTTTCTGAGATCAGCGCGTCGTTAGATTATCTAAAATCATTACTTTGGACTCTATTTCATTAATAAACATCCCCACATAACATGTTTGTGTATATATCCTATATATACAGACAGTGATTGGCTACAGTTTTTTTATAGGAATTGCTCTCACTCACTCAGCTTCACGCTGTATCCCGCATATCGCAGGGTAGGCAGAGGGAACTTGGGAACCTAGTGTTAAAACACTTCGTTTCACTTCTGTTCCCCACCTTCCGCCGAATTTGAGGCGTTGTGTGTTGTGTGGCGGAACTCAACGCCGCGTTTTGCCTTGTACCAGAGCGAAGAAATGTAAACATTAAATATTTCATTTCCTCGAGTGGGGATCGAACCCACAACCTGTCGGTTACAGTCACACGAATGAAATAAGAATTTATAAGAATTGAATATTTATTATCTGTAATAATTAAAAAAAAAAACATATATATTACATAACATAAACTTGTATAAAAAATATAAATATATTTAACAACCTTACAAACCGCCATGATGACTGACGTAAACTAACGTATAGTCGTAATACTGAAGAGCTTGCTCAGTATTCATAGGAGTCACATATGCGTACATTCACTGATTCAAAGCTGTGTTAAAGATTTCAACGAACTTTCAATTTTTGTTATTTTCTTAATCTGACTTCTTTGCACTTCAAACTACATCCGGTAAGGAAGGGAAGACAGGAAAGGGAGATATCCAAAAATAAAGACACTCCATTTTATTAAAATAACTAATTTTGGTGCCATTTCGTGTTGAGTGGCTTAATTTAACTCACTCACTCAGCTTCACACTGTATTCCGCACGTGGCAGGGTAGACAGAGGGAACTTGGGAACCTAGTGTTAAGACACTCCGTTCCACCTCCTTTCCCGACATGGCGGGAGGCATTGAGGCATGGCGTGTTGAGTGGCGGAACTCAACACCGCGCCTTGTACCAGAGCGAAAAAATGGAAACATTAAATATTTAAATTGAAAATAGTACCTAAATATTTCATTTCCTCTAGTGAGGATCGAACCCAGGACCTGTTGGTTACAGTCACACGCTTGTGCCGTTGCGCCACGGCAGGCTACAAGGCCTCAAGGCTTAATTTAACGCTGTGCATGATCTTGTTAACATAGCGAGGAGAGAACTGAACCTACTATGGTCGCGCTTAAAAAAGCTTAAATGATTTAAAATTAAATTACAACACCCTTTCAAAAAATCTTGAAGCCGTCGTGATGCAGTGGTATAAGTGTGTGACTCTAAAGGAGACGACTATGAGATCGATTCCCACTCGTAAAAAACTATTTATATTTGCATTAACATAGTTGAGTTCCGATACTCAACAAGCAATGCCCCGAAATGTTCAGCAAACTGAGTGTGGCAAACGGAGTGTTTCCCTCAGCCTATCCTGCAGTTTGCGGGATACAGCGTGAAGGAAAAAAAAAAACTAAATCCCTTGCTCCGGCCTCCTTTGAAATTTGCAGTATACTTTATATTCGTAAAGCCTTAGTAACGTAATACTTGCAATTTTAACTTTAGAGTTCAGTCGACCTCGAGGTGGCGAAGAGAGCGGTTGTCTCGTGTGGTGCAGTGCATTTATTTTTATAGTGTCGATTTTGATTGTGTTTTCTTTCATTTTATAGTTCTAGTTCATATCATTTTGTGTTGAAACTGGTGTGTGACGTTCAACGATAACGCCGGATGCAATTTTTGGTGAGTTTTTTTCGATCTGTAGTTCCGGCTTTTTATAGTGTTTGAAGTTTTATTTATTTTGTATTTTAATCTGTGTATATTTTTTATACTTTGCCCTGTACATGTTTTTGAAAAAAAAATATAGCAAAAACAATATTAAAAATAAATCTTTTTATAACTTACCTTAAACTTACCTTAAATGTTTTTTTACGAATCAAATCAAAGCTTTTACAAGAAGCTGTGGTATATAAATGTTTGTAATTACACAATGCACTCACAACAACACTCGCCGCTCTAAGTCTCTAACCTTTGCTAGGGAATTGAAAGCTATCTGTATCTGTATATTGACGTCATAGTTTCATATTAAATATCAAATGTACGGTATAATTATCTATATTTTTCTTGCTTCTTAGCAAGGGTTAGGCATAGTTAGAACTTGGGACTCAAGTGGTAAGATATTCCTTTCCAATGTGGGTTTGGTTCTGTTAAATTGAATATTTTATTCATTTTTTTGCTCTGATAATAAGGAAAAAGCGCGGCGTTGAGTTACGTCACTCGATACGTTACGCTTTCGGAATAAACAAAAATGTATTAATAGGAATGAAATGTATTTACATTAGGTTCCCGGGTTCCCTCGATCCACCTACCCTGTTATATGCGGGATACAGCGTGAGGCTAAAAAAACTTTGATATTCTTTCTTTGTTTTTCATTCATTTCGTCCACTCATTCATTCTTCAATACTTATAAAACTTAAGTAAGAAAATTATATTATTATTATATAATAAAATCTATGCTTGCTTATAATAAATCTGTAACTGATCACTGTCTGTACATGGAACGTATATTAAATAAGATCTTACAGGGGATGTTTACTAATGCAATAGGGACTAAAAAGTGGTCTAAGCTGATTCTTTTAGTCAGTTTATCAGTTTGTGTGTTCTTTTAGTCAGTTTATCAGTTTGTGTGTTCTTTTAGTCAGTTTATCAGTTTGTGTGTTCTTTTAGTCAGTTTATCAGATTGAAATACAATTTTGACAAGAAAATATATATTTCTGGTATCTTTCCCTTAACATTTAGCGTTTGGTTTGTTTTATTTAAATCAGTTAATAAATAAAAAAAGTTACGTCAATTTAATATATTTGTTCTTTTATTAATTTGGCATTTTAGTTATCAATGTGTAGATTTTGTCTAAAAATTATAACTTACTTTATTAGAACAAGAAAGTAATTGGATTTCTAAATAAAACAATGTAATTCAAGCAAGCGAAGCGGAGTGGTCGTTACTGTTTCGATAAAGCTATCTATGATTATAACTTTGTATTTCGCGTATATTAATATAGACAGAGAGCACCGATGAGACAGCGGTGGCGAAACTCTACGCTAGCTTCTGGTTTTCATGTGTGCTTCAGGATATATGGAAATTTTCTCTCTCTCATCTCTCTCAGCTTCACGCTGTATGCTACACATGGTAGGCAAAGGGAACTTGGGAACCTAGTGTTAAGACACTCCGTTCCACTTCCGTTTTTCACTTTCCACTGAAATTGAGGCATTGCATGTTGAGTGGCGGAACTCAACGCCGCGTATTGCCTTGTTACCAGAGCGAAGAAATAAAAAAAAACATTAAGTATTTAATTTGAAAATATTAAATATTTCATTCGAATCGAACCCACCACCGTCGCGTTTACAATGAGACTACGACACTACGTAGTGTTCATATCACTACAGAAAGTTTTTTTAATAAAACATAGTGATTTATCACTTAATTTATTTCTATCAAGTCCCCTTCAAAAAAAAAACTAACCCTGCTGATAAATTATAGATATAGCAATAAATATATAATAATTATGCAATATTAACATTTAGATCGATGCGGAGCTTTCGCAATTTACGTTATAAATTCGCGTTCCAAATTCGGCGGACTTGTCGAGGCTATTTAAATCGTTAATGTTTTATTCATCTCTTAAACATATGACTTTTTTGATTTTTTTATTTGTAGAAAAAGTAGGTAAACGCTACTGATTGTCGGTTTGATACTCTGGTTGAGTCACGCTACTCAATACGCTTGAATTTTGTAGGGGGAAATGAGAATCGTAACACTAGGTTCCCAAGTTTAGTAAGTAGTTTAGTTTTAAAATGTTATACCAAAAACAATATTAAAAATATTTTTTGTTTATACCTTACCTTATAGTTACCTCAAATCACACGAGAGCTTTTACAAGAAGCTGTGGTATATAAATGTTTATAATTACACAACACTCACCGCATTAGATGCCCAAATTTCCGTTGCCTACTCTGCCATGTGCGGGGTACAATGTGAAGCTTTATGTTTTAAACAGGGTCAATTGGTTTTTTCTTATCTTATATATGTATATAATATTGTGCATGCTACTCAGTGCACATTGAAAATACAAGTGATCGATCGTCAAACCGAGCAGTTGTGGGTTCGATAGTCACTCGAAGGAATAAAATATTTAACAGTTTTAAATGAATTAGATGCCCAAGTTTCCGTTGCCTACTCTGCCATGTGCGGGGTACAATGTGAAGCTTTATGTTTTAAACAGGGTCAATTGGTTTTTTCTTATCTTATATATGTATATAATATTGTGCATGCTACTCAGTGCACATTGAAAATACAAGTGATCGATCGTCAAACCGAGCAGTTGTGGGTTCGATCGTGACTCGAAGAAATAAAATATTTAACAGTTTTAAATGAATTATTTAATATTCGCCGCTCAACACGCAGTGTCTTAATTTCAATGAAAAGTTGGAAGCGTAACGCGAATTAACACTAGGTTCCCAGGTTCCCTCTGCCTACTATGTGTCTGTTATATTGCGATGTTGAAAAAAAAAAAGATTTTGTACCAATGACAAAAAAGATATTGTCTAAAAAAAGTCGAATTATATACAGACATAAGGTTTACGAAATAATCACTATAAATAATACGTTTACTTCATAATTACTTTTTGATCCATTATTAAATAGGTAAATTAAGAAAAACAGAACAAAAAATACATTTTTTATTATGGCAACAACAATAATAATTAATAACACATATGTATGTACAGTCCATTTCCATTGTAAAGGTAAAGTGTTACAAGAATTCTGAACTCTGAACTTTACTCTCTCTTTTTTATTCTATATTTAGCATTCTTTATAAAAAATACAATTTCTACAGCCGCAGGCGAAGGAGCAAAAGTTTGCGACTGAAACGCGACAGTTTATAGGTTCGATTCCCACTCAAATAAATAATATTTTTCATTTTTAGAATATTTAATATTTTTAGCTTCTTATTCGACGATATAGCGAGGCAAAGCGCGGCGCTAAGATCCGCCGCACAACACGCTATGCCTCCACATGTAACAAAACGAAAAGTGGGGAATAGAGTGTCTTAATGGGAACGGAATGTTTAAACACTATGTTCCCAGGTTCCCTCTGCCCATCGAGTTATATGCGAGAAACAGTGTAAAACAAAAAAAAAAATCGACAGCCCATCTCTACAATGACTAGCCATACTAAAATTATACATTTACGCAGAACTGTATGCAAATACTTACGATACCTACGATAACATTATTTATCCTGTTGTTGTTAAAAGTTCTTCCGCGAAGCAGAAAGAAACATTTAGGACTTATTTATTTACTTATGTGAGGGAAATAAATGCTGCTACATGCTAAACCGAATAATCAAGGAAACATTTGTATAGTTAATAAATACAAACTCTCAGCTTCACGCTTTATCCCGCACATGATAAGGCTGTCCACCTTATCATGTGCGGGATAAAGCGTGAACTTCGGTTTCCAGTATAAAGATACTCAGTCCCATTTCCCAATTCAGAATTGGTGGCATTGCGGATGAAGTGGCGAAATTTAATGCTTTTCCATTTTACCAGCGATAACAGGAAACATTAAAAAATTAAATTGAAAATATTAAATATTATATTTTTTCAAGTAAGAATCGAACGCCATTGTGCGTCTGCGCCACAACAGGCCTCTTGTATTGTTAATAATATAATAAATCACCAAAATGTACTTGAATCCACTATATGCTGACTGACATGACGTAAACGGTGTTAACTTTTATCAGATTAATTAATCAATTAGACATAACGTCTTCTTTTATTAAAACATTTAAAACAATTAAAATAACATTTTAAGCTCTCCGCTGTATTATTCTCATAGTACTCATACTCATACTCAGCTTCACGCTGTATCCCGCACGAGGCAGGGTAGGCAGAGGGAACCCGGGAACCTAGTGTAAAGACACTCCGTTCCACTTCCGTTCCCCACTTTCCACCGAATTTGAGGCGTTGCGTGTTGAGTGGCGGAACTCAACGCCGCGCTTTGCCTTATTACCAGAGCGAAGAAATTAAACTTTCCTCGACTGGGGATCGAACCCAGAATCTGTCGATTTCAGTCACACTCTTGTGCCGTTGCGCCACGAAAGGCCTCAATCAAAATTCTCATAGTATTTCTCATTTTTCAAAATATGACGTATTACGTATCAACCAGTACTTTGTAACCTAAACAATAAAACTATAAATCAATTTTATTATTCCATAGAAATATTAAATTCTCATAAATGAAATTTAAATCTACGTACAGGAAAATGTTTAATTAGCAAGTGGCGTCATCACTACCGACCTACGCCTGCGCCCGCGCATGTTCAACAATAAAAAAATGTACGAATCTTCTACACGATATACAATATATATACATATATACGTATAACAAAGTTATCGCTACACTTTTTGTTCCGTTTCACCGTTTTTTTTCTTTGGTTTTGGTTTTTTGAACACTGTACAAGTTTTATATGATTGTACAGGGAATTTATTTTGTAGACGAATTTTGTTGTTGAAGAGTTCCAAGTTCTCTATTGAATGCGAATCTCACCAGACTCACTCTCACTTCCGTTAAATTCAGCTTTGTTCCTTGTCGCCATTTTTAATAGGTTCCCAACATATTAATTGGGAATAAAAAAAAAATAAAAATAGCTCAATTAAGCTTGCTTCAACATTCGATGTTTTGAAAATTGAGAAGTAAAAACGAGTGTCTCGACACAGAGATGCCTTCTTTTGAAAGAAAAAGCAAGATGTTACCGAAACTTTTAACTAAAAAGACATTTTTTTTTGTTTTTTTTTTATACTAGATATTTTTAAACCACTCACTCACTCGGCTTTAAGCTATCCTGCAGACGGCAGGGTAGGCAAAGGGAACTTGGGACCCTAATGGTAAGACACTCCGTTCCACTTCTGTTCCCCACTTTCCGCTGAATTTGAGACATTGCGTGTTGAGCGGCGAAACTCAACGCCGCGCTTTGCCTTGTAAATAGAGCGAAGAAATGAAAACATTAAATAGTATCTACTATTATACTATTATAAAAGGCTTTCTTTATATATTAATAGTAGATATTTATAATATATAAAGAAAGCCTTTTATTTATTCAAAAATTATACATACCTATTTATCAATACAAAAATCTATAAATACTGTTGCAACTCATGTATATTTAAGACATTTAAAAAGAATTAAAATCCCTGAAAACAACCTTGAGATGACAAAGAAGAAACAAACAGTTATGGAAATTTGAGTAACCTCCAAAGTGACTTTAGACGTTAAAATTAGTCTAGAAAATAGAATACTGACTGACTGACTGACCGTGTGACTATAAACGCGACAGTTAACCAACATAAGAAATTAAATATTTAATATTTTCATTTCTTCAATTATATATTAACGAGGCAAAGCGCGGTGTTGAGTTACGATAATCAACACGGAATGACTTCAAAATTTCTAAAAGTGTCTCAGTATGGCTAGTGAAAATCTTGCATTTAACATTTCATATTAAATTAAAATATACATAAATAGCGACCCGTTTTCGGCTTCGCCTGCTAAAACTATACAATTGCTCATATACTTCTGTAGCAATTTTGTCTAACAAAATATTGTATATCGATAGGTACTTTTTTTATTTAATAACCAATTACAATCAAACAAGCCCTAAATCTGAAGGGATAATAAATACAAAACGTAACTTACAAAGTAACAAAACTGAGCTTTTCGATATTAGCGAAACAAACAGGCAAACATTTTAAAATCATTATTTTGTGTAATAAATGTCACTAATAAAAATTTCTTTCATACATATTCGACAGACAGCGGCCAGTAACAATTTTATTATATGTATAGATTTTACTTCCACGAGTAATATAAGTGTGCACGATATGTCATTTCAATACATGTTAAATTTTTTTATTATACGAATACTACATAAAATATTTATTGAACACATATATTCATTCTGTATATATATTTTTAAAGGCCTGTCGCGGCGCAGGGCACAGTCATATGACTATAAATATGACAGGCTGTAGGTTCGATCTCCACTCAAGGAAAAAAATATTTAATATCTTAATTTCTTCGCTATACTTAAAAAAGGCAAAGCGCGGCGTTGAGCCCCCTAACTCACAACACAACAATGCCTCAAATTCGGCGAAAAGTTTTAAAGGAAATATTATCTTACCAGTAAATCCAAGTTTCCTCTATCTGGACACGCACACACACACACACACACACACACACACACATATATATATATATATATATATATATATATATATATATATATATATATATATATATATATATATATATATATATATATATATATATATATATATATATATATATATATATATATATATATGACAATTAAACTAAAATAATGATTACGTACATATTTTAATAGTCCTTTTATGGTCTTCGACACGGTCATTTGCAGTGGGAGGATACCTGAAGGTGACATTGGTACGTTCTTACGTATTCATAAATTAATAGTTTTATCACTCCTTCCTTGTACGTTGACTTGATTAACCGTAATGGTTACGAGTTCGAATATGATCGAATAAAGAAAAATATTTATATTATATATATTGTCAAGGCTGTTGTGGCGCAGTGGACGATTGTGGAAATCGTTCCAACTTGAAGATATGAACTATTTTTTTTTTTTTTATTTTTTGCTCTGGTACCGAGCTGCATTCATTCCGCCACTTATCAATATATAAAATTCAGCGGAAAGTAAAAAAAGGAACGGAATGTCTTTACACTACACTTTCCAAGATCCCTCTGTCTACCCTTTGGGTGGGCGGTGTCAAGTGTTTTAACGGGAACGGAATTTCATAAAATTAAGTTCCCAGGTATACTCTGCTTATTCTGCTTTGTGCAAAATGCAGCGTAAAGCAAAAAAAATATTTGACCCATTCAAATAATAATCTACAATCATTTAATATTCATTGATAGAGAATGGAATATATTTTTTAAACGTTATAAATAAAACTTTTATTTTTATGTTATCTTTATATTTGTTAGTGTATCTGTTTGTTACATTTAAACTCCTTAACTATATATTAATCTACGACATTCACTTAACTTGAGATAGGATCAAGGTCAGTATTTTGTCTAATTCAATACAATAGTATTCATGGGGCTGTTAATTAATCATATTTTTTCTTTGTCGTGGCGCAGCGGCACAAGCGTGTGACTATAAACGACAGGTTGTGGGTTCGATCTTCACTATTATTTAATATTTTTATTTCCGAAACACAACACGTGACGATTCAATTTCGACAGAAAGTGGGAAACGGAACGGAATGTCTTAACACTAGGATCCTAAGTTCCCTCTGCTCCTCCATGACTGCCTAGCCATGAGCGGGATACAGCGTGAAGCTGGAGCTATTAATGATATAAGAATTGCTTTAATAAGAATTGCTTTGGGAATATCGTCTACTACCGACGGTCGTTATGCCACAGCGGTACTTACATCGTCAGTATGTAAGCAAAAGGCTTGTCTTTGGGTTTGATGCCCATCCGGGGATATGAATTATCTATTCTACGCACTGATAAGTATACATAGCGCGGCGTTGTCTTTCGCTACTTACAAAGCCAATGTAACGAACATTTAACGATAACTGGGAACATAACGTTCCTAACAGGATGGGAATGACTTAACTAGGTTCCCAAGTTCCTTCTGCCTACCCTGCTATACGCGATATAGCATGTATGTAAATAGTATTGGCGTTGAACAATGATTAAATGTTAACACAAGGATCGTAGATTCGATACTCGCTCGCGAAATTTATAATATAAATTTTCATTTCTATGTTCTAATAGATAAAACGCGGCGTTTAGTTCAGACACTTAACGTGCTCAAAATTTATAAATGCAGAGTGTCTCAGCACCAATTCCTTAGAGTATCAGGGATACGCGAAATATAGCGTGAAACTTTAAATTCAAAAAAATAAAATCCTCTATCTTTCACTCTCAGCTCTATCCCGCACATGGCAGGGTAGGTAGAGGGAACATGGGAACCTAGTGTTAAGACACTCCGTTCCACTCCCGTTCCCCACTTTCCGCTGAATTTGAAGCATTGCGTTTTGAGTGGTGGTGGGCTCAACGCCGCGTTTTGCCTTGTACCAGAGCGAAGAAATAAAATGAAAATATTAAATATTTAAATAGAAAATATTAAATATTTCGAGTGGACATCGCACCCACAACCTGTAGGTTACAGTCACACGTTTGTTCCGCTGTGCCACGCTCAATCAACCAATAAGTATCAATAAGTATCGATAAGTATCATAAGTATCAATAAGTATCAATAAGTATCAATAAGTATCTTAGACATACAAAGCTCGTGTCGAACACCACCAGACATACAACTTACACCTGCATCGAAGGTCGTATGTCGAAAGCCGTTCTACATTTCGTTCGGCGGTAATTGCGTGGAACGCACCGTTTTGGATATGTCTCTTTAATGTTCAACCTACATTCGATAGCTTTGTATGTCTCCGTTTAGAGTTATTTTGCAAATTATTAGTTAGAAACATCACGTGGAGCAGGCAATTCTTCGTTGAGTTCATTAAACACGCAATCACGCTGTATTCCAAACTTAGTATGGTCAGCATAGGGAACCTGGGAGCCTAACACGTTCCCGTTAAGACATGTCATAGAAGATCACCACTTCCCGTCTAATTCCAGAGACGTTGCGTGTTGAGTAGCGAAACTCAACGCCGTGTTTTGTCACGCTACCAGAAAAAGAAAATTAAAAAAAAAAAAATTCTTCGACTGGAAGTTAACTGTTGTGTTTACAATCACACAATCCTGCGAAACAACAGGCCCCTACAACTATAACTAATATACCATATCTTTTTTTGTCTCTTCATTAAATCACCTCTCAATATGCAATGCCTCAAATTCGGCGGAAAGTGATATGGTGTGTCTTAACACGCGCGAGATACAGTGTGAAGCTGAAAAAGAAAAGAAAAAAAATAATAATGGAACAATTAAAACGTCCATTTATCACAGTATGATATCATTACGTCTGTACTATCGCTACCTCACCTGCACCGCACCGGTTTGCCCTCGATGCTTAAAGAGGTCAGATGACAATCTCGGACCTGCACGGCAGTACAAATATATATTACATGGAAAGAAATAAAATTGGCGATATATAGAAAACTTATCAAAATTATGAACGTAGCCGGATTTGAACCTGTTCTTACCGGTTTCCATGAGGTGCAGTTTCAAATACCGATACGTTCAAAATTTTCATTTTCTATTTTTCTTTCATAAGCGTGGAATCACACTTTAAATATAATAAAAAATTGTCACTGTCATACATTAATTTAGATTATTCTTAAATGACTTTTGGTATAAATTTCAAATTTAAACTCACATCACATACAGTTGATGCAGAGGGTTCCATTACCAATATCTAGCTGATTTTTCAAGTTAACTAATTTATTCAAAATTGATGAAATATCACTTTTCTATACACTCATTTGTTATAGTACGAGTGACATACATCTAGACAAGGCTTAGCTTCATCACGAATTCTATTTTACGAAAACAAAGCAAATTAGTCAATGTCTTCAGTCATTATCATTTAAATAACCCTTTAATGTTACAAGTATTTTGTAATAGATATGTATATGTTGTGACACATTTTACTTCTCACGCCCCTATTCTCTTTTTGGACGTCCTTGTTTAGATAATGGTATAAGAAAGGCCGTACATTCAATACTTAGTTAACTAATTTGTTGATTTCCAATAGGTTGTATTTTTTGCTTTACGTTGTATCCTGCACACGACAGGTTAGATGAGGGAACCTGGGAACCTAGTGTTAAGATACTTCGTTTGTATTAAAACACTTCTTCAAAATAAAATAAAATTTAAAATATTAGCAAGATACTCACTTACTCAGCTTCACGCTTTATACCGCAGGGTAGACAGAGGGAACTTGTTAACCTAGTTTTAAGACACTCCTTTCCACTTCCGTTCCCCACTTTCCCTCGAATTAAAGGTATTGCATATTGAGTGGCGGAAGTTAACGCCGTGTTATGCCTTATACCAAAGCGAAGAAATGAAAATATTAAGTATTTAAATTGAAAATATTAAATATTTCATTTCCTCGAGTGGGACCTCGGACCCACAACCTGACGGTTACAGTCACACGATTGTGCCGCTGCGCCACGACAGGCCTATTAGCAAGATTTAGTTACAAAAACCTCAATTTGGAATTAACTTAAATATAAGCTAATGTAACTTGTAAAAAGAAGTATTTAAAAATATTTGTTTATATATTTTTTAATTTGAATAACAAAATGTTTAAAGTCAGTGGGACGGAATAAAATCAAATCTTTTGAAAAGGTTTCTCCAAAGAAGAAACTGCTTAACATTCCATGAAATAACAGCACAGGGTGAAGAACTCAAGGCAGTCTGCGGGACTTGTGATCTAAATTTAAGTTTTAGGAGACCGTTTAGCCCATTGAGCCTGCTCTGTCGATCAAATTTTGAATTTTGTTGAACGGTGGAACTCAACGCCGCGTTACCAGAGCGAAGAAATTAGTGCATTAAATATTTAATCAACCTCCAATGCTAATCAATATAAGTATCTACGCCATTGTTACTTTAGTACGAATCAATACACCTTATATTTATGATAACAGCAGCGTATAAGAATTTCGACGTACTTGTAGCTTGATGAGAACGTATGGCTTAATGGTCAGAATGGTTGGACTGATTCTAACAGGCGCGGGTTCAAAATTTAAAAAAGACATTTTTTTATTTATTAATTTTTAAGTGTAAGTGGATTATAACTTAAGAGAAGAGAAAAAATACAACTAAAATCTAAAAAAATGCTAGTAATCTATTGAAAAAAATAATATTTTTTCCAATTTTCCATATAAAAAATATATTTTTAATAGAGATTTGAACAGTTAACAATAATATATTATGTTTCCAAATTAAACATATCTTTAAAACCTTGTAACATAAGCGTAAGTATGTTTCCTCAACATTCTTACGCGGAACTACTTTAGAACTTCCCTTACCTGCATATTTTGATCTATCAAATTAATATCACCATGGCGCAGTGGCACAAACGAGCGACGCTAAGCACGACAGGCTGTGGGTTCAATCCTCACTCCAAGAAATGAAATTTTTAATATTTTCATTTCTGGATACGAGGCAAAGCCGCCGCCGCCCATTTTAGTGCTATTTTTTAATTTTGCTCGACGCGTTGATTTTTAGCTATCTTTTATAAAAAATATATCACTAATCAAGCCAAGATAATGTAGTGATTTTTTTGATGGGTGTTTTTTAAATTAATGTTTTTTTATTAATACAATGTTTTCATACATATTGTCCAACTTGACATCATTGTCCAACTTACCCTAAGCACATTTTTCTTATTATTACCTCGCTCTGTTAACATCATCATTCAGTTCCGTCATTCAACACTTAACTTTCGTTTCGGTAGAAATCTACCCACAAACACCGTTCATACAAAAAATCA
Source organism: Eueides isabella (assembly GCA_019049475.1). NCBI lineage: Eukaryota > Metazoa > Arthropoda > Insecta > Lepidoptera > Nymphalidae > Eueides > Eueides isabella. The sequence goes on from CM032407.1 coordinate 890,593, forward strand.
ATAAGGTAATAAACACCATAATGAAAATTATATTACTCACATGCCAAGTACACTGCAAAAGTAAAAAAAAAATATATATAAGGAAGATTATAATAGCAAACTAACAAAAATTTTGATGCTATCAGCTTAATATTGCCTAAGATCACATATATGATAGAGGTAGCCACGAAGAGGAACGTACATATTTAATACGAAACTTAGTTCAATTGATAAACTAAGAACTAACTTTTTTTAGATTCACGCTGTATCCTGCACGTAGCAGGATAAGCAGAGAGAAACTGGGAACATTTTGTTAAAACATTCCGTTCCCATTAAGACACATTCGGTCCCCATTTATCACTGAATTATATAAACATTGCCAGTTGAATGGCAGAATTCAACGTCGCTCAGCTCGCGCTACTCAAACAAGAGCTATCCATACAATAAGCGAAAATGGACAACGCAATGTTTTCCCAAAAGGATTTCTCTTCACTAACAGAATCAAGCATAAAATAAGGACAAAAAACAACAATATAATTTCTATTTAAGACAATTACTTATATATTACAAGTTATATTGCCTAGTTTGGTGTCGAACGTGATCCAGCTCTTAATGGCAGGCAGCGACGGCTGTAAACACAAGGACCTTGGATGTCTACATCGACACATACTAGCATTGCTTAAACGTTTTAAAATTGTGTAAATCTTTGAAGCTTTCTTTAAATTTATGTTATTTTTATTTTTATTTTTTTGGCGCAGAGGCACAAGCGTGTGAATGTGAATCCCGTACATATCAGTTTGGGCGGATATTTGGGATCTTAGTGTTTAGATATTTTCATGTAACTTACTTTAGAATTTTGGAGGTATTGTGTGTGGAATGGCAGAGCTTAACGCCGTGCTTTCACAAATTACCAGAGCAGGCATATAAAATATTTTATTTCCTCAATTGGGGATCGAACCCACAACCTGTCATCTTTACAGCCGCACACTTGTACTACGCTATTAAGCCTGTTGTTAAAAAAAAAATGTAATAAAAAAGAATTAGAAGAAAACACATATATATATATATATATATATATATATATATATATATATATATATATATATATATATATATATATATATATATATATATATATATATATATATATATAAAATGTAAGAAACAAAATTTTAAAATAATTTAAGAAAAAAATATTCGCGACACAAATATAATCTGTGGTAAAGCACATATACAAACAAAAAAGTGTGAAACTTTGTGTTTTTAATGTTTTTTACTGTTTACTCAACCACTATATTATTATATGTTTCCGGGAGTTCTTTTTTTCCATTTTGGCTATAAATTTACATAGTAGATGCTAACAAAAAATATGTATCGTAACTTTATTTTTAATGCAATAGCCATATGTGATAATTAAATTAAAATTTATGATTATTATGTATATTTATTAAATAAATCAGTGTTTTATTTATGAGTTACTCTTACGTACTTACATTTCTGGCGCAAGAGCATAAGTGTAAGAAAGAGAAAGAGAAAGAGAAGAGAAGTCGTTCGAGGATGTGATATACATATTTAATATTTTCAAATTAGATTAAATATCAATTTTATTTTTCCTGTCTATCTTACCATGTGTTAAACTTGGCATAGAGCTATATTTAATTATCTCTTAAATATTTAATTATGAACATAATTATATATTATACATACTATTAATATTAATATTTATTACAATTATATTTTTTATAGATACATCGATATCACTTTAATAACCACGTATTTCAAATAACCGATGAGCTCTACATCTTTCCGGTTTAATACAATCTTGGAAGGTAATTAGATTTTTGGGTTATCATATTATGGCTTCCGTCAAATGATTCATACAACGAAACAAAATAATATCTTTTAAAAATACATAATCTTACTTACGATTCTCTTGCTCAATTGCTCAAGTTTACACTTGGAAGAAGGCTCTGTTCCGTTTCCCACTCTCCGTCGAGACGATTTCGTGTTTAGTGGCGGAACTCAACGCCGCGTTTTGCTTTGTTACCAGCGAAGAAACGAAAACAAGAAATATTTAAATTGAAAATATTATATAGTCCATTTCCTCGAGTGGGCATCGAACCCACAACCTGTTGATTGAAACACACACATTTACAAGTAAATATTATCTTAAATCTATATTATACTGTAATTATTTCGCATATATTACAATAAAATGTCATTTTAGTGCTGTCCGTCTATGTACATATTATTATTATCGAGGTGCGCACGAGTCGGTGTGACGTCACTCGTGCTTTGCGTTGATTGGTCAAAATTGTCACCTTGGCGTATTATAATGTACATGAGAAATATGTTCATATAAATGTTATGATTTAAAGCATTTTTTTTTTAACTAATTTGTAAGTACATGGTTTTATTTATTTAATTTATATCAGCTTTTTGAGCGCGCTTCGTGTATTCCAAATATGGCAGGGTAGGCAGAGGGAAGTTGGGAACCTAGTGTTAAGATACTCCGTTGTTTCCTGAATGCTGTGTGTCTGAATATCTAAGGCGTGCTACGTGTTGAGTTGCGGAACTGAACGCCGCGCTTTGGCTAACCAACAATCACTCTGAGGCACAACCCCAGTGTCGCGATAGGCGATTTTATTTATTTACGCCTATTTATAATTATTCATGTAGATCTATCAATTTTTATTTGCATACAGGTTTTTAATATCTTTTTATATTAACATATATATTTTATATTACTTCATTATGTATACTAAGGTTTTGTTCCAACTTTACGTATTACCAGCGCAGTGGATTCATAGATAATTACAATATAATATTTTTTTTTAGCTTCACGCTGTATCCCGCTAGAGGCAGGGTAGGCAGAGGGAACCCCGGAACCTAGTGTTAAGACACTCCGTTCCACTTCCGTTCCCCACTTTCCGCCGAATTTGAGGCAATGTGTATTGAGTGGTGGAACTCAACGCCGCGTTTTGCTTTAGTTTTACCAGAGCGAAGAAATGAAAAATTAAATATTTAAATTGAAAATATTAAATATTTCATTTCCTCGATTGGGGATCGAACCCAGAACCTGTCGGTTACAGTCACACGCTTGTGCCGCTGCGCCACTACAATGTAATAATGTAATCAAAAAAGGGTGGTTCTTTGGTAATAAACAATTGAAGAAAAACTATTAACATTTTATGTACATATGAAAATCACTAGCAAAAAGCAGCGTCCTATTTTTCTCGTGTAAGAGGGTACATAGGGAACCTAGTGTTAACATTTCATCCCTTACTATCCAATCAATTTTCGAAACATTACGTGTTCATTGGTGAAACTTAACTCTGTGCTTTGTTTAACCAAATGAAAACATACATATAATTTTATATATAATATATAATAGCTTATTAACAGCTACCTTAAGTGAGAACTGAACCCCACAACCAATCAATGTCTAGTCACACTACTTGTTCCACTACACCACGACAGACACAAGATCTTATATATATTTATATTCAAAACGAGCCTAACATTGCCAATCTAATTATGGTAATTTAAATATTCATTCAGTACATTTTAATTAACGTGTCGTACAGAATATATTTAAATTGGTCTTTTGTACGTTTTATTTTTAGATTTACTAAGTTTATTTTTTATATATCGAAGTTTAAATTGTGTCACGTTTTTACATATTATCCGTTAATATTATTACTGTATTACAATGTAATAATGTAATTAAAAAAGTAGATACTTTGGTTTCTCTCAGCTTCACGCTCTATCCCGCTCATGGCAGGGTAGGCAGAGAGAACTTGGGAACCTAGTGTCAAGACACTCTGTTCCACTACCGTTCCCCACTTTCCACCGAATTTAAAGCAAAAAATGGTATGTATGTAAATTAAATTTTTACTAAGTATTGAGCCGTATGGATGCCGGAACCATAAAGTTGCTGGTTTATAACAGTTCCCTATGGCATCGTAAGAGATGACTAAGTACATATACTTGAAATTCATTAACAAAATAAAAACCGTCTTATTATTAACAGAAACAAATCAAATTAATTCCTTCACTCAATATGCAATGCCTTTAATACGTCGGAGAGTGGGAAACGGAAGTGCCTTTATACCCATAAAGGCACTTCCGTTTCCGTATTGTTTAAACATTAGGTTAGGAGGCCCTCGAACGATTTTTTTTCCATACATTGGCAAATGTAGCCAATTTGCCAAAATATAGAAAAAAAAAATCGTAGGTACATACCGTATTAAAACGAATGAATCATTATAAGATAACAAAAAAAATATATATGACTTTCTAAACCACAAATGTCACATGAATGTCTAAAAATAAGCGTAACATATGAAAAAATAAGTACAAATTGAAGTAAATCGACATACCGTCACGTTTTTACATGTCAGCGTATCTAACAGACATCAAGCACTGTTATATAGAGGTGGAACTGAAGTAGATTGTATTATACTAGGTTAATTATTCATTTTTGTGTCACATATATGGTCAAATGACAAGACGGTCGTGGCGCAGTGGCACAAGTGTTTTACTGTAAACGTGACAGGTTGTGGGTGCGATTTCTAATTGAGGAAATTTAATATTTATTTAATTATGTCGTCGGTCTGGTAACAAGCGTCCAGCCGTGTGATTCCGGCTTAGAATAGGATCACCCTGGTACTTGTGGTGTCGTAAGAAGCGACTAAAGTGCGTTGCCAGTAATGGTAACACGCATGGGCAGACTCGACCGGATTATTACCACCCCCGGCATTTAAGATTGGCGTTAAGTAGTGGCTTTGGTTACTGCGTTTCGCATTAGGTAATGCCGGGCCCCGGTGCCCTTCCACCTTAAAGGACGGCAACGCTCCTGTAGCTCCTCTGGATTTACTCGGGGCCGTGGGCAACGGTAATCACTTACCATCAGGTGTATATATATATATATATATATATATATATATATATATGTATATATATATATATATATATATATATATATATATATATGTATATATATATATATATATATATATATATATATATATATATATATATATATATATATATATATATATATATATATATATATAATTTATGTACGTACATATAATATGAATACATTGTGTTTCTTGAATTGCTACAATTTACTTAAGTATTTATTTACGACGCAGTATATTAAACATATATTATAAACTTATACATATATGGATATTTATGAAATCGATCATCACTTGGGTGATTATTATTATTATATTCGAATTGGTATTACCAGTGACTTTGCTTGCGTAAAATCGAAATGGCTCTAACCGGTACAGTAAGAAATAAAGAAATAAGAAAAAAAGAATTACGTAATGTTACATAACTTTCGGTAATAAAGCAGCAGTTCCTGAGATTAGTGTTATTAGCCAAACAAACTCTTTAGCTTTATAATATTAGTAAAGGTTATCGTCATTTAAAGTATTAATTAATAAACTGGATTAAAAAAACCTACGTACAACTATAAACATTAGATGATTGTCGACGCACAATTTTCGAAAGCGAGGGTGGATCACTCGAGAAAAAGAAATTATACATATTGTCAATTCATCGCGGCGTTGAACTCCGCTATTCAACACGCAATTCCTTAACATCTGCGAAACATACAGAACGACAAAACTTAATGGGAACGGAGTGTCTTAGCACTAGGTTCCCAAGTTCCCTCTGCCTACCCTGCCATGTGCGGGACACGGCGTGAAGCTGATAAAGAAACAATAGCTAATAAGTAATAAATAATGAAACATTCATTATTATGTTATATTTACCTCAGTCTAAGATCAAGTTGCGTTGCAAGGCCGTGACGTCATCCTTGTTATACACCTGTGTTTACTTAGAAAACGGTGAATAATGTAAAAATTATATAACTACTTATTTATGTTTTGTTTGTTTTACCTGTATCCCGGACATAGTAGGGAAGGCCTACCTGTAATAATTATAAAATGTATTACTACTTCTTTTTCTATAGAGCCAACAGGTCATGTGTGAATATTTATAGGATATTTTTGTTTTGTTTGAAACTTTTTATTATATTTTTAATACCTTTATTTTATTTATTTTATTATTTTGTAGCTATTTTTGTGCAAATTATATACATATTTCTATTAATTTATATATTTTTATTATTAGTTTATATTTCTATTTTTATAAATTATTTATTAATTTATTATGGATTCAAGCATCGATTCCTTTCACTCTGCTTTAAGCTATGACGCGGAAAGCAATAATTCCTTTTGCAGTGCGAATGAGTCTTTGACACTTGATAAAATATTAATGAGAGAATTTTCACCTCTTAAAAACTTTAACATCTGTCATATTAATGCTCAAAGTTTACCCAGTCATTTCTCTGAATTTTACTCCACATTTAATCGAATTAATATTCACGCAATATTAATTTCTGAATCTTGGCTGAAACCTACTTTGCAGTCCTCTTGCTTTTCTGTTCCTGGCTACACTATAATAAGAAATGATCGTCTTGGTAGGGTTGGTGGCGGCGTGGCGATATATCTTAAAACTCATATTTCATACAAAGTCATCTGTCAATCAACGTTTTCTCTAGATTCATGTCTGGAGTACTTATTTATAGAAATAGATGTGGGAATTAAAATTGCACTCGGAGTTGTCTATTGCCCCCCTAACAAAAGTTACTTTAGCAATTTAGATATCATTTTGGAAGACGTCCTTGCCAATTACACGCAAATTATAATAATGGGTGATTTTAATACGTGCCTTTTGAAAGATGATTACCGAGCAAGAAAATTACACTCCACTCTCTTTTCCCTCAATTTATGCGTGTTGCCCCTCAATCCCACTCACCACTCTAATAATACAGATTCCTTTCTAGATTTAATCATAACCTCAAATCTACACCTTGTTTCCAGATTTGGCCAATTTTCTGCCCCTGGATTTTCCTTACATGACCTCATCTATGCTTCACTTAACATTAAATCACATAGGTCTAAACCTGAAACAATTTTAATTAGAAATTTCCGTGACATAGATACTGAAAAGCTTAGGTTCGATGCTGCTTACATAGATTGGTCACAAGTAGAGGCAATGTGCACAGTAGATGACAAAGTTAATCTTTTAAATGCTAATATTACAGAACTCTATGATAAGCATGCGCCATATAAACTAATTAAAATTAAAAAACACCCTGCGCTGTGGTATAATGACGCCTTTCACAAAGCTAGGGCCAAAAGAGATAAAGCTTTTACAAAATTTAAGACCAATCGGAGTGACCACAACTGGGCACTATATAAGGCTGCAAGAAATCAATGTAATCAGATGTGTAGGAAATTAAAACGCCAATATATCTTTAATAAAATACGAAATTCTTCTCCCGAATCGACTTTAAAATTTGTAAAGTCTCTCGGCATTGGCAAACTTTCAGCTTCCCCTGAGAACTGTAAAATTGATTTAAATGTCCTTAACCAACACCTCTCCTCATCTTCTTTACTTGATGTACGTATTAAAACTAGTACGCTTGCTGATATTCATAGTTTGCCGAAATCTCAAATCCCATTTTTTTCATTTTCTTCCATCGATAATGATGATATTAAGAAAGCTATTCTAGCAATCTCATCTAAAGCAGTAGGATCGGATGACATCAGTCGCAGTATGATCACCTTAATTTTAAACATCCTGATTCCTGTAATCACACATATTGTTAATTTTTCTTTTACCTCTAATAGTTTTCCGGAAAAGTAGCGCGAGGCATTTATTCTCCCACTTCCAAAAATACCAAATCCTATGCTACCGTCACATTTTCGTCCTATATCAATCCTTCCATTCCTTTCCAAAATTTTAGAATCCATTGCGCACCAGCAAATTTCCTCTCATTTTTTAAAATACGACTTGCTAAATCCGCTGCAGTCCGGGTTTAGAATTGGACACAGCACAACTACTGCTTTGTTTAGAGTTACTGATGACATTAGATTGGCAATGGAGAAAAGACATCTAACTGTGCTTATCTTAATCGATTTTAGCAATGCATTTAACACAGTAGATCACGATCTTCTCCTTGCTCATTTATCCAGTGTCAATGTCTCAAGTTCAGCTTTAGAATGGCTTTCTTCCTATCTTCAGGGACGTCGACAGTCTGTTCGTGTAGGTCGGATTAACTCTGACTGGCAAGATCTGAAAGTCGGCGTGCCTCAAGGCGGCATTTTATCTCCACTTCTGTTTTCAGTCTTTATAAACTCCATTACTTCCGTTATATCCTCTCGATACCATCTTTACGCTGATGACTTGCAGCTTTATGAACATGCCAGTGCTGACAGTATCATAGATGCCATTAACACCTTAAACACCAATCTTCGGCAAATATCGATATGGTCCACAAAATACGGCGTTGAGGTCAACCCCAACAAATGTCAGGCAATAATCATTGGTAGCTCACATCAACTGGCCAAACTAAACCACAGCACACTACCTTACCTTACATACAACGGCACAGTTATAGAATTCTCTAAAACTGTAAAAGACTTGGGAATTTTAATTGATGAAAAGCTATGTTGGAATGATTATATTTCCAACATTTCACGTAGAATTTATGCTACGCTACACTCAATGATGCGACTTAAAAACTTTTTACCGGTGCGAGCAAAAATTCAGCTAGTTAATACACTGTTGCTTCCTATTATTGATTATGGTGATGCTTGCTGCTTGGATTTAAATAAGGACCATCTAAATAAGCTAGAACGACTACTTAATACCTGCATTCGTTTTATTTATAGCCTCCGCAAGTATGACCATATTTCATCTAGTAGGAGGCAACTCGGCTGGCTGAAAGTGGTTGATCGAAGAAACTCCAGATTGCTATGCTTACTTTATTCTGTTCTCTTTAACCCAAATTCTCCTTCTTACCTCTCTTCTGACTTCTCTTTCCTTTCCTCTTTCCACAATAAATCTCTGCGCTCACAATCTAATCTTACACTGTCCATTCCAAATCATAATTCTGGCTTTATGTCTAACTCATTCGCTGTCACTGCGGTCAGGCTCTGGAACGACTTGCCTGAGAGTATTAGAAGAGCTCCTTCTCGAGAGTCTTTTAAACGTCAGCTTAAAGCGTTATTTTTACTAAAACCATAATATTACTGTATATACTCGTATATATGTAAATATATTTATATTTGTATAGGGTATGTACATATGTATATATATATATATATGTGTGTGTATATGTGTGTATATATGTGTATGTATATGTATGTATATGTGTGTATATTTATGTATGTTTATAATTCTATGTAACCAAGCGCATATATTTGTGTAATTTGTGAATATATGTATATATTATAATGTATACTTCAATGCACGTATATCTATTTTATTTATAAATTACTCTTGTTGTTGCACGCCTACACATTTATTTCCCACATGACAAGGTTGGCTGGTAGAAAATGCTTTTTAGCGTTAAGCCCGCCTTTTGTGCCTTTGTATATTTTTACTGTGTGCAATAAAGAATTTAAAAAAAAAAAAAAGGCAGAGGCAATCTGGGAACTTAGTTTTAGGACACTGTTACTATTAAGACACTTCCGATCACCACTTAACACTCGAGAAATAAAATGATATGCGATATAATTATTTTATTTATCGGGTGGAGATCGAATTCAAACCTGTTGTGCTTACAATCGTACACTCTTACTCCTGTGCCACGACAGGCCTCAACTACTTTATTTGTTTACATAGTTCCTACGGCTAGATCTGCCTTTTCCAGGACAAGCCACAGTGTTTTTTTTAATTTTATAGACTTGATAGATTACTTTGTTAAAGTACACGTATGCTTAACAGAGTTTTTTTTTATGGAAAAGACGACAGACGAGCGTACGAGTCACCTGATGGTAAGTGATCACCGTCGCCCACGACCCCGAGTAACTCCAGAGGAGCTACAGGAGCGTTGCCGTCCTTTAAGGTGGAAGGACACCGGGGCCCGGCATTACCTAATGCGAAACGCAGTGACCAAAGCCACTACTTAACGGTCTTAATTCCGGGGGGTGGTAACAATTCGGTCGAGTCTGCCCATGCGTGCTGCGATTACTGGCAACGTGACTATACCACACGCACTTTAGTCGCCTCTTACGACACCATCAGTACCAGGGTGATCCTATTCTAAGCCGGAATCACACGGCAAAAAAAAGTAATACTAAAACAATTTGTACTATAGTAAGTTAGAGGCCTGTCGTGGCGCAGCGGTGCAAGCGTGTGACTGTAAACCATAGGTTGTGGGTTCGATCCCCACTCGAGGAAATAAAGTATTTGATATTTTCTAATTAAATATTTAATGTTTTCATTTCTTCGCTCTGGTAACAAGGCAAAGCGCGGCGTTGAGTCAGCCACTCAACACGCAATGCCTCAATTACGGCGGAAAGTGGGGAACGGAAGTGTAACGGAGTGTCTTAACACTGGGATCCCAAGTTCCTTCTGCCTACCCAGCCATGTGCGGGATACAGCGTGAAGCTGAGTATCTCCCATGTACAGAAAGTGACCAGTTACAGATTTATTTTAAGTATAGATTATAATAATAAACTTGTTTAATACAAAAGTCAATGCCCATCTCTATAGTAAACAAAAATTTTTATACCGTTTCAAAGTAACTTTATGATGTTGAATAATATTTCCTCCTTTTAATGCTTTATTTATTTAAAACATTTGTGAAATTCCTTTTTTATTATTTGAAACGTTCATTTTATTTAAATAACTATGTTTCTAATATGAAAATAGAACCAGTTATTTTTAGCGGATATGGCTGATAAGATAACTTAATAACTTGAGGCCTGTCGTGGCGCAGCGGCACAAGCGTGTGACTGTAACCGACAGGTTCTGGGTGCAATCCCCGGTCGAGGAAATGAAATAACTAATATTTTCAATTTAAATATTTAATGTTTCATTTCTTCGCTCTGGTAATGAGGCAAAGCGCGGCGTTCAGTTCCGCCACTCAACACGCATTGCCTCAAATTCGGCGGAAAGTGGGGAACGGAAGTGGAATGGAGTGTCTTAACACTGGGTTCCCGGGTTCCCTCTGTCTACCCTGCCTGGTGCGGGATACAGCGTGAAGCTGAGTTAACTTTATATTCAATTAGCTATTTAAACAAATTTTAAAGTGATAATCCACACTTAGGAAAGAAAAATACTAACTAATAGCATTCTATCTTGCCAAACGATTTTTTTAAGGAAGTAATTATATTTGAGTAACGGAAATTTATAAAAAATCTCGCTTCAGAGATGTTATTGTTGTAACAAGCGTATAAGTATTTCGAAGTAGAATAATGAGAACGAATGGCTTAGTAGTCAGAGTCGCTTGGACTGTTTTCAAGATGAGCGGGTTCATATCCAGCTACGTTTAAATTTTTATATTCGCTTCCTAAAGAACTATATATTTAATTAGTTAGTTATTTCATTAGTGGTAAGCAAAATAAAAATCTATAAGCGTTGCCAGCTTACCTGTGTTATAATATTTAACATATCGTAGAATTTGTGAAAATAAATAATAAGTATATGTGATGAGAGAAAAACAAAATATATATATATATCTTAGTTCTTGCCATGATGTGAAATATTAATGAAAAGCTAACATATTAAATACTATGACCACTTATTTAGTGTTTGAATACTGCACAAAGCATAGTACGCAGAGAGAATATGGAAACCTGGTGTTAAGACTCTCCGTTATCATTATGACACTTCCGTTCTCTACTTTCTACCAAATTAAAGAACTCAACGCCGTTCTTATATATAGTATTATTATTATTATGATTTTTTTCTTTTTTTTTTAGCTTCACGCTATATCCCGCACTAGGCAGGGTAGGCAGAGGGAACGGAAGTGAAACCTAGTGTTATGACACTCCGTTCCACTTCCGTTCCCCACTTTCCGCCGAATTTGAGGCATTGCGTGTTGAGTGGCGGAACACAACGCCGCGCTTTGCCTTATTACTAGAGCGAAGAAATGAAACATTAAATATTTAAATTGAAAATATTAAATATTTTATTTCCTCGACTGGGGATCGAACCCAGAACCTGACTGTGTTACAGTCAAGCTCTTGTGCCGCTGCGCCACGACAGGCCTCCATATATAGTATTAAATATATATAAAAAAATGATTTCTTCAAATGGGATTGGAACCCACGACCAAACTCATTAACAGCCTCTCGCTTGTGCTCCAGCGCTACTAGTTGCAAAAAAATTAAGTAACAAGCATTATATATTAATATATGCATCGATTTCAAGAAGATCTAGTTTATATATCTTATATTTATATGATAAATTTAAATTGCGACACAAGTGGTTGCATCACTTTATATTTAGTTGAATAAAAAAGTTAAACGACGAAAGTAAATTATCTAAAAGAAACAAAATACCGGTCAAGTGCGAGTCAGATTCAACGGAGGAATGTGTACCTACCAAATTATTTTAAGTTGCATTAGAAATGTTTTATTATTTCTGCGGAGAGTTTTCACTTATTGACAAAAAATCGTGATTGTAGTGGAAATATAAGGAAGTAATCAATATATTTATCCAAAATGTGGTAAAAACTATGCATAAACACTTTTATCTTTTAATTAACTGACACACGGAGCAAAGAGGCAAAGAGATTTTATAAGTATTCCGTTTTTATTTTAAGATACGGTACCTTAAAAGGAATTTTATGATTAAAAACTAAAAAAATAAAGTTGATGACCATATCTTATATTAGATAAATTATATACTCGTTTAAAATTTATCTAATATAAGATATGGTAATAGTTGAGGCCTGTCAACACACAATGTCTCATATTTGGCGGAAAGTTGGGAACGGAACGGAGTGTTTCAACACTAGGTTCCCAACGGGAACAGGCTTGTGCGGGATACTGCGTGAAGCTAAAAAAAAATAATAGTCACATACTGTTGTCATATGTAGATAAGACATAGCGACCTTGTTGTAAGGTATCAAAACATGCGAGCGTGACTTCGTGGACGCAGTTCAAGGGCACACCGTGACCCACGACCTGTCACCCGCCATTTTATATTGTCACAGATTACATATGGTATGTTGAACAAATTAACTAAATAGGCTTAGAGGATTATTCTTTGATACGTCTACGGATTTTTGTTTTAAGAAATTAATATATACATATATAGTGTTAGATCGTCTGTGGTATTGTAGGTGCTCAAGGGGTCTATAAATGTGACATATTATGGGTTCAATCCCTGCTCGGGGATATGAAATATTTAAAATTTAGATTTTTTTGCTCTGGTAGGTATCGAGACAAGTATGAAGTTGAGTTTCACCACTCAACACTAAAATGAGTCATAAAATGGGGAACATAATGGGAACGAATTGTGTCTTAACTAGGTTCCCAAGTTCGCTCTGCTGATCTTGTGATGTGCAGGATACAGTATGAACATTGTTTTTGTTTATATTAAATATATTAGTTTCTGTGATTAAATTTACGATAAAAAACTGTTAATTTTCAATAAATACATCCTAACACAGAATCTTTTTAATATAAAAAGATTATTTTTGATTCTTTTTAAATTAGTCGACAGCTAGTGGGGTACGAAATGAAATATCTATAAACTAGGTTCCCAAGTTCCCTCTGCCTACCCGGCGAGGAACACAGCGTGAAGCTAAACAACCTACAAATTAAAAATTAATTAAACGAAAAAATAATATTGAAAACACATAAAAACATAATTGCGATGATTATCTAAAAAAATCTACCAGTAAATAAAAAATGTTTAAAATATGTGAACTATTAAAGTATAAACAAAGGCAGTAGTATGTAGGATGTAGCCAACAAAGCGTTAACACAAAGTGACGTGAGAAAATTGTAGTAGGTGGCACGTTGCTAAGATAATTCTATAGAAGTGGAAGCGTTTGCAGTTTAAAATGTATACAAAGATTAATTAAATTGTATGTTTATTTATTTATTTATTTTCAGCTTCACGCTGTATCCCGCATACGGCAGGATAGGTACGGGGAACTTAGGAACCTAGTGTTAAGACACTCCGTTCTGTTTCCCATTATTCGCTGTATTTGAGAAATTCAACGCCGCGTTTTGCCTTGGTTTCTGAGCGCAGAAATAAAAAGATAATACATTTAATTAAGTATTTGTGTAATTATTTATATAATTAATGACATATATTTTTCCAGGCTGTATTCTGCACATAGCAGGGAGGTATATTGGGAACTTAGTCTTAAGACACTCAGTTTCCGTTCCTTATTTTCGGGCAAGTATGAGGCATCACGCGTTATATGGCGTATCTCAACGCCGCGCTTTGTCTCGTTACCAGAACGAACTAGATCTACCTTGATAGCGAACTAAAATTTAAACATTTTTACTATTTATCGTTAATTTTCGAAGACTCGAAGCCACTTCTGCTTAACCTAATGGAGTTTATAACGACCTTGTCAAGAACGAAGTTGCCATTATTGGTCATCTCGGGTGACGTTAAAACGTATACATTGTAACACGGATGCTGTAGGTATATCTATACAAATTGATTTAACTTAGATAATCTGACCTCCGCTAAGATATTTTTCTCAGCTTCACCCGGTACATGTTTCTCTCTTGATTGCCTCTTGGTAACGTTTTCTCCTACGTCTTGATAACGTATGGCTTAGTGGTGGCTTGGACGGATTTTAAAGAGCCAGGGTTCCAATGCCGGGTTTCCTTTATTAAAAACGATTCCATTCCATACTTCCTTATCCTTAATAGTTCGTACAATTAATTATGTATACACTGTATTTATATAACAATGGTACGTCACTATGCGTTCATACTAAATGAGGAACAATGAAGGTTGGCATGTTGATTTAAGCTACTGTCATGACGTACAACTTCTGTTTTTTTTATATTTTTTAATATTCTATTTTATCTGTATTTATTATTCTATTTTTTATATTTTTTATATAAGACCTGTGGTGGCGCACTCGACGTTAGTAAAAAAAATGTTATGTCAAAGGTTTAGCTGAAATTTTAGTTCCAATGTATGCTGTTGTAAAAATGATAGTGATAGGTAATGCTATTAGAATACGAAACTAATTGAGATTTGTAAGCCGCCACCGACATACTATTATATATTTTAGTTTCTTCGTTCTGGTAACAAGGCAAAACGCGTCGTTGAGTTCCGCCACTCAACATGCAATGCCTCAAATTCGGCGGAAAGTGAGGAACGAAAGTGTCTCAAAGGGTACAAAGAGTGTCTAAGTGTCATAAATAAATACATATGTGTCGTCTTAACGGAGTGTTAAGTGGGGAACGGAACGGGTTGTCTTAACAGTAGGTTCCCAATTTCGCTCTGCCTACCCTGCCATGTGCTTCATGCTGAGCTGAGTGATTGAATATTCTTCTTTATATAAAATGGCCGCCACAATAAGGTGGCGGAATACAAATTTTTATACAACCAACCTAATCTAGTCATCAAATGGAATGGATTGGTTTGTAAAATACAACCTTACAATAACATTTAGAAAAATTGGTCTCAAACGGATTTTTTATTTAATACCTTATAACTAAAGTGCTAAAACTACATTTTATCAACTTCACGTTGTATCTACACAAAAGCATAGACTGAGTAAATTTGGGAACGTAATGTTAAGACACTGTGTTCCCATTGTATCACTACCGTTTCCTCCGAATTCTTGAGGCATTGTGTGTTGTGAGCGAAGCTCAACGCCATGCTTTGTATCGTTGACAGAGCGAAGAAATCACAATATTTCATTCCCCTGAACAGAAATTAAACGTACAACTGACACGTTTGTAGTCACACACCTGTGCCTCCGCGCCTCAAAGGCCTTTATATTTTTAATATCACATTAAACTACTTTTCAATAATTCACTTCAATTGGATCATGACTTTTATTGATTTTTTAAAACTTTAAGCTTTATAAAGTTCAATATTAAATAAAACAAAAAAAAAATGTATTATAAATATTACAAACTCTCATTTCTGCCATTTACCGTGTATTTGCCGTTGCAGGTACAATTTATTTCAAGTATGTAGAATGGAAATGCAAGGCCGCCTCGCCTCTCACGAGTCGACCGACTTGCTATAGGTACAGATAACGAACAGCTTCCTGATCTTTTAGTTTATTTTGGCTTCGCGCTGTATCCCGCACGTGGCAGGGTAACCTAAGGGAACTTGGGAACCTAGAATTAAACACACAATTCTCATTAATACCCTTCTGCCGAACTTGAGGCATTGAGTGTTGAGTGTCGAAACTCAATGTCACGCTTTGCCTTGTAATTTTTTACCATGTGGAGTCGAACCCACAATCTGTTGTTTACATACGCTTGCATTGTGTGCCCCTCCGCCATGACAGATCTTTATTCTTTTTTGTTTTTATTTAAATTCAAACTAGACTCACTCAGCTTCACGCTGTATCCCGCACATGGCAGGGTAGGCAGAGGGAACTTGGAAACCTAGTGTTATGACACTCTGTTCCACTGTTTCCTACTTTTCGCCGAATTTTGGGCATTGCGTGTGGAGTGGCGGATCTCAACGCCACGCTTTCACGTCTTGTTATCAGTGCGAAGAAATGAGAATATTAAATATTTAAATAGAAAATATTAACTATTTGATTTCCTCGAGTGGGGATCGAACCCACAACTTGTCATTTACAGTCACACTCTTGGACTGCTGCGCCACGACAGGCCTCAACACTCATTAGAGATATTTAATATCTGGTCAAGGAATCTTATGAAGCGTTTTCCAAGCCTCTTTTATTTAAGATTTATACTATTATTTCCCTACATAACAAGGAAGACGAAAATGAACAGGAAACATAATATTAAGTCTTGCACTTTGGCCCAGCGCGGCGTTGTGTTCCGCCACTCACAATGTCTCAAAAACTGGTGCGGGCTAAGGTACCTCTGTCTACCCTGAGATATGCGGGCTAGAACAATAACAGTTATTTGACTTATACTTTATTTTGTTTTATATAATTTCTTCTAACAATCTCAATAGACGTCCGACCTTGTATCGAACGGTCATTTATCGTTAATGAGTTTGCTTAAAAAAAAAAACAAATGCGAGTACAATATCTTGTTTTTTGCAACATTACTTTTGAATTCTAAATAAAACAATACGTTTGAACGAAACTTTAGAAAGGATAAATTATTTGTATTTTTTTTTTAAATTCAGAATTTTATTAACGCAGAGGGAACCTGGGAACCTAGTGTTAAGACACTCCATTCCCTTAAACCCTTTCGTAACTCAACTCCGTGGTTTTACCTCGGTATCAGAGAGAGGAAAATGAATTATTAAATATTTCATTTCTTCGAGTGAGAATTGAACCCACAACCTAAGTAACATTTAAATGCTTAAATTATAAACTGATTTGAATACGGTTTGTGTTAGTCCAAAGCATTATTCATGGCGGTGGTTCTTTGATATGTTAAACGAAAATTGAAAAGACTATGTCAAAATAAACTGGTGATGTTTACGAGTATGATTGAGATTTTTTTATTTTTTTTAAATTTTAGGAAAAAAAATCTAGTGAGGCCTGTCGTGGCGCAAAGCGTGTGACTGTAAGCGACAAGTTCTGGATTCGAACCCTAGTCGAGGAAATGAAATATTTAATATTTTCAATTAAATTTTTCATTTCTTCGCTCTGGTAATAAGGCAAAGCTCGGCGTTGAGTTCCTCCACTCAATGCGCCATGCCTCAAATTCGGCGGAAAGTGGGGAACGGAAGTGGAACGGAGGGTCTTAATACTAGGTTCCCGGGTTCCTTCTGCTGGTTCCTACCCTGCCTCGTGCGGGATACAGCGTGAAGCTAAAAAAAATGACAGACAGAACGAACTTAGCATCAAGACACACCGTACTCCATTTTCCCCTAAATTTTATCAGGAATTTAGCGCTGAGTGGCGGAACTCAACGCTGCGCTTTACTTTCGCATTTCTGGAGCCTGGAGCGGAAAGCAAAAAGCGTTAACAGTAACACGCTTGTACCCACAACTGCCTCACTCCTCATTATTTTACAATTTACAAATACATCAAATTATATTTTAAATGTAAAAGTAGTTCCATTAAAATTTTATTGTTTCGACTGAGAAGGACACATTCCGTAGTGGTCATTATTTGCTAAGAATATAAATTATACGTATATTTTTAAATATTCCACATATATTTTTTTATTATCGTCGTCGTAGGCAGTTGAGAGCAGAGGCTTTTAAACTAAATTATGGGTTCGATTCTCAGTGAAGGCATTTAAGTCAATTAGGATTTCAAATTCAGTTTCGATAATAAAGCATTTACCTATAATGTATATTGTACGTAATCTAAAATGGCCGCCACAACAAAATGGCGGGTAATAAATTTTGGTAGAACCCACTTAATATATCCATATTTCATATCAAATTAAATTGTTTAATTTGTTAAATATAAAATATCATGTAAAACATTACTTTTCTATTGTATTGTTTTTTCTTATGTAATCTATAAAAATGAATAAATTTGTTTGTTTACTGCGTTTAAGTATTAATTGTTTTTAAATTAATATTTAATTATAGATACTTAAAATAGTTAAATACTTGATGCTTATTATGTCACAAAGTCTGTTAACGCCACAGGTTCGAATTCCACTCGAAGAAATGAAATATTCAATAATTTTAAATAAAATATATTGTTTTTTTTTTCGCTTTGGCAACAAGACAAAGTGCGGCGTTCCGCAGCTCAAACAATGCCTCAAATTCGGCAGAAAGTGGAAATCGGTACAAAGTTTTCCCTCTGCCTACCCCGCCCCACGTAACACTTCAAAAACCACTTTAAAGCCATTCAACACGCAGTACTTTTAAATCGCCGATAAGAGGGGAACGATACGGTGAGTCTTAACATTACGTTCCCAAGTTCCCTATACCTAGATCCTGCCATGTGCAGAATACAGCGTGAAGAAAAAAAAAATTGAAAGTGATCCATTTTGTATCTTCATGCTCAGACCTATTTAATAGGTACGCATATTGCGACTGTACAAAATGACACAGTTTCTTAAATTAATCATTATAAAATAATATTAACAAGGCAATGAAATTTTAATTGACTATCAGTGTTAATTTAGAGTCTAGACCGGAAATATAAATATTTAAGATCTAGATAAAAACAAGTCTATCAAGATGTGACTAATGTATAACCTAGTAATATTTTGATGATATCTAACTTTTTTTTTATTATGTTTTTATATATTTTAGATTCTCTTTAAAGGAAATAGAAATTGTATTACTTAATCGACTGACAGAACACGCATTCAATTTTCATTCGAGGAATGAATTATTTCCATCTTTTCTGAGATAATATACGGCGTTTAGTTACGACATTCGCGTAGTAAAGTCACGTGTTTCTTATACAAAAAATATGAAATAAGCAATTATTAGATATTAATTATACTACTCGTATTACAGATTTGTAATTGATCACCTGATTGAGGCCTGTCCTGGCGCAGCGGCACAAGCGTGTGACTGTAACCAACAGGTTCTGGGTTCGATCCCCAGTCGAGGAAATGAAATATTTAATATTTTCAATTTAAATATTTAATGTTTCATTCAATCTCAAATTCGGCGGAAAATGGGGAACGGAAGTGGAACAGGGTGTCTTAACATTAGGTTCCCAGGTTTCCTCTGCCTACCCTGCCTCATGCGGGATACTGCGTGAAGCTAAAAACATAATAATTCATCACTGTACATGGAAGTTATATTTAAAAATATCTTATATTGGACTTTTATTATTGTAATTGGGTCTAAAATAGAGATTTTTATGATGTTGTCAGTTTGTCTGTTTATCGGTGCGTGTGCGCATGTGTACGCTGTAATCTCTGAAATAGTTAACCAGAGGTAAATGCAGATTTACTATGTTCCAGCCAGGAACTTCAATTTTTAGTGTTGCTTTTATTGAAATCAGTTGATAATTAAAAAAGTTATGTCAATTTTAAATAGATATTGTCTTAATAGTGATAATTATATTACAAAAAGTAAATATATAATTGAAATTAGTAAATAAATAATGTAATACAACCGTGTGACTGTAACCGACAGGTTGTGGGTTCGATCCACACTGCGACGAAATGAAAAGGATAAATTTAAATATTTAACCTTTTCATTTCGTCGCTCTGGTACAAGGCAAATCGCGGCGTTGAGTTCCGTCACTCAACAAAATTCGGCAGAAAGTGGGGAACGGAAGTGGAACGGAGTGTCTTAACACTAGGTTCCCAAGTTCCCTCTGCCTACCCTGCCATGTGCGGGATACAGCGTGAAGCTGAAAGAGTAACGTAATTCAAATGGGCGCTAGTATTATACAAAATTTTATTGCAATTAGCTGTTTGCTGTCGCCGATGTGTTTATGCCAATTTAAATGTCATATAGTTTTATAACTTTGTGATGCGGAAATGATGTTATCTAAAGCACGATTGAGATGTGTCTTGAAATGTCACCATCTCAATTCATTAATGAATAATTTAAAGGCCCGTGCGAATGTTGTGGGTTCGATTTTCGTTTGAGGATAAAAGGTATTTAATATTTTCAAATCTTCGTTAGAGGCCTGTCGTGGCGCAGCGGCACAAGAGTGTGACTGTAACCGACAGGTTCTGGGTTCGATCCCCAGTCGAGGAAATGAAATATTTAATATTTTCAATTTAAATATTTAAAGTTTCATTTCTTCGCTCTGGTATTAGTTCAAAGTGAGTTCCGCCACTCAACACGCAATGCCTCAAATTCGCGCGGAAAGTGGGGAACGGAGTGTCTTTACACTAGGCCAGGCCCGGGTTCCCTCTGCCTACCCTACCTCGTGCGGGATACAGCGTGAAGCTAAAAAAAAAATCCTATATATATATATATATATATATATATATATATATATATATATATATATATATATATATATATATATATATATATATATATATATATATATATATATATATATATTCATTGTATGTTACATGTACATGTAATGTATTTAATACATAATCAATACAACTATTTTAAATTCAAATCACGAAGAACCTGGCTTTGAACAAAATACTTGTGATATTAGGTAATATTTCAACATACGACGACGTACTTAGTTATTTCATGCTTTTCCCCGTATAACAATAGTTAGAAGGAACTTCGTGTAGACATTTTGTTTCCCAGTTTTTGAGACATTGTATGTTAAGTGGCGGTTCTCAACGCCGCCTTTTGGACACGTCCAGTTAATCACGTTTGAATAATGCTGTTTCAATAAAACTGGCAGTGTGGACATATTATAAAAATTATTAATATGTAATACGTCTTTGGCAAGTATAAATCAAAACCTAATGTAGGTATCATATATCATTCGTCCATTACCTTGAACTTAAAATTCTAAGTCAAATATTAAGTGTTATGTGACGCGACCTTATATTACCTAGGGTTGCCAATTCTATGATAAATAATGTTATCATTTTATATTGTATTGTGGCATGTGTGTGGAAGAAGCACAAGCATGAGACTGTAAACGCGATTATTTCTTTGCTCTAGTGAAAAGACAGATTGCGGCGTTGAATTCTGCCACTCAATTAAGAGTATTTTTAATAAATATTATTTTAGCTTCACGTTATATCGCGCACTAAACAGGCTAGGCAAAGGAAATCTGTTAAACTTTGCGTTCAGACCTCCTCTTCACTTTTCTCCGATATCGGGAAGCGTTGTGTGTTGAGTGGCGGAACTCAACGCCGCGCTTCCTTACTAGAGCGAGGTAACGATAATATTAAATATTTTGGCCAATCCACTACTAGCCTCAACGACAGGCGTCTTCTGTATTTCGTATGTAAATAAAAATTAACCTTTCTCTATTTATTATTTAAGTGTACATAAGTGACACCCCTATAGGTGACAATGGCATACCTTTGTATTATCTAATAGCAATTGTTTAGTCGGTATGAGAACTATTCGTGTTCTGAATTTGACAATGGAATATCTACAACATGTTTTCTATAATGAGAAACTATAGCAAAGGCATCTTAGCGTAGGCGGAAAGTGACTGTTAATGTTCCCTGATGAGTTATTTTTTAGTTTCACGCTGTATCCCGCACGTGACGGGATTAGCAGAGGGGAACTTTGTAACATAGTGTTGAGACCCCGTTCCTGTTTATACACTTCCGTTCTCCACTTACCACCAAATTTGAGACAATATTTGTTGAGTGGTGGAATTCAACGCTGAACATTGTCTTGTTACCATAGAAAAGAAATGTAATTTTCTCGAGCATAAAACCCATTTACTGCGTTTACATCACATTTGTGATTCAATGGTAGAATACTCGCCTGTCAATTAGAATAATTATATTTATCATTACTCAAACCTTGTACTTAGATAGGCAAAGTTCGGCGTTAAGCTCCACCATGCTTCGTTCTCTCTGGCTACCCCGCTAGGGATATAGCGAAAAGCCAAAGAAGAACTTAGAAAAAGACAATACAACTTAAAATATATATATATATATATATATATATATATATATATATATATATATATATATATATATATATATATATATATATATATATATATATATATATATATATATATATATATATATATATATATATATATATATATATATATATATATATATATATATATATATATATATATATATATATATATATATATATATATATATATATATATAAAAATAAATCGTGATTTAACGCTAATAAGAATTTTATTACGCGCTCAAGTATAATATTTACATAACGATTCTTAGAAGGATCTGTTAATTTGATATTGGTTTCGCGTGCGGAGTGAATTTATTAGAAATATAATTATGAAATGGCTAATCCTAGCCAAAAAAAAAACCTACATAGTTTTATAATTTATATTTTAGAGGATTTAAAACGAAAAAAACAATATTTGATTCTTTCTATTATTATTTGGTAAGTGTTGTTCCACACTTAGGATAGAAAAATTAAATTTAAAATTATTTTTTTTTATAAATATTTGATTTGATGCCTGATGACACAGTTGCAAACGTGCGTAATAATAGTTGTGGGTTCGATCCCCACACGAGGATATGAAATATTTTAATTTTTTTCGCTCTGGAAAAGAGGCAAAGCTCGGCAATAAGTTCCGCCACTTAACAAAAATCGATGGAAATTGGGGAACAGCAGTGTCTTAATGAGAATGGAGTGTATAAGGTTCCCAGATATCCTTTTTATACTTCATTAAACAAGGCTGTAGTTAAAAACATAACGTTAATATTTTGTCTGCCTACATGTGACTTTTAATCATTCCATTTAAAATTGGGAGTCATAAATAAAGACATTTATATCGTCATTGCCGCAAGTAAACTAACTTATGGTTTTAGCTCCAAGCTGTAACCCTCACGTGGCAGCTTACGCAGAGGGAACTTGGGAACTAAGTGCTACAACACTCCGTTTCCATTAAGACATTCCCGTTACATTTGTCGCCGAATTTACGGCGTTATTTGTTGTGTGGCGGAACTCAACGCCGCGCCTTGCCTGTTTACTGGAGCGAAGAAATTACCCCTCAGCTTGTCTAATTTACAGTTGCACACTCGTGCTCAGTGCCACGGCAGGCCTCAAATAAGTTATTTAAAGAAATAATATTATTACTTTACATTCAGTTTATCGTTTATTTAAAAGTAATACAAATGCAGTTAAAGTATGTCTTTATGCAGCTAAAGAACTGTTTAAAAATGAACCTTGTTATTATTATTATAAGATCTACAGGTGTTAGAGCACTTAGCTAACCTTATCAATTATCTATAAAGTATGTTGCCAATAAAAATATAGCTGGAAATAGAAATATTACAAAATATTATTACAAATTAAAATCGTCTTCTGTTCAATATATATATATAGAAGTTATGAGTGCGATTGGAATTCACCTGCTGAGTTAAATTTAAGTAAAAGTTACTGAACAAAGCGATCGTAGGCACTATTGTATATGAAATAAACTACAATTATAAATTTGTACCTTGTTGTGTGATTTCCTTTTGAGTTAGCTTTTTAGAAAACCGTACGTATTTTCCCATATAGTTGTGGAAACCTAGTGATAAGATACTTACGTCAAAAAAAAATAACATAGACAAGAAAAATCACCGTCCACCATCTTAGTCTACAGATTGTCTATGGTCTTAAATACAAATAGTAAACAAATATTTGACCTTATTCAACTAAAATCATGTTCTAAAATTTTAGGTACATTGTAATAATTACATAAAATATTATTTTTGCATAATTAATTATTAAAAATAATCTTTATAGGTTATGTGTCAGGTCAGCGAATGTAATAAAGCTCTTGCTTACTAACTGCCTGAAATTTTTGAGACATTTCCCGATTGTTGAGCGGAGGATCTCAACGCCGTGCCTTGTCTTGCTGCAAAAGCTGGACAATTTTTTTACCCACAATTGGGAATCGAACCTGTTGCGTTTACAGTTACGCTACTACATCCCAATGGCCACGTGAAAGAAGAGTTACACAGAAATATATACAATTTAATGTACATTAAAAATACTATATAGCATGTGGTACAATATTTAGTGGAAAACAAGTATTATGGTCAAGGCGAGCCACTATTGACAGACTGCTATTGAATTATAATATATTCGCACTAATTAAACTTCATTAGATTTGATTATTTTTTTCTTTAGCTTCACGCTGTATCCCGCACATGTCAGGGTAGGCAGAGGGAACTTGGGAATTTAGTGTTAAAAGATTCTGTTACCATTAAAACACTTTCGTGTTCATTACAAACGTTTTGTAAATATTTAATTTCTTTGAATGAGAATTAAAGTCACAACCTGCAGCGCACCTACTTGTGCTCTGCACCACGACAGATTTTCATTATTCATATATTGTGTTTATAAAGAATATGACTAAATATATATATATATATATATATATATATATATATATATATATATATATATATATATATATATAATATATATATATATATATATATATATATATATATATATATATAACAATTTTTGTCTATGCCATTTGGTATATTTTATTTAGCAAACATAGAGACTCTAATTCTTTTAAAAAATGATTTATTTTGGAAGGTTAAAATATTTTTTTTGTGTGAATGAAAACTATCGAGTCAATTGTCAGTTATTAAAATATAATATATTTTATATTGAAAACCTATAATAGCATCTTCTTAAACGAATAGATCAGGTTTTGCCGGCAGAAAGAATCCATTTTGAGTGGTAGAACTCTACATTAGGTCTTGTAAATATTTGATTGCCTCTAGAGCGAGTAGAATCCAAAACTTGCCGACTGTACTAAATACATTTTTAGCTTCGCTTATTCCGTACATAGCACAGAAGGCAGAGGGAACCTGGGAACCTAATGTTAAGACAATCCATTCCTCAATTTCCACCGAATTTTGAAGTCATCGAGTGACGAAAATCAACACCACGTGTTGCCTCGTTACCAGAACGATTAAAGCAAATTATAAAAAATATATATTTTCTCTAATGGAGTCGAAACCCACCATTCATGCTACACTACACACATTTTTTTTATATATTATGACAAATACGTGTTTTCCTTATTTCGCACAACCTTTGCTTTCAAGGTACCTCACAATGTACCGGTGGACCTTGTTCACCCATTTTGGGATAAATGATGAAATATTTCCGGGCTTTAAATTGCATGCGATTGTAAATTTCATTCACAAAATAAATGTGTCATAGGTTTAACAGAGGTTTAACAGAGGCATGTTACGGCACAGGGTCGCAAGCGTGTGACTCTATACACGATGGGTTGTGGCTTCGATCGTAACTCCAGGAAATGAAATATTTAATATTTTCAGGCAAAAGGCGTTGAGTTCCGCCACTCAACATGCAAAGTGTCAAATTGGGCGGCAGGAGGGAAACGGAACAGTGTCTTGACACTGATCTGCCATGTGTAGCTGAAAATGTGACCGTTTTTTAGATACACGCTGTATTTTGAACATAGTCGAGTATACAGAGAAAACCTAGTGCTAAGATACTCCGTTCCCTGTTTTACGCTTAATTTTTAGGAACATTACTTATATTTGGTTTTCTATAAAATTTTGAAAGAAATATAATTATTTCATTCGAGCGGGACTCGAACTCACAACCTTGTTTACAATTAGACGTGTTGCCGTCACCACGGCCTCAAAGGTATAAGTATTTGCATATATTAATTATCTAATCAACAAAACTTAAACATAATATGTAGAGCTAATTTATATAATCGCTTTCCAATGTCTACAAATTCTAGGTCAATCGAAAGATTTTAGTTAAAGAATTAGAGTATACAAGAGGCCATTTAATTGAATGGTTAATATTTTCATTTCCTTCCTCTGGTTACGAGTTAAAGCATAGCGTTGAGCTCCACCATTTAACATCTAATCTCAGAGAATTCAGCGGAGAGTTGGGAACGGAGTGTCTTAATATTCTTTTTCTATGAGCAGGATACAGCTGCTTCGGCAGACAAAGCACGGTTATTAGTAAACGCAATTCAATACAAACACACACACACACACACACACACACACACATATATATATATATATATATATATATATATATATATATATATATATATATATATATATATATATATAAAAAGATTGTTTCAGATTTACATACATCGCTTACGACAATTCCATAATAATTTAATATCCTCTCGTTCAGAATGTTAATTCGCTAGCGATCGTAAAATGGCAACGTTAATGAGGCATAACCAATAAATGATAGTTTTAGGAACGCTTTCTTTACTAAGCGAATGACGAAGTGAAACTTAATAATTCCCGAGTCATAATCGAACCCATGACCACTGCTAGAAGGGGAAGTTGGGGAGCACTTAAAACTTTCTTGTATCTAGAGATTGGGAGCTTAAATGATAGACGCCTTCTGTCCTCTACCTCATAATATCAGCATTTTTAGACATTGAATGTTACTTAACGAAATTTTACACTAAAACTCATTTATTACTTTTCCGGGTTGAAAATCTAAAATTAAAAGGTTTTACATCAGAAGAGCATACATAACTACATTTTAACATTTGTTTACCCTCCAATTTTAAAAATTTTACGTTATGCCACTTTTTACTTGTACCAAGAATTGGCAATTCCCAAAGAGTATATTAGATGACTTAATTCAAATTCTAACCACCGTGTATATGGAGCGAGCGATTCCGGTAGTGTTGTTCTTTCGTTTTACTATATACATGATGTGAATTGTTAAACTAAATAGATAAAAATATATTCCGAGGCCTGTATTGGCCCAGTGGTAGCGTGGGACTGTAAACGAGATGGGTTGTGGGTTCAACTCCCAATAGAGGGAATTAAGTACTAAATATTTTCATTTCTTCGCTCTCTGGACATTGCATTGTTTTTATCGTTTCTCTTTCACTACTTCTATTAAATTAAAGTATTCATCATTAAAAAAATATTATTTGAATGGTCTGTTTATTCGTCCCCTTTCTCCTCTCGAAATTTATTTTTAAAATAATATCTGTGAAAAATAGCATCAGGCTGTATCCCGCATACGAAGGGAACTGGAAGCCTAGCTTTGAGATATATTGTTAGAGCGGTTGTAATCAACGTTCTGTCTTGTTACCAATGATAAAATATAAATAAACCTTTGCTCTGTTTGGGAATTGAACACACTACTGTTGGCCTTATTTGAATCGATATTATTACACGTTAAATAATTATAATCTTCAACCTGGCCAAATCTGCAGTCTTCAGGCTTGACGTGGCGTAGCCGCACAAACGTGTGACTGTAAAGGACAGGTCAAGAGTTTGATCCCCACTAGAGTAAATGAAATATTAATTATTTTGTAATTAAATATTTGGTTGATTTGGCATTGAATTCCACCACTCAACACGCAATGCCTCAAATTCGGCGGCAAGTAGGAAACGGAACGGAGTGTCTTAATATTAGGTTCCCAAGTTCCCTCTGCCTACCCTGCCATGTGCGGGATACAGCATGAAGCTGAGTAATCTTCAACCGGAACTTACATTTCTAAACATTTGCACCTACAGTGTTTTGTCACAAGGTCCAGTTGACGTCACCTCGTCTTCAGTAGGCGTAGCGTCACTCAATGACCACGTTTAAACTAACGAATCAAATATATTTCAAAGAAAATGGTATTAATAATTGAAATATTATAAATGCGGCTTATTTTTAATTGGATTTTCAGTTTCAACCTGTTTCGGAATCCAAAATTCTCATTAAATTTATTCAAGTAAAAAAAATCAATAACACATAAGAAGGCAGACCGGTCCGAAGACTGTCCCTACGCTACGACGATCTCTTATTGAGAAATGAAATATTTAGTATTTTAATTTATTCGTTTTGGTAACAAGAAAGGAAGCGGCGTTGAGTTCCGCGACGCGGAGTTTAAGCCATAAGCGTTGACCAAAGTATAATTTGATACTCTGTTATTGGAATAAGATAGCCTATTCTAAATTTCTTTGTAACGATCTTGAAGGGAAAACTTTGACTATAAGTAACTTTTTCTTTGCAGTACTAGAGCAGGCTAATGCCCATAACTCAGGCCCTGAGTGGGAATCAAATCCATGGCCTTGGAGGTAGATATTAGTCAGCGTCCTCTGCGCCACAATGACCGTCTGAACGACGAACAAAATACTGAACTTTTTGTAACATTTTTAAATATTATTAGAATTTTTTTACTATGTTTTAAAGTGTTATTCCACACTTAGGACAGAAAAAATCTCCCTACAGAGATGCTAACAACATAAATAAGTTGTAACAAGCGTATAAGAATTTCGACGGAGCTGAGGTGAGAACGAATGGCTTTGTTGGTCAGAGCGCTGGAACGGTTTTCCAGACGCGCGGGTTCAAATCCTGCTTTGTTCAAATTTTTTATACGCTTTTTAAATTTAAGTTTAGTAATATTAGAGTTTTTGTTATCTTAATTGTGTGCATAAATATAATGTCCTTTCATTTGTGATATGTATTTTTATAAAACGTTTTTTTTTTTTGGCTACATTATTAGTTGATATTTTTTTTGTTGAAATGTATTGAGACCTAACTATCTAATAGAGTATAGTTTCCCAGGTATTTGCTTAATGTCATTATGTAAGAATCACGAAAATCATGTCTTTATAGTGACGTAACAGGACAATGTCTGGCGAGATAGTACCAATAATCCACTCGTTGAATGATTAAATTCTCAAACATATACAATGCGTGCGTCAAATGAGAACGTTGTGGCTCAGCGGTAGAAAAGTATGACTGTAAACAGGACAAGCCCACGTTCAGTTATTATTCAGAAATTTACGAAAAACAACACAAGGTCGACATATTTTTTTTTAATTAACAATTACTAAATATGTCCATGACGCCTTGGAAACCCACTCGGATTTGAAGTCTCACCCACATACATACTTGTAGGCCTGGCAGGTGATAAGTATGCGAGGAATTAATTATTAAGAACAACATGCATGTTTTGCGAATGTCAAGGAGTTATGAATACTTTCCTATGTTTTTTAATAGCTTCACGGTAAAAAGCTTGGCAGCGAAGGTAAGGGAACTGTGGAAGTTAGAGTTGAAACACTCCGATCAGTCCCAATTTTCCACCGAATGTGAACCATTCTGTGTTGAATGGTGGAATTCAACGCCGAGTTACGCCTCACTAATAGAGCAAAGAAATGAAAATATTAAATATTTCATTATCGCGAGTGGAAATTGAACCCATAACCTATCATATACAAAGTCGCATGATAGTGCCCATGCGTCACGACAGGCCTATAAAGAAATTAATACTTATTAGAATAATATTCACTATGAAAACAAGTCGTTTTGTATATACTATACACTGTAAAGAAAAGTACCCTTCACATTGGATATGCTGAGGTAATATGGCTTTTGTCCTTATTTTCCACCAAGCTTTTAAAGCATTGCACGTGAGTGGCAGGTCTTAACGCCGCGCTTTGCCTGGCTTGGCCTTGGCTTTTAGCAAAGCGAATTTTAAAATTAAAAAAAATAATTTCCCCAGACAGAGAATCGAACCCACAGTCGATAGTTTACAATCACACGATGAACAAAATTGTTTTACTTATATACATGATGTTTCCCAACTTTGGGATATCGATAGGCGTTTGCGTAAGAGAAAGGCACGATTATGCAAAAGTTAACTCCTGTATACAGTACATAGATGGTGAGGAATTACGCGTTAGGCTTAAATGAACTAGGTTAGATAAACAACTCTTGTGACCTGGAAACGTGAATTAATCGAAGTATATTTATATATTTTATAATAAAAAAATATTCTGAGGTCTGTCTGATTTCCATTTTTAGTAGGTGAACGGCGGCGTTGAGTTCCGCCATATAATACGTAAGGCCTCAATTTCGACGAACATTAGGGTAACAGAACAAAGTGCCTTTGCACTAGGTTCCCAAGGGCTTCGTGCCTTTCCTACCACGAGCGGTTTATAGCGTCAAGAATTTCACTAAACTCAGGGAGGACCTCAGAGGACGTTTATCATAATTTCAACCACTGTATTTGTATAACTCAACATATACCCTTCCTCAAATTCAGCAAAAAGTGGGGAATGGAACAAAGTTGCTTAACATTAGATACCCGAGTTATTTCTGCTAACATGCCATGTGCTAAATATTTCGTAAAAGTTGGATCTTTTTGCAGATTCATGCTATATATCTCGGGTTCAATAGCAGATTAGGCAGAGGGAAACTAGTGATAACCTCTGATCCCTAGTTTCAAACTATTTTTCGTCCATGTTCCTTCCATATTGAGTAGATTAAAAAGTCAGTATTTTTTTTTTATGGAGAAGACGGCAAACGAACGTTCGGGTCACCTGGTGGTACGAGATCACCGTCGCCCACGGCCCCGTGTAACTCCAAAGGAGCTACAGAAGCGTTGCCGTTCTTTAAGGTGGATGGGCACCGGGGCCCGGCATTACCTAATGCGAAACGCAGTGGCCAAAGCCACTACTTAACGCCGGTCTTAAATGCCGGGGGTGGTAATAATCCGGTCGAGTCTGCCCATGCGTGTTGCCATTACTGGCAACGTGACTCTACCACACGCACTTTAGTCGCCTCTTACGACACCGTCAGTACCAGGGTGATTCTATTCTAAGCCGGAATCACACGGCGTAAAGTAAGTTTTCCTACAGATATAAAATAAATATTACTCAATAACATTTTTGATTACAAATGACTACCGCAACTGCAGTCTTTACTTAGGTCATACCCAGTCACCTACTTTACACAAAATATGACGGTAAAAAACCTATATAATTTTAATAAAAAGTACATTACAGGTAATTTATCAAGAAAAACGATTAACAACTAATTTCTACTGCAATGTTTATAAAAAATGGTAATTACATTTTAAACACAAAAATTACTTCATGCTAATACTGTTTTGTTAATTTCAGTTCAAGTTATAGGAAAAAGCGATTAATTATATGACATGAAGAAAAGGGGCCAGTCATGGTATACAGGAAAGTGTGCAATTATGAACGCAATAGGCCTGTTTAGGGAAATAAAATATTTCATATTTTGATTGATTCGCAGTGGTAACAAGGTGCGGCGTTAAGTTCCGCTATATAATACACAAGGCCTCAAATTCGGGGGAAATTGGGAACGTGATGGAGTGCCTTTCCACTAGGTTCCCAAAAGCCTTCTGCCGTTTCTACTACGAGCAGTGTATAGCGTCAAGAATTTCACTAAAGGACGTTACCATAATTTCAAGGGCTTCTGTTGCATCTACACTTGAGTCACTTTATTTTTTTCTATGATGGGCATCTTTACACTTTAAAGCTGAGAAATGCTAAAAAGTTTCTGCACGCAATAATATTTCACCAACATTTTTTAACAAAATTGACAATAATAGAAAAATAAAATTATACAGTAAAAATTACGAAAATAATTTCAAAAATGTATTTTAAATAACATACTTTCAACTCTCTCATACATATGTAATCTTGCCTCGAGTATGTTACGAAGTCATTTTGTAATATCAATTGACTACATTCACAATATATGACAAGTTTTAATTTAAATCTATCGCTAACATATACTTTGGCATCGATGACATTTACTTGTTTTTAAAAAAGATGTTTTCCCTCGAGGGTTGTGGATTCGATTCCTACTTCAAGCAAAACGTTATTTCCGTATCTTTGGTAATATCTCTGGTAATAAGTAAAGCGCGGCGTTTGATTCCGCCGCATAATACACTTTCACTCGTAACGTTTTTAACACCAACGACGACTCGTTTTTGACACTCCGATCCGCACGCACTGCTCTAGAGCAGTGCGTGCTTATCGGAGTGTCGTAACACTAAGTTTCCTCCGCCAATACTTCTTTGGTGAAGATTCGCTAAGATTTGTTTTAGTTTTCTATTGAGCTTGGCACTTACTGGCAATTATTTGAATTTAATAATTAAGTACTCCGTAAGCTTCAGGTTAAATTTCACTAGAAATCATTTGGTTAACAAGAAGTGGCTAAAGGATTGTTAATCACTGGGCTAGCTGCAAAAAATATATAGTTAAATAAAGCCATATAGTTGAAATACTTTCGAGTATAAATTATTACAAATACCTAACTCCTTAACATTCTATCATTTTAGTTGCATAAAATTACATAAAGATTATCGAAACCATATTGTAAAGTTGCAAAATACGTCCATTAAATATTAATACATTTCTAAAGTATTCACGATTGCCATCTACACATAAGCTTAGTGATGTGGATTGTGTTATTAATCGATTATCGATATCGATTTTGACAACTTTGACGTTTAAAAAGCCAATCTGTCAAACGAACAAAAGTTTGTTGGGATAAAACGATACTTCACAGATAATAAATAATAAAAGCCATTACATTTGATGAGGTTTTAAATAGATAATTTGTTTGATGCGTATATCATTATGATATGTTCAATTTCTTAGCTTATTAATTTTGATTGAAATTACAGATTATGAATTATTTATTTTTAATTTAAGTTCGTATATTTATGAAAAGTGTACAATCACAAATCTTTATTTAATTTATTATTTACATTTTTGTTTATACTATATATATATATATATATATATATATATATATATATATATATATATATATATATATATATATATATATATATATATATATATATATATATATATATATATATATATATATATATATATATATATATATATATATATATATATATATATATATATATATAAATTTCAGAACACCCATTTTTATTTAATTTTTAATAAAGTAATCATTAAAAAATAAATAAAGTCTTGATTTGTTTATTTGAGTGTAGTTATTGTATGTTAAAATATGTGTTCTTTTGTTACAGAACAAAATGCTGGCGAATGCAAAATTATGAATTAATAAAATTCAAAGTTATTCCTCATGTGTGAAAACAGCTTAAGGAGGTAAGACATTTAAAAAATAATCATTATGTTCATATAAAACCGAACGTAGACTTCAAAAATAGGTATTGTACATATCGATATTTCCAGACGAATTTATCGATGATCGAGCGTCGTAATCGATACCAAAATACAATCGAGGTACCTCAGAACTAGGTACCTCAAAAACCGATGTCTGAAACTGCTATCAAGACAGACACGCAAGATAACGATGGGGTAGTGAAACCGGAAAAAGAGGTCAAGGAGAAAGACGGAAAACAAAGATCTGTGTCATTTAATAGGGACGTTCACGTCAAACGTTTCGGTGAGTCGATAGACGTAGTGGGGTCCCCTATTGTCCATTTGTTTGCAATGTTTATTTAATTTGTGTTTTTTTGATTAAACGAACTATGTGTTTGAATGTAAATTATTGATTTTTAATTATTTAAATTGACCTTATATATTAAAGTTTCGGTTTTATAAATCAGGATGTTAAAGGCCAATCATTTTAAAATTGGAATTTTGTAAAAATCAGACTTAAATTGCGTAAAGGTCATCTAGTCTACAAGACGTAGAGGACAATAAGGAAATTGATAATTATTTTCAGTTCATTATTTATGACCGAAAACATAATATTAATTATAATCAAACTTCTTTGCTGACGAAGATGACATTTGACATTTTAAGATTTATGTTTAATCTATATTCATTTGTATTTAATCTGTATTCATATTTTAAAAATAGAAATATATTATAAAATATAGAGTATATCATTAAGCTATTGCAAATAAATGGATGTTCATAATAATTTTCTAAAGGGGTGCCGATTAACCGACTAATTTACAACTCACAAAAAGTAACACTGGGTTTGAAACGTGGCGTCTTCTCTCAAAGTTATATAATATAATAATATTTAACTAACTAAGTAACTAATTGTTTCTGTCTTGTAGTTCATTGGTATCGATTTATATTTGTATTCTATTAAATATCGATGTAATCTGTATATTCCTTTCTATTTAATTTATTCTCTTCTCTACTGAAACGTTACCTGGAAAAGATTGCCCATTTAGCAATAAAGTCGTATATTGTGTATATATATTATATATTTAAGTGGAACTTGTGATCCTAGCATTCCCTTTAGTATAACTAAATCAATGCCGTCGTTTTGTCTTGTTGCCAGAGTGAACAAATCAAAATGTTTAACTTTTAATTTCCTCGAGTGGGTATCAAACTCACAACTCATTGTGTTTACAGTCGCACATTTGTGCCACGGTAGGCCTCGAAGTCATATAATTCTACAATATTTAACTAACTGAGTAACTAATTGTTTCTGTTTTGTACTTAATTCCTAAATTCAGTGTTTATGGCATTTGTATCGACTTATATCTGTATATTAAATATTTAAGATATCGATATAATAAGTATATTCCTTCCAATTTAATTTATTATTTTATCTACTCAAAGGTTTTCTAAAAAATATTTGTATTTTGCAATTACGCCGAATATCGTGCTTTAATTATGATGCGTTAATACTTACTTACTTAGCTTTACGCTGTATCCCGCACGAGGCAGCGTAGGCAGAGGGAACCCGGGAACCTAGTGTTAAGACTTCCGTTCCCCACTTTCCGCCGAATTAATAATGCGTTAATGGATGACAAAGTTAGTAACTTTTACGTTATTATCACATTAAAAATTAATTTTATCTCATCTTCTTTAGAAACTCTAAATTTATTAGAAGCATGGTTATATAATATTTGATTATAAAATCTTGTTTTGAACGTTTCTCAATTGCTAGAAAACGAAAAGATCTGTTTTGTTATATAATTATTATACAGAATTGTCTGTATTATATATAAAATTATATATTTATTTATATGTGAAGCGAATAGAGATAGTATGTGGATTTTCATGTCATGCAGGCGAATTCTTATTATGGATATGGTATACCTACAAGCGTGTAAACGCTACAGGCTATGGGATCAATTTTACTTGAAGTTTCCAAAGTCAGGTTTGTGACTTACTTGGGCTCAAGAATTCGGCGGAGCAATAGATTATGCTTTTTGGGGAATAGATTTCGTTAATTGGGAATGGAGGAATAGGTTCCCAAGTTCCATGTGCCTTTCTTTCATTTCAATAAGTCTTATCTTTATCTTTCTAGGCCTTAAAAGGCGCCTAAATACAGTACAAATACTCTCATTAACGTCACTTATTCGAGAAGTGTGATAATATCATAGTGTAGCTATTATCCTAATAACAATATCGATTGATTTTTTATTCAGAATCGTGATCGCACTGACCGTGATTCGAGTCGGACTTTTTCAACTAAAATCGTAAGTGGTTTAATATCGATATCCTTATTATTAATATAGTTCATTGATAAGGATGTAATATTTCAACGTGTCAAGGTTGTAGAGTTCTATTTTTTATAACATTTTAATTAATCGTATTTATAAGCTTCACGCTTTATCATACACATAGCATGGGAGGCAAATGGAACCTGGGACCTAAGTATAAAGACAGACTGCTCTCAATTAGATTTTTCACTCCATGCTTTCCGCCATGTTCTTGAGACAGTATTTCTTAAATGACGGAATTCAACACCTCGCTTACTTCGTTATTATGAATGGAAATCCCTGGAACTTGCCGGATGTTCCTGTGGCACAAGTGGCACGACAGCCAGCATTTCTTATTTATTTATTTACAAAACATAAAAATTTAACGTAATATGATTTGAACCCCGCCCCTCTTAGAAATTGCAAGGTATCTCCGTTCTCATATCAATTATTAATGTATTGTATATTTTTGAATCATTATGTATCTTTTGGTGGGACTCAACGCCGCGTTTCCTCTTTGCAAGAGCGAGGCATTTAAAATATTAATACCTCTAGTGGAAATCTAACGCCCTATTTATTATATACCTTTAAAATATGTAGGAAGTTTTTGCATTGTCGTTAAGTAAGTACTAAAACATGAAAAAAATATCGATTTTATTGTAGCATACAAAGATATGATCTAATTTAATCGACTACAGGTTTCAAGGACTGACTTTTTATGAGTCTGTGCTCTATTGACAGGTTTTTTATCTGTGATTTTGGTTTTTTTTTTTTTTTTTTATTTACGATTCGATTTATTTCCTACAGTTGTTAAAAGATAAAAAAAAAAAAATCGATTAAAAGATTATTAATTATTTGTTTTTGTCTGAATTATTACTTGTTTATTGGGTTGAAAAATTCTATAAATTTAAATATATTTTCTGTTTCGACTCTTTATAATTATTTTTCAGCTTCACCTGACAGGATAGACACTAGGTTTCCAGCGGAATACTCTGTTCGTTTCATACATACAGTTTCGTTTTTCACTCTGAATTGAAAGCATTGCGTGTTAAATGGCGGAACTCAACGCCGCGCTTCGGCTTACTACCAGAGCTAAGAAATTAAAATAAGTATAAAATATTTTATTTTCTCGAGTAGTGATCGAACCCACAACCTGCCTGTTTACATTCCCACACTTGCACTCCGGCGCCACGACAGGCCTCAGGCCTCTATATATCTATATTAAAAATGCTTATTTATTTATATAACATAATTTCATTACTGGACGTGGAATTGGATGTCGTATATAACCTTCACCTTTAATTATGTCAAATTGGTCCGTGCTATAAATAATTATGCAAAGTTATTTTCAGTCATAAATCACATTATTTATACATACATATGACATCTTTGAGGAAGAGCGTGACGCTGAGGCGACGATGAAGTGCGACTGTGAACAGTACAGGTTGTGGGTTCAATCTCACGTTCCGTCTTAAAATTTTCATGATTTTTAAGTTTTCTAGAATTACTCAGCTTCACGCTGTATCCCGCACATGGCAGGGTAGGCAGAGGGAACATGGGAACCTAGTGTTAAGACACTCCGTTCCACTTCCGTTCCCCACTTTCCGCCGGATTTGAGGCATTGCGTGTTAAGTGGTGGCATTCAACGCCGCGTTTTGCCTTTTACCAGAGCGAAGAAATGAAAACATTAAATATTTCATTTCCTCGACCGGGGATCAAACCCACAACCTGTCGGTTACAGTCACACGCTTGTGCCACTGCGCCATGGCAGGCCTGCCTTGTCTAGAATTGACTCTGAAATTCCATTTATGTAAGATTAAATGATGCTGGATCCAATAATTTGACAATAGTTTACTACAGTAAGTAATCGAATAATTCAGTACTTAAATCAATAAGTTTAAAAATATCTCGTTTAGCATACATTTGCATAATTGTCTGGTTATTTGAACAAATGTTACAGTAGCTAAAGTAATTGTTACGTAAGCCGCTATCGACTATCGACTTGGTTTTTGCGAAATACAAAATACGTGATTCGTGCCTGTTAGTTAGAACTAGATTTGAATTCTGTTGACTAAGATATAAATAAAGTGAATAGAAATTAGCTTCACGCTGTATCCCGCATATAGCAGGCAAGACGGTTCCAGGTGTTGAAACATCCCGTTCCACACGCAATGTATAATTTTCATAATCACTACAGTTTGAATTGCGCAACTTAACGCTGCTTTGTCTTTTTACCAGAGCGAGGATATTGAAAAAAATTACCCGGGAAGTATCATTGAAGT
Organism: Eueides isabella; assembly: GCA_019049475.1. Lineage (NCBI taxonomy): Eukaryota > Metazoa > Arthropoda > Insecta > Lepidoptera > Nymphalidae > Eueides > Eueides isabella. Next base: position 928,549 of record CM032407.1, read on the forward strand.
CAATAGAAACTTTTTCTTAAAAGGAATCCAACTTAAAACCGTAAAATCGCATATAATAAAAAATTAAACATCATTTTTTTAATAAACTGACGAAAAAGTTATTGTTGCATTTAATAAATGATATGGAAAAAAACACTTAAAAGTATATACAAAAGCACAAATATATAGATAGTCATTATTTGCTATAGTATATATAGTGCGAACACTATCTAGGTTTTACCCTAACGTTTTTATATATCTTATTTATGCTCTATGTATGTATTAGTTATATTATTTTGCTGAAAATCACTACTTTTTCATATGTTATATGAGAGAGAGTGGGGAACGGAAGTGGAACGGGGTGTATTAACACTAGGTTCCCAAGTTCCCTCTGCCTATCCTGCTGTCTGCAGGATACAGCGTGATGCTGAAAAAAAATAACAACGACTGATTATGAATAAAAATAAAAAAATATTCATACTCAGCTTCACGCTGTATCCCGCACATGGCAGGGGAGGCAGAGGGAACATAGGAACCTAGTGTTATGACACTCCGTTCCACTTCTGTTTCCTACTTTCCGCCGAATTTGAAGCATTGCGTGTTGAGTGACGGAACTCAACGCCGCGTTTTGCCATGTACCAGAGCGAAGAAATGAAAACATTAAATATTAAATTGAAAATATTAAGTATTTCATTTCCTCGAGTTGGGATCGAACCCACAACCTAACGGCCACTGCGCCACGACAGGCCTAAATAAATGACAACAGAAAAAAATAATTTTTCGCAAGCGCAGCGTTGAAAATTTGCGAACGGAAGTGTTCTTATGAGAACAAAGTATATTAATATTAGATTCCCAAGTTCCCTCTGTCTCTCTCTCATATGTGAGATGCAGCGTGAAGCAGCAAAATAAAAAGATAAATCATTCCTATAATATCTTTTCTTATTAATTAAAAAAAAAACAACTTATACAACAATACATATATCCGTAATCGAACCCCCGACCACCGCAACACTCAGAACCAACCTAAAACCACCTACTAAATATATAACCATTTATGTCAATACAAAACTATGTCAAAATATTTGAAGTTTCGTTACATAACAACCAACACCAATTACTCGAGACCGGTATTACACACTTGACAGTAGGCTAATAGTTGCTTAATGTACTTATAATTTAACATGCTTAGTTTTGTCATTGTATTTAATATTGAATTATTTATTGGTAATTATTGAAATAAATATATATTAATAATTAATAATATTTATTTCTTAAATATATTCTGCGGATTTTATTTATATATTTATATGTTCTATTTTGATTTCTTTTTGATTAACTGTACATCTAGCTATCTTTTTTTTGTACTATTTTATGTGAAGACTTCATTGGTTAATTGAATGTAAATTTGGTTTTTATTTAAAGTACTTGTATAACTGTATGTCTTCCTTAATAAATAAATAAATAAAAATAAATAAATATTCATTTCCTTGGTCGTTGATGAAGTAAAGTCTGAATTAAAGACAGTGTTTGACGAAGATAAAGTGTGATACTTTTTTTTTAAAAATAATAAAAAAATGAGGCCTGTCGTCGTGGCAGGCTCAAGCGTGTGACTGTAAACGATATGTTGTGGGTTCGGTCCTTGCTCAAAGAAGTGATTTTATATTTCCGTTTCTTCAATCTAGCAAGGCGCGGCGTGGAGTTCCGTACTTTAACGCGCACTTCAATACACAATACTTCAAAATCACCGGAAAGTGTTGGACGAAACTAACGGTATTAACACTAGATTCCCAAGTTTCCTTTGCCTACCCTGCCATGTGCGGGATACAGCGTGAAGCTGAGGAAAAATAAAAAAATAACCGTAGCGGATCTGAACTGGCTCCTTTTAAACGGGTCTCATGACTAGTTTAAACTGGATGGTTGCACTGGTGCAAACCCCTCTTCGATTCCTATTCAAGGAATAGTTATTATTTTCATTTTCGAATGCTAATATGGCAACGGAGTGCTTTAAATATATGTTCTCAAGATTTCTCTGCCTATCCTGCCAAGTGCGAGATACAACGTGAAGCTGAACAAAAAAAAATATCACAGCATCTTCGTTTATCGTTAGTGATATAAATATTTGTCTTTCTCAGCTTCACGCTGTATCCCGCACATGGCAGGATTGACAGAGGGAACTTGGGAACCTAGTGTTAAGACACTCCGACCCACTTTCGTTCCCCACTTTCCGCCGATTTTGAACGCCGCGCTTTGCCTTATTACCAGAGCGAAGAAATGAAACATTAAATATTTAAATTCAAAATATTGAATATTTCATTTCTTCGACTTGGGATCGAACCCAGAACCTGTTGGTTACAGTCATTTTTTGATATAAATATAATTTATTAAATGACATTTTTTAATATAAAAATAATTATATTAAATGGCCTCTATGGATTAATTATTAGGAACATTTACTACATTCAAGAAGTGAAAAGAATTCATACTCCCGAGTGGAAACCATCAAACCCACAATCATCACGATTATAGTTAAACTATGCAGATGTGCCACGAACAGCTTTAACTTATTTAATGACGCCATATTTACAGTATATAATAGAATTTTCTTGGTAATACCTTTTCCAAGGCTACATCTAATAAATTTGTTCTTAATTCCACATAATCAAAGCCGCAGGCATCTGATTGTATAGCAATTAAACTACAATAAACTATGCTTGTAGTTAATGAACTAATAAATATAATATTAGCAATATGCTAAAGGTGAACAAGTGTATATATTAGGAATTACAGCGGGCCTAAAATGACACCCTGAGGCAGTATGTAAAGGCAGTTTAAAATAGTACATTGTTTGCACTTATAGAAGGGTTCTGTTTATTTTTATCATTTATAAATATAAAGAAACAATAAAAATGTATTCTAATCTAAAGAAAGTACACAGGCATTCCGCTATCCAAGTTTTTTTCTTAATTTCATGAAAATTGTTTAAGCAATTTGGTTAGAAGAGTACAGTCCTGTTTGATATGCAGTTAACAATAACATACTCAACATATATTTTAAATAACCATTTCTTTTAAAATAAATATAACTTCTTTCTTCAAATAAGAAAAGGAATGATTTGAACTATTTACTTTTTCCAGAACGTTACGAGTATCAATATTGAAAAATGAAATAGTTTCATAAAATACTCCGTTCTTGTTATACTAATAAGAACGGAATATTTTATAAATATTATTTATTAATAAATTTCGTTCACCAATATATATTTTCTTGCTTTAAATTAAAATATTTAAATATTTCATTTAAACATTGATCTCTATAGCTTATAAATTCGTGTAGGTCGACTCAGCCACTCCTCAAAAGGATACAGATGAGTGTAAATCGTACATCGGCATTGACCTGTCCATTTGTGGTCATCTTACGAAAGTTGAGATATTATCTTGAAGCCTTGGAGAATGAGTAAAATAAGCATTAATTACAAGACAAAATGTTAATTGAATATAAAGTAGTAAATGATGCTTTCAATGTTTTTTAATAAGTTTCACAATATAAATCAACTGTGGAGGTAATAGTGAGTGAGTTAGATGGGATCACTCCGGTGGATTGGGCAACTGAATATACAGTGTATATAAAGACAGAGACAGAGCTTCACCACCCCAAAACAAAATTACATATGTCTTGCCTACTGTTGTGCGCAGAATTTGTGATGGTTAAACTGAAACTCACTCACTCATTCACTCACTCACTCAGCTTCACGCTGTATCCCGCACGAGGCATGGTAGGCAGAGGGAACTCGGGAACCTAGTGTAAAGACACTCCGTTCCACTTTCGTTCCCCACTTTCCGCCGAATTTGAGGGACTGCGTGTTGAATGGCGGAACTCAACGCCGCGCTTTGCCTTATTACCAGAGCGAAGAAATGAAACATTAAATATTTAAATTGAAAATATTAAATATTTCATTTCCTCGACTCGGGATCGAACCCAGAACCTGTCGGTTACAGTTACACTCTTGTGCCGCTGCGCCACGATAGGCCTCACTAAACTGAAACTGTTTTTTTTTTATATTAGAACGTATGTTCTTAGGGACTACGATGCAAAAGCACTAGTGCTATGGTAAACACGATAGGTTGTGGATTCCCAGTTGCGGAAATAAAATATAATATTATCGTTTTCTCACTCTAGTAATGGGACAAAACGTGCCGTTAGGTTTCGACACTCTGCCAACACACAATGCCTCAAATTCGGCCAGAACAGATGTGTCTTATTGAGAACAGAGTGTCTTAATAATAGGTTCCCAAGGTTCAATCTGACTACCCTGTTATGATGGAAACACCTTGAAGTTGAAATTAAAAATATTATTTACATTTTCTATGCATTTGTTTCTATTTCTTCTAAAATTTATTCAAGTATGTGGGTTGATATCATTTGTTAAGTGAATAAATTTCAAATTGTTTTTATACTTAAATAGGTGGAATCATCGATTATGTGCTTATTAAGACAAGATTTAAAAGATCCAATTTATATATTTAAACATGGTTTAGGATTAGATCATAGATCATAGATCATAGATCATAGATCATAGATCATAAATATTTTGTTCTTAAATTTTTAACAGCCAGATTAAAAACATTGTGTATTGAGCGGAACTTAACGCCATGCTGTATAACTGGAGTAGGTAGATGATAATAATTCATAAATCAATCTAATATCTATGATTATCGCGCCTACAATAACGAATGCGGAGAGTCGGGACATATATATGTATATAAATGTATTTATATTTCTTTACTTTCGTTTCTTTCATTCAACTAAACATTTTTTAACATCACGCTGTATCCTGGACAGAGGAAACTTGGGAAGTTAGTGTAATGACACTCGGTTCCGTTTCTAACCGTTATCGTCGAAATTAAGGCATTGCGTGTTGAGTGGCGGAACTCAACGCCGCGATTTACCTTGTTGCCAGAATAAAGAAATTCAAATATTATGTCGTAATTCAAGTATTATCATGATGTACCTTTTAAGTGTTTTATAATAAATAATGATTATTTCTGAAGTGTAGTACAAATATATATAATGTATTTGTTTGCGTGGGAAGAAAAAAATGTAAATAACCAGCAATTACACAGCCACGTGGGCAACAAAGTAATCAAAATTCAATAATAATTCTATTACGTCTTAAAGAGAGGACGGCGAAGATTCTTTAGCCTAAGGCGATATACATACAAAAGCAATATGGTGGCTTTAATTATCTGTGGCTTGTATACTTAACGTAAAAACAGGTTCCCAAGCAAAAAGAACCTAGTATTACCCTCCGTGACCACTTTTAGCGCCTGTTGTGAAGTGACTAATTGAAAATAAATATAATTAATCTCCCAAGCGGGAATCGAACCCACTACCGCTACTTTTACAACGTCATTTTGTTACTTATTACTTATAGTGTTGTCATAATAAAAGAATTTTTATAAATATTATTTTGTATAAATTCTATCACAACTTAAAGAAATGGAAATAATATCTTTTTTTGTATTTTGTCTGTTTGTCTGTGTGTTTGGACGCGCTGATCTCATATACAGCTAACCACATTATAATGCTGTTTTCATTGTTATATTTTGGAAATGCTACAATTTTTTTATTCATTTAGCTTACGTTTTAATTTTTAATGCATATATATATATATATATATATATATATATATATATATATATATATATATATATATATATATATATATATATATATATATATATATATATATATATATATATATATATATATATATATATATATATATATATATATATATATATATATATATATATATATATATTTATTAGAACTAGGAAGTGGGCAACGAAGTATAATTGGTACGGAGTGACTTAACACTAGGTTCCCCGGTACCCTATACCAACCCATGTCCATTATCACCTACCCCTCCAAAAGTAATTTAAAACACAGGAAAGTATATAAAGATAAGAAAATAAAAAATATCATGTGGGACGACCTTAAAATTGAATTTTATGAGCTACATAATAGTTTCAAAGTGCAGCCTACATTCTCATTGACCTTGCGCGACAAGTTTTTTGCAAGTGGAATAACATATCGAAGACTTGTTCAAACTCGTCGAGAGTTTAACATCAAAACAAAATAAATATCCTAATGAAGCCTGTCGTGGCGCAGTGGTATAAGAGTGTGACTGTAATGGTATAGGTTGTCAATTCGATCCCCACTCGAGGAAATTAATTATATATTATAAACATTTCTTTAGTCTGATAATACACAAAGCACACGGCTTCAAGTTCAAAATTTAACACGCAATGCCTCAAAATTCAGCGGAAATTGGGGAACAGAACGGAGTGTCTTAACACTAGGTTCCTAGGGTACCTTGTCTACCCTGCCATGTGCGGGATACAGCGTGAAGTTGAGAGGGAAAGTTAATACAACTATCTAAAAACGTGTGCTTTGTCAAAAAATATCTTAATAATACGATTAATTAAAATCAGGCTATTGTAATGAAGTGGTCAGTTTGTTCGAAATAATTACATGTAAATTTGGGGCTTGTCATTGAACAGTCGATATCGGCTAAAATTAAACCTGCTCAGTCCATTTTTTCTGTTTACGTACATTTCTAAGTCATTAAAGAAATACAAAATCGATGTTTTTTTTTTCATATAGCAAAAAATACAAAATAATTTCTGAAATTGTAGATAACTTCTTTAAATATATGCATGCTCATGGTTTTTAAAAACGTTTTTATCTCTTCTGAGACCATTCTTGTTATTTTAAAGGCATAAATAACTTGGGAACCTTGGTGATATGATATTCCGTTTCTATTCCCTGCACACCATTGATGTGCACCGCTTACGTATAATTGAGTTAAAACAATCAACATGTATATAAGTATTTTTAAACTTTAAGCTTTAATTTTAAAATAACAATCTCAATTGAATCATTAGACAAAATGACTCTATCGGAAGCTCCCAAGGCTTATGCCCACTATGTACGTCTTTGTGTATCAATCAAATAAAGGTCTTACTTAATAAGAAGGAAATAATGTATTGTATCTAAAATTAACACTGTTTATCGCTTGATTGTGAATTGACCTTTTTTATAGTAGGTAATGTTTAGAGTAAATTTTTCTGTAGGCAGAGTGAACTTGGGAACTTATTGTTACCAAGCTGACACTTCCGTCTGCCAATTTTCACCGGATTTGAGGCATTGGGTGTCGAGTGGCGGAACTCAATGCCGTGTTTTGCATCTTTAGCAGAACGAGGAGATGAAAATATAAAATGTTTAATTTTTTCGAGTTGATTGTATTCACAGCCAGTTGCTCTTACTGTGGCTAGTTTTTTTTCTATGCCACGACAGGCTTAAAGTAAAATTTACATAGTTTTAATTAAAAATATCCTGTTGTATAAATTGGACGTCATTTTTTCAAAAATTGTCCAAAAAAATACTTTGATGAAACTATGTAGCCGATGTATGCCGATTGATAGCCAACGCAACACTACTTTGAATCACACAGCGCAGCGTTGAGTTCCGCTGCTCAACTCGCAATGTCTCGATAATTAGGTAGCGCGTGACGAATTGAGTATCTATCCACTTGGTTGGCTCGCTTACTTACTAAATGGAGTTTGAAGATATTAAATAAATAGATAAGCATATCACAGAAAAAAAACATACATACAAAAACTTATAAACGCATCATCCCTCTTTTGCATCACACAGTCGGGAAATAAAAAAAAAATAAACAAAATCAATAAATATTTAACCAAGCGTCGATATTTGTAAAATAATAATGTAGCACTTAAAAGTTACAAAATTGAGACCTTGAGCTCGATTCGAAAAATTGTTTTTGTATGGCGTGTATATAAGGTCCTGCGTTCGAATTTACGTAACGATGACAATATTACGTGTATGAGTAGGTATAAGAAAACATTTACATTGATTTGTTTCTTTTTTGTATTTCTTTTACAGATCTTCTAAATTTAGTGTTAAAAGAAGTAAAACCTATAACCTAATAACCTAACGCTATTTCTGCATTTTAGGGTACTTAGTGACAAAACTCTCTGGATTTTTCTTTCCACTGTATTTAGTAACATGGCGTAACTCAACGCCACGGTTGATGGTGCGATTTTTACTCAAGGAAATAAAATATTTTATATTATTATTAAATCGCTCTGGTATCAAGGTCAAGCACGCCGTTGAATTCCGCTAAATAGCTCGTAACGCCTCAAGTATTCAACGGAATGAGGGAAACAGGAGTATCCCAACAAGAGTTAAGACGATCTGAAAATCTTATCACTGTTTTGCTCAGCCTACCTTGCTATATGCGGCATACAGTGTAAACCTAAGAAAAGAGATGTATTCAATCTGTCGAAGGGCAATCGAACTCTTAACAATCGCATTTCTAGTCCAGACCAAAGTCAGCGCCACCGTGTCACAATGGTTTCTTTTTCAAGGCACCTGAGAAGCTAGTATTAAGTTACTACGTTTCTAACTTCCCTTTTTCTTTGAGGCTTAACTGCGTTTCACCTTCTACGCTACCAGAGTGAGTAAATGTTAAAAATTTAATATTTAATTTCCTCAAGTGGGAATTGAACCCAGAATCTGTTACAATCACACGCTTGTTCTCCTGCGCCGCCACTGGCATTCAAAACAATAGTTTCTACTCAGCTTCACGCTGTATCCCGCACATGGCAGGGTAGGCAGAGGGAACTTGGGAGCCTTTCCCCCCTAATTGAGACATTGCGTGTTGAGTGGCGGAACTCAACGTCGCGTTTTGCCTTGTACCGAAATCAAAGAATGAAAACATTAAATATTCAAATTGACAATATTAAATATTACATTTCCCCGAGTGAGGATCGAACTCGCAACCTGCCGGTTACAGTCACATGCATCTAAGATTAAGAAGTATAAAAAATAAAATCCTAAATACTTGCGTTACGGTCATTTTATGTTTGCATAAAAACTGGATTTTTAACAGTAAAGACGTGTTATTGGCATATATTTGTTTATTTATAGCGTTATTTTAATATATTTCTGAGAATGACTATTCATTCGCAGAAGAGCGCTTGGACGGTTTCCAAGTGGTGCGGGTTCAAATCCTGCTTCGTACAACATTTTTATACGCTTTTTAAATTTAAGTTTAGTGACTATTATTCTATAATAATAGTCACTAAATTTAAATTTAAAAAGCTTATTAAATTTTAATTATTCTATAATAATAGTCACTAAATTTAAATTTAAAAAGCGTATAAAAATTTTGAACGAAGCAGGATTTGAACCCGCGCCACATGGAAACCGTCCAAGCGCTCTTACCAACTAAGCCATAAACTTAAGTTTAGTATTTCCTGTCTTAAGTGTGGAATAACACTTTAAAAAATAGTAAAAAAAAGATTAATAGGTTTCATAGTGGACAATACAACTTATGTTGTGAAATCATATAATTTATCTATCTCTCAGCTTCACGCTGTATCCCGCACTAGGCAGGGTAGGCAGAGGGAACGAAAGTGAAACCTAGTGTTATGACACTTCCGTTCCCCATTTTCCGCCGAATTTTGAGGCATTGCGTGTTGAGTGGCGGAACTCAACGCCGCGCTTTGCCTTATTACCAGAGCGAAGAAATGAAACATTAAATATTTAAATTGAAAATATTAAATATTTCATTTCCTCGACTAGGGATCGAACCCAGAACCTGTCGGTTACAGTCACACTCTTGTGCCGCTGCGCCACGACAGGCCTCAATTTATCTATCAAAATAAGATATAGGCTATATTTTATGTAGAGATTTTATATGATTGAGGCCTGTCGTAGCGCAGTGGCACAAGCGTGTGACTATAACCGATAGGTTCTGGGTTCGATCCCCAGTCGAGAAAATGAAATATTTAATATTTTCAATGTAAAATATTAAATGTTTCATTTCTTCGCTCTAGTAATAAGGCAAAGCGCGGCGTTGAGTTCCGCCACTCAACACGCAATGCCTCAAATTCGGCGGAAAGTGGGGAACGGAAGTGAAACGGAATGTCTTAACACTAGGTTCCCGGGTTCCCTCTGCCTACGCTGCCTCGTGCGTAATACAACATGAAGCAGAGAGAGAGAGATTTTATATGATTTTGCTATAATCCAGTATTAAATGTAAGCGGGCGAAGCCGCGTGTAGGTCGTTAATAATATATAAAGTCAAAAGCACAAAATAAACAGCTTATATTAATGACTCATTAACATGATGTAATATATTATGTATTTCCGCCTCAAATATAAATTTATATTGACTCACATATTATGTACATTTGACATTGTTGAAGATTAGTACACAGCGGGTACCGTTATATGAGATCACAGGTTTCAACATTGACAGTTGATAATATTAGTAAAGTTTTTTTTTTTCTTTTTAACTTCACACAGCTTTTAAGCTTCACTTGGATTGGGAACTTAGGAACCTGATATTAAGACACTCTGTTCCCATTAGAACACTTTTGATTTTCGCTTTCCGTTGAAATCTTGAAGCATTAGATGTTGAGTGGCGGAACTCAACGCCCCGCTTTGCCTTGTTACTAGAGGCAATATATGAAAATTTGAATCATATTATTTCCCCGAACGGTAGTCAAACTCACAACCTGTCGCAGTCAACCGCTTGTGCCCGTGCACTACGATACGCCTAAGCTTTTTTATACTTAGTAAACTATTGGCCTGTCGTGGCATCGTAGTTCCTGAATGTATGGACGATTTTAAAGAACTTTTTTTAATCGACAGCCTCGTTCATTGCGGTGGTTTTTAGCTATGTTATATCTAAATCAGATTAATTGAAGAGTTGGAACTATTTGGCTAAACTAAAGTAGAGATTTTATGTCAAGAATTTATATATTATAAAATATTCATTTTTCGTTAATTTGAAATAAACAAAAACGTAGTGATGTTATTTTACGTGTTTTAAACGTTACTTTATGTATTTGAAACAAGAAATAAAATACATTTTACAGTTACATAAAGTAACTTACGCCTACAGAACCAGCCTCGAGTCAATACTCCTTATAAAAAAGCTTATACACAAAGATGAAGTCACACTTTTATCTTACGCATTTGAAATGTTAATTTATGTCATTTTTACTGAGCTTTTTTTTATTGTTTTCTTTGAACGTACAAAATTTATTGTGATTAAAATAATCAAGAAAGCTTTATATGTGGTGTCGTTGGCCTGAAACATTTAAAAGTAAAAAAAAAGTAATTTTAACATATTGCCATATGGCTGTTTACGATAAAATGACTGGGTGCTATATACGTTACATATTTTAATTTTGAATTCTTATTTGAATAGCTTCACATCTCCGCCAAGCGAAATACCTTGAGGGAACCTAGTAGGAACCAACTCAGTTTCCGCCACATAAACGCCACTCAACATTGTTTGTCCTGCTACCAGAGCCAGGAATTAACTAATTAATTTCCACAAGTGGAAATCAAATTTCATATCAAAACCATTAATTACGCTTACATACACGCACTGTGTCACTGCGCCACTATTTTAAGTTTATTTTATTTTTATCAAACGTGCGATATCAATGGACGCCATCGTGGCGCTGAGGCACAAGTTTGTAATTGTAAACACGACTGGCTGTGGATTCGATTCCTACTCGGAGAAATAATATACACCTCAAAGGCCGGCAACGTTCCTGTAGCTCCGTACGCTGACCCGTACGCTCGTTTGCCTTGTCTTTTCCATAAAAAAAAAATGTTTAACATTTTCATTACTGGCTCTGGTAACGAGGCAAAGCGTAGTGATGAATTCAATCAATTAATATGCAATCCAATAAAAAATCAGCAGAAAGTGAGCTACAACAGTGTCTCAATGGGAACAGCATGCATATCTTAATATCTGTGGGTTACATTATACAATTAAATAAAAAAAAAACAATAAATTAAAACTGGAGTTTCACACTGGATTTGGAATTATTCATAATAAATTATGTACATATATTCTAAGAAAAAGGAGAATGTAACGTAATGTATTCACATTATGGAAATTAGCCATTTGAATTCCATAGAAAAGTAGTTTCATACAAAATAGACTATAAAATCATACTCAAAGTTTATTATTTATAGTTATTATTACAGTTATATGGTTTGATAATATCATATTAATATTAACTATCTTTTACTTACGGCTTCGCCCACATGTGTAACTAAAAGAAACTCTGCAATACTCAAGTTTTTCCGTTTAATGTAAATTATTTTTTTTCCTGCACACGCTGAAACCTGCACATTGCAGGGTAGGCAGAAGAAAATTTCCCTTCTCCCCTATCCTTTTTACTCCTTTGTGTTTTCAACTTAGTTCATTCCACCGAATTTGAGGTATTGCTTGCTGAATGGCGAAAATCGACGCCAAGCTTTACCTTTTTTACTAGAGTTAAGAAAATATTAATTATTTCATTTCCTCGATTGTGAACCGAACCCACAACCTCTCTTGTTCTTAGTTGCCCGCTCAGCCACTACGGGCCTCAATATATTTACTACTATAACTTTGCTCGTATTGACAAGAGCAAGGCTATATTATATCATGATACATCATGATATAATATAGCCTTGTTCTAAGAATTTACTGTCTAACATTATTAAGTATTTCAATTCACACTATTAGCTGAGATTAGTGTGTTGATTCAAATTGATTATTCATCTTTATAAGAGCCACTAGTAGAATTTGAATTTATAACTTGTTAAGTCTAGTCGTAGTCACACGACGACTGGGCTTTGCTACATAAGATGATATAAATATTATGTTAATATATAGCCAATTTTTTATTCGAAAAACTGTAGGTATTTCAAATAAAACACATTGAAAACAATTAAAATGTTGTTAAATTAAATATATAGCGCAAAATAAATTAAGATAAAAGTAACATTAAGTAATCTTGTTCTGAACGGCGGATCCATATCGAAGCACGATTTCGCGTTAAACACAAAAAATCTGTAAAGAGCGAGTCGTTTGTACGTAATTAGGGTTCTAGTTTATGTCTTTTTTTTAATTTCTTTTATACGACTGTACTCTTTATTTCGTATGTAATAGGGCAGGCCAGAGAACCTGGGAACTCAATGTTAAGACATCCGTTTCCGTTAAGACATGTGTTTTAAAGGATGTCCGTTTTCTGACTTTCTGATGAATTCTTGAGGCGTTGCGCGTTGAGTGGCGGAACTCAACGCCACAACCTTGTTTTTTATATATATTTTTTATATCTACCTGATAACATACTATGAACAATTCTTTTTTTATAATGCTTAAGCTGTGGCGAGAGGAGCAAAAATAATGTCGTTGGTGCGCCATGAGAGACCTTGTTGTTATAATTATTTTTTAGCTTCATGCTGTATCCCACACGAGGCAGGGTAAGCAGAGGGAACCCGGGAACCTAGTGTAAAGACACTCCGTTCCACTTTCGTTGCCCACTTTCCCGCCGAATTCGAGGCATTGCGTGTTAAGTAGCGGAACTCAACGACGCGCTTTTGCCTTATGTCCAGAACGAAAAAATGAAACATTAAATATTTAAATTGAAAATATTAAATATTTCATTTTCTCGACTGGGGATCGAACTCAGAACCTGTCGGTTACAGTCGCACTCTTGTGCCGCTGCGCCACGACAGGCCTCAAATTTTCTAGTGTAAAATATTACTTACTTTAAATATTTTATTTATTGAAAACTGTTATAGCAAATTTAAAAATGATAGTCGAGCTATTATAGTTCACTGCATCAATAAAATTAATGTCATTCTCAGTATTACGGAACCCTAAATTCAACGTCATTGTCGAGTTTAAAAACTTAACGAAAAGTTGTTTCGCCGAAAGTCGAATCTAAAAATAAGCGTGATCAGTTTACGTGACGCACTCTCGACGACAGTAAGAACGTACTGATTATATTCACTCTGATGTCGTTTTTTTATTTTTTTGTAATTTTAATCACGCATTTTTACGTTTGGCCCATTTTATATACAATAGAAGTTAAGGAAGGGAGGGTTCGATTCTCATTCAATTTAATATTTATTTTTTTATATTTCGCTTTTTTTATATATCTTTTTTCATTTTTTTTCGCTCTAGTAGCAAGGCAAAGCGCGGTGTTGAGTTTCGCCACTCTTAACTCGTAATGCCTAAAATTCGGCGGAACGTGTGGAACGTGGGTCTTGATGGAAACGGAATATCTTAATATTAGGTTCACTAGTTCCCTCAGCCTGTCATATCGTATGCGGGATAAAGCGTGAAGCTGTCTGCTGCAGCTGCTGCTAAGTTTGTAAAAAAAAAATATAGCCAAAAAGAATTAAATTAGCGTAGAATACAGCATATTTACTATTTGAATCCCAGCTTTAGGCTCGTTGATGTCGTCTCTTAGTGATTTTGTTTTTAATGCTGTAAAATGATTAATGTTTCTTTTTTGTTAATAATTATAATAAACCTTTATTATTTCCAACAACCTTACTTAACATGTTTATTCTTAGAAACTACCTAATGTATAAATTTATTCTGCTATTGGAACCCCATGCTGGGTCTATACGCTGAAGTAAGCTGGAGGAGGCCTATGCCTCCTCCAGCTTACTCCACGTTTTCCTACTCTTTGCTTTCTTTTCCCATTCTTTCCCTGTCGTCATTATTATTTCTTCAATCCATCTGTTCGTTGGACGGCCTCTATTTCTTTTGCCTGTTGGTCCTTTCCATGTTGTCGTTTCCAATGTCCACCTTTGGTCCGTGAGTCTGGCTAGATGTCCTGTCCACTTCCATTTTTGTGTTAAAGTGTACTTGAGTGCATCTATTATCTTTGTTTTTTTTCTTGTGTTTGCTTCTCATCTTTTGAATATTTCTTATTTTCATAATGCTCCTTTCCATCGCTTTTTGGCATGTATTTCTTTTTGACTTTATTTTTGTGTTGTATGCCCATGTTTGACAGCCGTATGTGAGTGTTGGTAAGATACAGATATCCATAACTGTCTTTTTCAGGTGAAGGGGGAAACTCCCTTTTAGAATTTCTTTTAAGCTCCATAATTTTTTCCAACTTATATTTATCCTGCGTTCGACTTTTTCTTCTGCGTTGTTGTCGCTAAATGATATAAGTTTGCCAGGATATATATATAGCTGGTTACGTACTCCAACGGTTTGTCATTCTTTTTTGTTAGTACTTATATATTTAAAAATGTAGAGATTTTCAGACAAAAAAAGTTTTGGCAACAATTGTTGAATAGTAACTACAGACGTCATTTACATATAAAAGTAGTGATCTTTAGTGGTTTTTTTTAAATATATATTTTTTATGAGTTCGAACCCACAGGTCATCGTATTTACAGACAAACACTATTCCACTGGGTCATGATGACCTCAGACGGCGTTTTTATATTAAAATAATGTTAATTAAGACGCTGTTAATAATATTTCAAATCTATAAATGTGAGCAGGAATGAATACTTTATAATCTATGTAGTTATTAACACACATATATATATATATATATATATATATATATATATATATATATATATATATATATATATATATATATATATATATATATATATACATATATATATACATTCACCTCACCTACTTAATAATCTCATATTTATTAGCTTCTGCTTATAGCAGGGTAGGTAAAACTTGAGCAACTAAAGTTAAAACACTCCGACCCCATTAATACATATCCGTTTCCCACTTTCCGCCGAATTCCGTTGAGTTTGAGTGATGTACTTCGGCACTCAACGCTGCGCTTTGCCTTGTTTCCAGAGCGAGGAAATAAAAACATTAAATATTTCATTTCCTTGAATAAATCTTTAACCCACGGCCTATCGCGTTTACAGTCGACGCTTGTACATCTGCGGCACGACAAACCTCAATTGTCATAAATTGATTGAAAATATTTGGTACGAGCTGTTAAAAATACTTAAAACATAAGTTTTGTTTACGAAACCAGTTTTTAATTGAATAATTACGTCTGACGCAAAAAGGCCGTTGTTCGTCCTGATTAATGTTCACACGAAGCGTGCCTAATCCTCTAATACATTGCAATTTTATATTTCTTCAACTGGTTTGTTGGTACATGATTTTTTAGAGAAAAAATACAAATATTTATAATATCTCTCTTTACTTACTCTCTTTTAACAGAACTCTTCATTTATTTTTCGTGGCTGGGTAGACATACGGAATAATAAAATAAATATTAAACTCCGATTTCAATTAAACCTTCGAAATATTACGTCCTGAGTGGCGAAACTTAACGCAGCGCTGTCTTGATACCGGTATAAAGTCAATATACGGCGTTGAGTTCCGCCACTCGACACACATTATCTATCTCTGGCATGACGTTAAATGATGACCAGAAAAACAGCGTATATATAATCTAGTCTTACTATGCTTGGATTATTTTTAAATAAACCTTTTAATTTTGTATCCATTTTTATATCCATTATATGAAAGGTTTTCAATTTTCTTTTTCTTTTTTAGCTTCACACTGTAGCCTGCACGAGGCAGGGTGGGCAGAGGTAACCCGGGAACCTAGTGTTAAGACACTCCGTTTCACTTTCGTTCCCCACTTTCCAACGAATTCGAGGCATTGCGTGTTGAGTGGCGGAACTCAACGCCGCGCTTTGCCTTATTACCAGAGCGAAGAAATGAAACAGTAAATATTTAAATTGAAAATATTAAATATTTCATTTTCTCGACTGGGGATCGAACCCAGAACCTGTCGGTTACAGTCACACGTTTGTGCCGCTGCGCCACGACAGGCTTCAATCAATTTTCTTATATTCTTACTTTAATTTTTTTTATATTCACCGATATAAATATTTTATCAAATTGTATTATTTTAATATATATTTTTTTATTTAATTAGCCTTTACTTGTGTCTTTATTCGTTTGTTTTAATAGAAACAGAAGAGCTTTGTATTATATATTTTAAATGCTATATGAGAATACAATATATTAATAGATATCGTAGTGTCATGTCATAATTAACATTTTTTTTTAATTTACCTTTATAATGAGGGCATCTTTAATATGAAATTTTAATACGAGTATTATATATTTAAAAAAATATCGTTCATTATTAATAGATAAGTAAGCTAATATTAATAAAAAATATATAACTAATTTTACTTTCTTATTAACATACGTTATACTCGTGTACCTTAGCTTTGTTTAATTTTATCAACTTTTTAATTTTCTTAAATACAAAATAAACCACTTCCATATTAACTTAAAAACTCTGTATGATTAACATATTTTTTTTAATTTCCTAAATATTTTTTTAACAACTTTTGCGTATTCGTTCTATTTCAGGTAAACCGCGTGAGCGGGGTACCTCTGTTCAGCCGCCGATAATACGAAAAGAACCCTTTACTCATCTATCCGAGAAAGAACTTATCGAAGAAGCGAATAAAGTTATCGCTCAAGCCCAGAGCGTTACCTGCACTGCAGATCATCCACCTGAAAAATTCTTCTCACTTCCACACAGAAGAAAAATAAAAGAAGACAGATCTGGCAGAAGAAATAGTGACGACGGAGGCACTCTAGAAGAAAACGAAAAAACTCCCTTAGGAAGATCTACTAGTGATGTAAATCCAAAGAGAAGAAAAGAAAGAACCTCTTTGTCAACTCTCTTTAGACGTGCTCAAAAAAGTAAAAGTCCTGATGCTCCAGTTGTAGTGTCCACAAAGCCTACCGTTGTTGTAAAACGAAGTAAGAGTGACGTATCTGATTTGAAATCTAATACTGACCTTACCAAAACAAAACCTATTCGAAAAAGATCTGGAAGTGAAACAGAAGAATTTCTCAAATCATTGCGAAACAAAAAATCCCAATTATCTCCAATTATTGAAAGTTCACCTAGAGAAGATTATTTTAAAAATACTTCTCCGTTGGACTTACTTCAGCATAATAAACCTTCTGAAAAGAAAACTAATCAATCTGATGTCCAGTTATCAAATAATAATAAAAAAGTAAATCCTATAGAAAAACCTCCTAGATATAAAACCGATAATACAGAACCAAAAGCTCCAACACGTAACAAAAGAGGAAAATCGTCAGAAAAAGAACAATCGCCGCCGATTACTGAAACTCCTAAAAGAAAAACAGAAGTTAATAAAGCTAACCTTCTTCATCACTTAGATTCAAACGTATCAACAAAAGAAAACTCTAGTGATATAAAAGAAAAAATTAAAGATAACATTTCAAAATTAGAAGAGAAGGTATATGCTGATAAGGAAATGAAACATAGTAGCCAGCAACCCCCTGAAAAGCCACCGCTAACACGGGGTCATACTGTAGGACATATTGTGCGAATACTTAAAGAAGATCAACACTCGACTCCTCCTAAGTCTCATTTGATTTCTCCGCCAAACGGCACTAATATCAACCAACCGTTTTCTTATACAAAACCTAGTACTAGTCCTGATCCAAATTTATTTGTTAGAAATACCAGTCCTGATAGAGTGCCTACTCCTGTTAATAAAATGAATGATAAAGGTGTTGTGTATGCTCAAGTTATTAGGGACAACGGTGAACTTCGCCCACATTTCCCAAAACAAACAATGCATAAAACATTTTCACCATCTCGAGATAAATATGCAAGTTTTTCTGACGAAGATGAAGGACTTGGCTATGAAGAGAGACACAAATATTCTTCAGAAAGGATACCAGATTTTGACTACAAAAATAATGATGTAAACTATAACTTCAAAGATGGATTTAATATTAAAGAGTCGCCTATAAGACCAAGATTTAGAGAATATAAGCTGATGAGTTTTGAGGATGCTGAGCCAACATATGCCAATGGTTATGCTGACAAGGCTAATGACTTAGATATACCAATAGAAGATTTTAGAGGTAGAGCTGATGGAATGGATACAAAGAAAAAGGTTTTCGAGTCTGGTACAAAAGTTGACTTAGATTTCAATGAACTTAGTCATCGAAGAGAGCTCCTTGAGTCTCGATTAAATGCTAGAAGATTCGACCGCGATCGGGAAAAAATAACCTTTAATGAGCCTATTTCAAAATATCTTGCAGAAAATGATCCCATATATGAAGCTGAAAAGCGAATGAAACAAACAGAAAAATATGTGAATGATACAGTTAAGTATTATCGTCATACCTTGGAGAGAGATGGTATTGAAAGTACAGTGACTGAAGATTACAAGTACGATTCTGATAATCACAAAGTAAAATATAACACAGAGTCTAGAACTTACCATAAAGTCTTAAACGATGAATTTGTTGATGATTTACAACCAGTAAGATATAAAGATGAAAAAAAGATATTTCCACCTGAGCCTGAATATGAGCCACCTAGCTTAGAATCTAACCCTGGAAAACTTATAGCATCACCTAATGAGTACAAAGAAAAAAAATATAGAGTGAAAAAACATTTTACTTCTAGTCATGATCTTTTGCAAGGTGGCCAAAAATATAAAATCAAAGAAGATTACTTTGGAAAAAGAAAGGGGCATTACGCATCTAATCCTGAAATAGCACAAGAACGCGAAGAGGAATACGCCAATCTTGGATATAATAATAAGCACGAATCGTACCACAATTCTTTACGGCGTGCTAAAAGTAAGGACAATAATTTCAAAAGCCACGCCAGTATTCGTCGCCACGACTCTGGTGATAGCAGAGACTACTATCGTGAGCAAATGTCACCACGTCGATTTGATTTTGATAGTCGTTTAGTTGATTCTGGAATTGAAAACGATTTCAGACATAATTCAAGCAGCGAGATTCACAGGTCAAAGCCCAGACGACATGAAAGTGACGAAGACGTCCGAAATACTTCTTTATTATTGGCAAGTGAGAGGCAACATACTGAAGATAACTATCCTAGTGAACAAATTTACGCAAATGGAGACTATTTAGCGAATCGGAAAAAATATCAAGGAGGTAGGAAAGATTATAATCCAAGGGACAGGAGCGTTGAAGAAGGCTCACTTATAGATCGTAAAAATAATCGTAATGAGAAAAGTCCAAGTCGAAATGATGACAAAGTCAGTGCGAAACCACCGAAGGCTGTAAAGAAGCTTTCTGGACTTGAGAAGGTAATCTTATAATATATAAATAAAACATATTAAATAAATAAAAATAATTAGATTTTTATTTATAAAAAGTACACGTAAACGTATTTTTTATATACAGATGAAACAGCTATTCTCTCGCGACTCTTCTAAGAAGAGCAAAAAAGAGAAGGATGTCCAACCCAAAACTCGCACCCGGGTGCTCAAGAGCCCTGAACATCTTGCCAGAGACGATCCTGAGTACAGAAGGTATTTTTTTCATACAATAAGTTTCCCGAGTAAAGTTATTTTCTAACTTTATACATAAAATATTACGCCAAGACCGTTGTGGTGCAGCGCTTGTTTGTAAGCCAGACGGTTTGGTGATTTATCCATTAAATTAAATTGACTTGAAAAAGTTAGGACTAGAGGCTTTTTAATCATCGTTAGGTTAACATATACATATCATTATTTAAAAAAAAAATGTGTCTCAGATATACAGATCCAGAACCTAGCGATATAGAAGTAAAGAAGAGAGATGACAAAGAAGAAAGAACATACAGAAGATCTAGAGAGGATTTAGACAGCTACAGGAGCCCTGAGCCCCGGGAGAGCATTGATAGAAGAGAAGAGCGATATAGAGATTCCGATTTTGAGGGAAGGTAAACATCTTTTTAATATTATAATTATATAAATATTTTAAAAGCCGTCATTTGAAGGTTTATCGTTAAATTATAATAAACAATTTTTTTTACGCTTTCTAATATAAATTTAATCAAAAGCATGTTTTGAGGCCTGTCGTGGCGCAGCGGCACAAGAGTGTAACTGTAACCGACAGATTCTGGGTTCGATCCCCCGTCGAGGAAATGAAATATTTAATATTATCAATTTGAATATTTAATGTTTCATTTCATCGCTCTGGTAATGAGGCAAAAACGCGGCGTTGAGTTCCGCCACTCAACACGCAATGCCTCAAATTCGGCGGAAAGTGGGGAACGGAATTGGAACGGAGTGTCATAACACTAGGTTTCACTTCCGTTCCCTCTGCCTACCCTGCCTATTGCGGGATACAGCGTGAAGCTGAAAAAAAAAAAAAAAAAACATGTTTTTTTGTACGCTTCTTAAGCTAATTATTTATCTGGTATGAACTATGTAGCAGAACTCAACACCATGTTATTAAGCAAACAAAGAAAGTATCATAGTCTCTCGGTTTTCGGGTAATATCCTGTAGTTTTTATTTACACGGCGGAAAAAAATTACAAAATTTAAGTTGCAAAATGTGCGACCTCATTTTGCAATAATTTTTGTTTTAAGATACAGTTGTAAATTATTCACACTGTGTGCCAAGTTTCGTTATTATATCTCCACGAGAGGTACCCTATAGGTTTTGATTACGCGCAGAGTTTATACAAAATTCAGGAACAACGATGCATCGATTTTCTGCTCGTATTTTTGATCGTGATGACACAAAGGCATGATATTTTCTGTCCTCAATTGGAGCTTAGATCCTATATTTAATATTAATTTGCTTGATCACTCCATGCAATCTCGAGCTAAGACCTTAATAGATGAAAACAAAAGATAATAAAGTTGTCCTACAAGAATTCTGTCTTTTCATGTACGGAATTCTTAAAACCAAAAAACCTTAATAATGTTATGTATTTTTTAAATAAATGATTTTTTTTAACATAGATTCGAAAAATCTCTGAAAGAAGACAGAAGACATAAAGAGCGGCGTGAAGAAAGAAGGCGATACAACTCATCAGAGAGAGATAGCGATCGCCCTTCCGATGTGGAGAACGATCGACGCAGGACAAGATCTAACACGGCCGGGCCACTTGATTCACCTGCCTTGGTAAGTTTATCTTTTTAAAACGTTTTTTTTATCGTAGTTTAGACAGAGAAATTGGGATCATAGTGTTAAGACACTCTGTTCCTATTAAATCTCCAAATTGTGGCCAGTCGTGGTGCAAAAGCACAAGTATGCGAAATGTTATAGGTTCAATTCTTACTCGAGCGATTAAATTATTTTATGATTTTATTTCTCTCTTCTGCGTTATCTCGCAATTATCTTTACTTAACATGCGATGCCTCCAATGGAACGTATTGTCTATATTTTGGGAACCTTCCCAAGGTTCCTCTGCGCCTGTGCTACATAGTCTACTATGTGCGGGATACAGTGTGAAGCTTTTATACTGTACATCGTTAATTTAAAAATAATTTTCAAAGGTTTTATTGTCCATTCTATTATTAAACACTTACTGTATTAAAACATATCGACATCTAATTTGACTTGAAAATGTTACTCACACCTCAAATTGAATTGGCAAATAACCTTTGTTCAGTGTTGTTGACCGCTTATATTAGTGTAGCTTCACGATGTTTTAAAACACGTATACACATACATACAAATGTATGCAGCTAATAAAGTTTTAATAGTATTACTTACTTATATTTTTTTTTAACTACAAAATTTTAATTAAAAAATACAAAAGACTTATTTTAGAAAATAATTACTTTGGTATCAGGTTAATGAAAGATTTTTAATGGGGACAAAATCCCTTAACACTGGGTACCATGTTCTCTTTTTTTAAATCCTGAGGGAACGTAAAGCATAGACTGAGCGAGAGTAATAAGGCAAAGCTGTATATAAAAAATGGTATTATAAGTTATTGTACAAAGTAAATCTTAATGATGAATCCAAATGATAACAAATTTACAATGCTTGCGTATTGAATCATCTTTTATTATTACTTTTAAAATATTTTTACTAACCTATAACCATCATAAGCTGGTAAAAACATCAAATAATTTCGTGAGCAGATTTTATAGGTATTGAAATTTATTATATCCACAATTTATTCTTAAATGAGGCCTGTCGTGGCGCAGCGGCACAAGCGTGTGACTGTAATGGTTCTGGGTTCGATACCCACTCGAGGAAATGAAATATTTAATATTTTCAATTTAAATATTTAATGTTTCATTTCTTCGTTCTGGTAATAAGGCAAAGCGCGGCGTTGAGTTCCGCCACTCAACACGCAATGCCTCAAATTCGGCGGAAAGTGGGGAACGGAAGTGGAACGGAGTGTCTTAACACTAGGTTCCCGGGTTCCCTCTGCCCTGCCTCTTGCGGGATACAGCGTGAGGCTTATTCTTAAATATGCTTATTTCTCATACGCTATATACTCAAGATAGGCAGAGGAAACCTGGGAACATATTTTTAAGATATTCCGTTTCCCACTTTCCGCTAAACTCTTGAGATATTTTGTGTTGAGTTGCGAAACTCAACACTGCTTTTTACCCTGTTACAAGAATGAGGAAATCAACATATTAAATATTTCATTCGTAGAGGCCTCTGTTGTGGTTTCGATTCGCACTCAAGGAAGATTGATTGTCGGACCGCTTTATATACAGGAGATGATCCTGTATTATTTTAACTAGTATTTAATAATTTATTTAACATTTGACTTACACGAAAAACATAATGCGATTGAAAAATTCAAAGAACTTATCAAACAGTGGTGAAATAGACAATTAAACTTGTAAACGGTTGTTTAATGTTTTTAGATTAGAAGATTTCCCACAGCGATTATTATACGTGAATTGAAAATTAATTATATAGCATTACTGCTATTAGAGAATTTTAAATTAAATTAATAGACGACGTTGTAGTGCAGCGAATTTAGCTTTTTTTTGTTTCGTACCGGAAATAAGATAGAATGCAGCGTTTAATTTCGCAATCAGCAATGTATCGGAAGTGGACTAGCTTGGGGGATAGAACTTAGGTTATAGCGACATTGCCTTCCCTTCAATATACAGGATATAACGTGACGCGATAAACAAAAAATAAAATCTCGTCACATCGATTTCACAGTAAACAGTGTTGTTTAATTTTAAATTTCCATACAACTTCTTAGTATTTAAACTTTTAATGTCACATTTCAACAAATAAATAGATACTGAGCTTAACATTTCCCTCTTGAAATATAATATACAATACATTTAAAATGGAATTTTCCATAGTGTACCTTTTAGTATTTACATAATGAAGTGTTTCTAGAAATCGTTTCAAAAGCCACTCCTGTAAATTATTATCGGTCATATTGTTTCTATCGATAAGGATGGTAGAATATCAATTTCGTACAATGAACTATGAAAGAGACGATGACAGGCGCAGGGGCACAAGCGTGTGACTGTAAACGGCAGATTGTGGATATAGAGAGTTAGAAAGTGAAATATTTAATATTTTCAAATTAAATAATTAATATTTGAGGCCTGTCGTGGCGCAGCGGCACAAGAGTGTGACTGTAACCGACAGGTTCTGGGTTCGATCCCCAGTCGAGGAAATGAAATATTTAATATTTTCAATTTAAATATTTAATGTTTCATTTTCTTCGCTCTGGTAATAAGGCAAAGCGCGGCGTTGAGTTCCGCCACTCAACACGCAATGCCTCAAATTCGGCGGAAAGTGGGGAACGGAAGTGGAACGGAGTGTCATAACACTAGGTTTCACTTCCGTTCCTTCTGCCTACCCTGCCTAGTGCGGGATACAGCGTGAAGCTGAGTGAGTGAGTGAGTCAAATTAAATATTTCATATTTTCATTCCTTGTCTGGCAACACGGTAAAGCGCGACGTTGAGTTCCGTTCCTGAGTCAAGTTGTTCTGTTCCGAGTTACGTTCTTGACTAACCCTGAAACTGAAATTTACAAACAAACATAGACACTCCGTCCTCATTTAGAAAAAAAGTGATATATTATCAACACGTAATGCCTCAATTTAGTGGAAAGTTAGGAATAGAAGTATCTTTAGGTAACAGTTGTAACGGAATGTTTGAACAATAGGTTCCCAAGTTGCCTCTAGTCTTAAGACACCCCGTCGTTATTTAGAAAAAAAGTTATATATTATTAACACTTAACGCCTCAATTTAGTGAAAAGTTAGGAACGGAAGTATCTTTAGGTAACGGTAGTAACGGAATATTTGAACACTAAGTTCCCAAGTTCCCTTACACTCCCTACATAACTTTCTATGTGCCAAATTCAGTGTGAAACTAAAAAAATAATAATAATTATAATTTATATTTCCTCTTAAATTTAAGATTCGATCTGTACACTGAGAGATGCTGCCAAAATACTCTTTATATGAAGTGTTAATATGATCTCATGTGACATTGACCGCGAGGATAATGAACCGTATACGACTCGTTTAGTTCGCGACTTTGCTTGTACACTTAAAATAACTTTTTATATTAATTTGTCCTCGTTTCGTTGGTAGTAGATTTGATGATTGTGTCGACACAATATTAGTAAGGTATTTTAATATATCATAATTATGCGTTAGCAAAATCAAAAATCTTGAAGCTACTTAGATATAACTAAATGATTTTTAAGTCAGTTTGGGCGTATAGAGTTTATGAAATATTAAGGCCTTTTAAATATTAAATTAAAAAAAAAGACACAATATTTAATTAACTGCTATTTTTTGAGGCCTGTCGTAGCGCAGCGCAGCAACCGTCTCATTGTAACCGAAAGGTTGTGGGTTCGATTTCTATTCGAGGAAATTACATATTTAATATTTTCAATTTAAATATTTAACGTTTTCCTTTCTTCGCCCTGGTACAACGTGGCGTTGAGTTCCGCCTTTCAACACGCAATGCCTCAAATTGGGGAAAAGTGGGGAATGGAACTGGAACGGAGTGTCTTAACACAAGGTTCCCTAGTTCTCTCGACCTACCCTGCCATGTGCGGGATACAGCGTGAACTTAATACTATTGCTTCTAGAAAAATCTTGTATTCCGCTTATGGTTGAATATATGTATATATTATATATTTTATAAGGTATAAACACCCAAAGTATGATTAATTAGTTAAAGAAGATAAATATACACAAAAATTTTAAAAATATTGTTATTTATGATTTATTAAAATTGAGCGCTAAAATGTATTTGAGAAAATATTTTACCTTATAAATGTTATAAAATTCACATATTAATACATGTTACGTAAGACAATACTGGCATTTCGTTTCCCTGGGAATTTTGAAAAAGGAGATGAATTTTTATTAGAGTCCTTTTATCATGTTATTGGTTGACTCCCGCACATCGATTTGTGACCTAGTGTTAAGACACTCCGTCCCATTTTCCACTTTCCGCCGAATTTAAGGTATTACATGTTGAGTGCGGGAACTCAACGCGGTGTTTTGCCTTGTTACCTTATTTATAACGTACTTTTATTTTTAAAGGGTCCCTTTTTCTTTACAAAAAAGACCACCTTTGCTTAAAAATATTTTTATGTTTTCCGATTATGGTTGTTTATGTATGCAATAAAGCCTACAGTGCTTAACTTACTTACATGCCATATGCCCATTTCCTAAGTCATGTAGTTTCGTTTGTGCGTAGTCTTTCAATTACTGAAAAATGAAAACAAAATCTTAATTTTAAACTTAACGATATATTCGCAGTTTCGCACTCAGATTTTGAAAAAAAAATAAATAAATGTCAGCCTACGTATTTTTCTGACATATAAGCTTCATTACTTTAAAGTTTTATCAAAATTCGTACAGTACCTTTTATGTGCAATTAAACAAACATCTATCCTCACAAACATATTACATTCAGCATCACGCTGTATCCCGCACACGGCAGGATAGGCAGAGGGAACTTGGGAACCTAGTGTTAGGACACTCCGTCTTAACACTAGGTTCCCAAGTTTTAAAAAACATTTTTTTTTCTCACAAACTTTTACATTTATAATATTAATATAAAAAATGCCGGACATAGTAACATCTTTATTTATATTATTAGAATATGAATTACATCATAATCAATATAAAAATGAAACATGCCATAGACAAGAGATTCAATTTAAGTGATGACTTTGTAAATATGTCCTTTTTTTTTCGTTGTTTTAAAACAAAAAAATGTTATAAAGAAAATTGATAATATCTTTTTTTCATTATGTACACCTCCCGCGTTGTTTCTAGGCAATTTTAATACTCTGTTGTCCGTTCACGTTCCGATTCGATTATTCTCTGTTATCACTTTTTTTAATTATTTAATTAGATAAATTATTTAAATAGAGGCCTGTCGTGGCGTAGCGGCACAAACGTGTGACTGCAAGCGACAGGTTCTGGGTTCGATCCCCAGTCGAGGAAATGAAATATTTAATATTTTCAATTTAAAATATTTATTGTTTCATTTCTTCGCTCTGATAATAAGGCAATGCCCGGCGTTGAGTTCTGCCACTCAACACGTATTCACGACCGAAAGTGAAACGGAGTGTCTTAACACTAGGTTCCCGGGTTTCCTCTGCCTACCCTGCCTCGTGCGGGATACAGCGTGAAGCTAAAAAAATCTTAACACTAGGTTCCTAACTTTCTGTCACGTGCACACATTCACGTGCCAACTACATTTTACCGTTTTGATAATAGCTCAAAGTCTCAAATTTGAAACAGAAAGTCTTATCAGTAGGTTTCAGATTCCCTCTGCTTTCCCTTTCATGTGCAGGATAAACCGTGAAGCTTGGAGTAAAAAGCTCTGGTCACGTGGTACACAATATTTTTACTTTTTTTTCTATTTTGATCCTTTCATTCTTTGATTGTGTTGCTCCAAGCGGGCAATTTGAGCAGAAATAAAACTTTGTCAATGGAGAATACGGAGAAGATAGCACGATAAAAAATAACTAATAGCGCGTCTATCTTACCTTAAACGCCGACAACGCACCTGTAGCCCCGCTGGTGTCCATGGGCGGCGGTGATAATAGACCATCAAGTGATCCATATGATCGTTAGTCTTGGTCTCTTCCATATAAAAGTACTCTTATTTGACCACGAGTGATGTCACAAACAATAGCTTATAATAAATATACACGAATAAACATATAAGAAGTTGCATTTAAAATTAATACATTTTCTAGTAACCCAATCTGTATTTATGTTACTCATTTTCTAATCACATGTACCTACATTGGTAAGATCATATTACTATATACAGTCGTGGCTGACTAAACTGCGCTAGCTACTTATATGGCGTTGGCTTACTTGATATGTTCATTTGACTCATAAAGAGTTTGGAGTAAAGAAAAAGGTCGTGGAATTATTTTTTGTAAGAAACATGTGTTTGTGGTAGATTATTATTGTTAAACTTGTCTGTTTCTAAATTATTTTCATTGTAATTTCAAATTCTGAACCAAATATTATATTCAAAATAAGAAGTCACATTTAAAATTTATTGAATGTCAAATCAATTTACCACGAGCTTAAAGTTACTCCTTAGATCTGAGAAGAACCGGCACAAGAAACTCAGAGGATGTATAATAATATAATATATTAAATATATATTATTTATCAGCGACTAACTCGCGGCTTCGCCCGCTTTAACTTGTTATTGTTATATTAAACCAAAATTATTCGAAAAGGTTTACATATGCCTGCCTGTATGTTATTCTAAATGTGAATTTTATTGCTGTAGAGATTTATTCAAATCAATATTTGATATTCTCAAATGAAATAAATATTTTGCGTGGCCAAGTGCGTGACTATAAACGACAGGTTGTGGGTTCGATCCCTACTCGAGAAAATGAAATATAAATATCTTCAAATTAAATATTTATTATTTTCATTTCTTCGCTCTGGTAACTAGGAAAAGCGCGGCGTTTAGCTCCGCCAGTCAATACGCAATGCCTCAAACTCGCCGGAAAGTGGGAAACGAAAGTGGATCAGAGTGTCTTAACATTAGGTTCCCAAGTTCCCTCTGCCTACTCTGCCGTGTGCGGGATATAGCCTGAAGATAAAAAAAATATTTTGCATTCAGCCAAACACGCCTCTGTTATAGCTATTGACTATTTTGGTGTTATTTATCATAAAAGTATTTTTTTAATTCCTTTCATAGCAAGGTTTGAGGAAACCTGGAAGCCTAATGTTGCGTTCCTATTCAAGCACTTCCATTCTCCACTTTCCAACGAATACTGGAGGCATTGCACGTTGAGTGGCGGAACTCAACGCCGCGTTATACACAATTGATAATATTTTTCGTTTTTATTGGTAAAGATTTATAAAAGGTTCAAAATAACTTTAAAATATCTCCATGTTCCATTAAGACACGTTCGTCCGTTCATTCTCTAGCCGACAAGTGACACGCTAAGGTCGTGTGCCATATGGCGCTGTGGCCTTGTTGATATTGCACCAGTTAAAGCGAAGGGTTCCGGTTTGTTAAAATTATAGGTTTTAGCTTTTAATATTTTACTCTAATTTGTGTAATATAATAATTATATTATATAAATGTATATTTTTTTTAATATCTGATTGCCCCATGATCCTCTGGCGTATCCGGAGACCATTGAAAAGTAGGTATAATGGACCAATAAGACACTGCCATTTCCCATTTTCCGTTAAATTGAGGAGGTATTGCGTGTTGAGTTCTGCCACTCAACACGCAAATGTCTCAAATTTTGCGAAAAATTAAGTTTAATATTATACATATATTTTTTGGTTGCCCATTCAAGGAAAACATTCAAGGAAATGAAATATTTATTACTATATATTTCCTCGCTCTGGTAACAAGGCAAAACGCGGTGTTGAGTTTCGCCACTTAACACGCAATGGTTCAAATTCTTCCCTCCGTCCCTGACATGTGCAGGGATACAGCGTGAAGCTGCAAAAGAAAAAAACCAATGTATTAGTTCTATATATATTTAAATAAATCAAAATACTATTAAATTTACCAAACTCCAGCCTCTAGTCAGACAAAACAAACGAGAGGTCGTTGCTCGGAGTCCTTGAGATTCGAGATACCATTTATCATGTGGACATTTTAAGATTACAAAAAGTTGAAAATTTTATGGTATATTTTAGCTTCACGCTGTATCCCGCATATAGCAGGATAAAAGGCGTGTGTTAAGTAGTTGTTCTTTTTCTTGCTTTGACATTGCGTGTTATTCAACGTAACCCAACGCCCTGGCTTTATTATCGTCGTAGTGAAGTTATTATTTATTTTTTTCATTTTCACGCTATATCCCGCACGTGGCAGGATAGGCAGAGGGAAGTTGGGAACCTAGTGTTAAGAAATTTCATTCTTTTCCTTACTTTCCGCCGAATTTGAGGCATTGCATGTTGAGTGGCGGAACTCAACGCCGCGCATGCCCTTGTTACCAGATCGAGAAAATGAAAACATTAAATATTTAATTTGAAAATATTAAACATTTAATTTCCTCGAGTGGGGATCAAACCCACAACCGACGACACATTAACAGTCACACCGCTACGCCACGACAGGCTAAGAATTCATTATATTTTATTTTTTCCAAATGAGAATTGAACTACCCACTTACCGTGACACAACTCATAACTTACATTAATCAAAATAACAGGTCCAAACAATTATTTATATGGTACACAGTCACTTGCCAGTGGTATTGATGAGATTTTAATGTAGTTTTCACTAATTGACAGTTATATAAGATGATTTTTTTGCATTATATAGACATATTGTTGAGGCTATCGTGGTGCCAGTGTATAACTATAGACGGCGGTTGGAGTTTTGATAGCCACTGAACGGATTCAAATATTTAATACAGCGATAAGATCAAAATAAATAAATGTAACTGGTTGATCAGGGGAAATCAGGGTTAAGAAATGAATCGAACTCACGATGACTTTTATTTCTTAAAAAAGCTTATATTTTAAGCTTTAAAGCTTATTTATATATATTGTATTGTCAACATTCATCGTGATTGATAGACACTTTATTTTCATGTCGATGAACTCACAACAGATATGAATGCATCTCTAAATTAGGATATGTTATCTTAATTATAGATATCGAGTGCTAATAAATGACTGCTGTAAATATAACGTTGACGTTTTAGTTTGGGTTTACGTTGTGTCCCACACATAGCTAGGCAGAGGGTACTTGGGAACCTATTCTCGAGTAACTCTGTTCCAATTGAGACAATTTCAATCCTCAGTTTTCGGTGCTGATAAAAAAACTTGCATTTTGCGATATGCTGAAAATCGTTCAAATTAATTATGTAAATGTTTCAATCTTTGCGTGACCATCGGTTGTAAGCATGCTTAGGTTTATGTGTAGTTTTTTTTTATTTTTTTTTTTTGCTTCTCGCTGCGGCGGTTCTCAAGCACCGCCTTGTTACCAGAGTGAAGAAATAATAATATTTTTTTGTTTGAAAATATTAAATGAAATATAAAATAAATTATTTTCTCGTTTGGGAAACGAACCCACAACTTCAACCCGCATTTCCAGTCACACACTTGTGCGCCTGTGCCACGACTGATGACAAGATATTTTCTGATCGTACTTTCATTTTATATAATATACAACCGGATAGACAGATCGTGGTTTTGATACATTATTATCAATAATACCTATGCTTAAAAGTATTATGTAAATACTATTTTATCACATAAAAAATAATCAAATAAACGCATACTTTATAGGCGCAGCGATATCGTGAAAGGCGACGTTTAGCCACGCCGAGCCCTACTCCTTCACCGCCGCGACGTGAATCCTCCCAAACGTCGGGTAACTGGTTCAAATCCATGGACAGGTTGGGCAAGAAACGCGAGAAAAATAGTAAGGTAATGTCAGATTTGGGGCTTCTAGCTGTATCCCATGGTACAAGCAGAAGGGAATCATTGTTAAGAGACTTCGTTCTCGCATCTTTTAACCAAATATAATTATAATTATAATTATAATACTTATTATATATTTATTGGAAATATTTTTTTTTTTAATTTTATTGCTCTGATAACGAGGAGAAGACTGGTCATTAATTCCGTCACTCAATGCACAATGCCTCCAGAATTCGATGAATAAAAAAATGGTATGAAGCAAAAAAAAAATGGTTCTTAACTTATTGAATTTCATGTCCATGTCAGTTTTTACTATTATTAGTTTTTTAATTACTGTTAATTCTTTTGTGTAAGGAAGTGAACTAAAAAGGTAAATAAACATTATAAAGCGATTTAATTGTTGAAACTTTGTGACCATCGTGGCGCATTTTCTCATCTGACTTAATCTAACAACATGTGATAGTTCAACGTTCAATCCCCATGCTAAAATATGAATTATTTTCTTTTCCCTATTTAGTGCCGCGAAGTAACACGTAATTCTTCAAGAATTAAACGTAAAATTGAAAATAAAAGCGCCTTAATGGAAAAAGAGTATCATAACATTAATTTCAAAAGAAAAACCTTCGTGTATTCGAGTCATTGTGTTTTATGGTGATTGTTAAATTGTTAGTGTCTCGTATTTTGGCAGAAATTTAATTTTTTGCCTGATTAAACTGTAAAAATTTAATTAGTAGATATTATTTTTCTAAATAGAAAATTAATATCTACTAATTAAATTTTTAAAAGCTGTTTAAAAGTAAAGAGCTTTAGTATTAAATATTAATAATAATTATAAATTAATATTATTTTCAGGTTGAAAAGGAAAGCGTAATCACAACAGAAGACGAATCAAGCCGTCGACTGTGGTCGAAGCCTTCGAAGCCTCTCAACTCTCCGGCGAAAAATTTAAGATTCTTCGGTGACACTGACCACGAGTCCGATGGAAACAAACACACACTTAAAACAAAGCTCAAAAATCATGGCACTTTGAGGAAAACTATTTCGAATTCAAGCGCAGGCTTAGACGAAGTCGACCACAGCGAACTATCAAGCAAAAGTTATTCTCTATCAAATTTACACAGAGACGATAGAAGGGAAAAAGACAAGAGTGAATCCCCAAAAACTAAGGAATATTATAAGAAAAAATTGAAAAATATTTCAGAAGTTCACAATAATTCGGAAAATGAGAGTCATTTTGAAAAAAGAACTGTTTTGAAGCCACCAATAAGTCCTTACGATAGGTCGAGGAGCCACAGCAGCTCTAAGACTTTGAAAGGCAGTAAGAGTGATATGAGACGAAATGGAAGAATAGAAGATAGAGGAAGCTCGTCGGAATTGAGAAACAGTAAGCAGGAGTTAAGGGAAACAAAGTAAGTTAAATGTAACCATTAGTTATTACATATTATTAATAAAAGAAATGATCACACAATTTATTACCAATAATCTACCAATCATCTGGGTACCTATACATGTTGCAAAAATTTCTGAACCTTGGACCGATCCAAGGTTCTTGTTACCCCAAAATTTATCGACAAACATATTGATATTCGCATACTTAAAGAAATTAGTGGATGAGAAATCCACTAATTTCCTTTTTATTGAAGTTATGTATTAAGACATACATCATGAAGCTTTTTATGATTAATATATATTAATATTTTTTTTGTATCAGGCCCCGTCGTCGAACACCAGTAGCCAATTCTGCAGAGAGCAGTACTGAGGGCGACTCCAGTCAACAGTCTCAAAGAAGTGTTGTTTATTTACATGCCACTACAGGTGATTACTTTACAATTCAAGCCGAATTTCGATGTTCTTGTAAAAACCGATGCGCTCGATAAGTTTTGTCGTCTATAGTAGTTGTTACCAAAGATAATAATAACAATATTTCATTCCTTATGAGTATTTAAATATTGTATTTTGACAGCTTAGTTTGATAATATTAGTTAGTATCAGTAAATTAAATATTTAAAATAAAAAATAAAAAAAAATGAGATTTCTTCTTATTTCTGTACCCTAGCCTAATTTCGTGAATATTATATCATAATTTTGGCAGTATAAGATTAGAGCTCTTAACATAATTTCAATGCTTTCTTTTTGCTTGTTGGACCTTCTTACAAATTATGGGTGAAAATGAAGAATAAAATAGCTATTACGCGATTTTCAGTGCATACTATTTAAAACATACTAATTGTGACAACAAAAACTACAAAATCTGTTTACATGTTCTGAATAAGTAATAAATTTTTAAATACAATCTTATATTAATTTCCAGTTGGCGACATCCCCGACCCAGGCCGTCTAACAAGAAACCGTTCTCGAGATGACGTTTCCTCCGTGATGTCTTCCAATATCCAAGTCCGAAGCAGTACTAAGAGCTTCTCTCTCTTCGCGCCGTGGACTCCACGCCATTACAATGATCAATACGACGTACACTACGAACAAAAACCGAGAAAACCCAAAAAAGAAACTGAACGATTCAAAAAATCATCATCAACACCACGAAACGAATCGGTTTTACAGAAAAATAAATCGAACAGCCAAACAACGTTAAGCCGTAGACCAAACAGTCAAAATCGGTTAACAAGCAGCAGCACAACACTATACAGACGAGATAGGGAAAGAGGGAAGGAGAATGATGTATCTCACAGCACTATGTCGAGAAAAAGAGATAATAAAAAGAGTCAATCGAGTGAGATTTTGAATCGAGATGATCGAGAAAGAGTGTCGAGGTCGATATCGATACCGAAAGAGAAGAAAGCGGGATGGTTTAAACTATCGAATAAGAAAAAACAAGAAACTACTCGTGTACGATAATTAGGTAACCTACTAATATTTTGTTAATTTTTTTATCTGTATTTTAATGTTTCTTTATACATTTTACGTTATATTCGTATACATATAAAATAAAATGGTGATATTTTTACTTTTTAATAATGATAATATCGTTAAATAACTTACGAATATAAACTGGTGGTCAGAAACTGAAAAAATGTTCTAGTATTGATGATACTTCTATAATTTTAAGTATGTATAGACATACATATATAGATGTTATTCACGTAAATACTATAGTGGACGATGATTAAAGCCATTTTGTCTAAATTAAATTCATGTATCGTTCAAGATAAATGTAAAATAAAATTTTGATAATGGTCGCCATATTAAATATATAAATGATTAATTATTTAAATTATGTTCATTCAATAAATAGATCTTGTTAAATAATGTCATTTGAATGACATATCAATATTTTTCTCTTATATATAGATTCTTTTCGGTGGCTTTGAACCATTAACATACAAGTCGGGCCTGTTCCGAATTTACCATATATCATATATATATTTTAAATATATAATATAACGTCATAATTATATTAATATAATATTTTTAATAAAGAGTATTGTTACTAAAACAGTGCCATTTGCGAAAATAAATGTTACCATTACATAATAGAATAAAATGAAAATCTATAATATGCTTGAACTAATAAGTAAATATATATATTTTTTTGTTTTAGATCTCCGCCTGATACAAATGTATTGGGTTCTAAATAATATTAAAATTAGTTATTAATGTAATATTAAAGAAATATAAATAAATATTCTAATAATATTATGTGATTTTTTGGCTTTAAGGCCGTGTCCAATCCAGAATAATGCAATTACTGAATAATAGATGATAAAAATATGAAAATATATAAAAATAAGAATGTTACAAAGTAATTCAGATAATAACTTAGGAATATTATAAAATAATGATATGTTTCAAAACAAAACTTTAACACAGCCTGAAATTGTGCTCGTATTTTAATTTGCACAGGTAAAAAGTCTTTATGACGCACCATTGAGAGCAAGGAGGCGTAATTTTTTTTTTCGATAAGTTTCAGTAACATTTTTGCTCCAAGTTGGTTTTTTGTCAATTATAGTTCCCAGATCTCGACATGATGCTGGTAACATTTATAGATGTGCCTTTATAAACAAAGATATCAAGTTTAGCAAGTTGTCGTGCCTATAATTATGACCTGACATTTTTCAGGATATGTACTTGGATGACCAAATAGAATTTTTTTGGCGATTATTATTTAGAAAATTAATAACAAGAACATTCTTTACACAAGCATGATCATAAAGCTGCAAGTTGTCAGCATAAAGATTGTATTGAGCATTTATAATGGAAGCAATAGAGAATATAGAAAGAAGAAAAGTGTAAAGCGTGAAACTAAAAAAAGAGTAAATAGTAAATAATGGAAAAATGGAAAAAAATATTAAAGTGTGGAAAGATAAATAAAAATATAAAAAATCAAAATTAACAATGTGTATTATGTAAAAAAAAATGCTTAGACAAAACTATTATATACAGTAGATCTTAAAAACTAAATTGAGTTTCGCATATCTAATAATTAAATAAAAGTATTTTATATGAACACTGAACCCCTAAGGATTTTCAAAAATCTTTATTAAAAATTACGCTAAAAAAAGATGGAACTCGCAGAGGGAGCTTGGAAACCTAACATTAAGCCAATCCGTTTCCATTAAGACACTATTCCATTCCCCATTTTCCGCCGAATTTTAGATGAACGAGTAGCAAACCTCTAGTAGCATTGCCTCTTCTTTCGCAAGGAAAATGAAAATATCACACTTCAACATCTCGAATGGAAACTGAAGCCACAACTGTTGCTCTTTTAGTCACACCCTTGTAGGACTGAATCATTGAGGCCTCAAAATCCTTATATTTGATAATCCTTGCACAACAAAACCCTTAATATAAACATATATATATTTTATTTTTACGTTATATCTCACAGAAAGTAGACTTATTTTACATAAAATATATAAAGAGCATTTAGTAATTGCCTTAGTCTAATTCTTTTTCTTTCTTCTGAAGACAAGTGAAACTTCTTCAGAGGTTAAATCAAATAGTTCAGGTTATATGGCACTCTCGATTTCTAAGATTGGATAAGCTCCAAGGTTATAATTATTTACGAGTATACATTTACAATACAGAAAATCATACTCTGGTTACTTCTTTATCACAACTTTCTTCGGGACTTTTCTTCTTCCCCAAATCTTGATAAATATCTTCCAAAGTCCTAGCTCTTGTTTCCGGAATAACAATTACGACATATGCTGCCATGAACAGACACACTAAGCCGAAGAAATAAAACGCTACGTGTATACCGATTGAATTTGCGAGTGGCTTGAAGAATAACAGCTGAAGGAAGTCGGATAAGGAGGATCCGCACATAGCGGTAGCCATTACTGTGCCTCGATACTGAAAAAAAAGATATTAAGTATTTAGTAAATCGTAAATATAAAAAGAATTTAGGGCCCCTATTGATGGTGACAATATAAAAAGTTTTTAGAAAAGTATAAAAATTTCTACTCCCTTTCTTACGTATGGTTTAGTTGGTAAGAGCATTTGGGGAGTTCTCAAGAAATGCATGTTTTTACGCTTAAATTGTTATTGTAATCCTCAGACACCTATTGCCTTTTGTACAACATCTACTCTGCCATAGACAGAACTAGCTATATTATTAATCCGGAAACGCTTATTTTATTTATAGATTGTGGAGGTGGTGAATCCCAACCACAATCTGAGTGGTTTCCTTAGTTTAATTGATTTAGATAGAAATTATTTTAATTATATATTCGAAAAAAAAAAGTTTAAAATATTTACAACCATTTTGTTTTAAAGTATCGATCTGGTAATAAGACAAAGTGTGGTTTCAGCAACAGCGTCCTAACACTAAATTCACAAATTCTTTCTGTCTCCCCTGCCCTGTGCTGCTGCTGTGTCCCACAGCATGTTGATGATATGTCCTGCACATGGCAGGGAAAGTAAAATAGCGTAAAGAATAATACCTTAAAAGAGAAGATTTCTCCAGATAAAACAACAGACATGGGTTGGAGACCTGAAGAATCACAGAAGATGCAGAGACACAATGTGAACAATGGTATCCAGGATGGCGTGATGATATCATAATCACGCATCAAAAACCATGAAGCTAAGACGCACATACTTAATCCAGATATGAGTGAAGATATAAACAGTAGTGGCTGTGGACAAAATATTGATATTTAAAAATAATTCATAAAATTATGATTTATAGAAACCTATCTTAGCGCTTGGTACAAGCGTATGGCTATAAGTGCGATTGATTATGGGCTTCATGTTCCACTTAAAGAAATGATGTACTTATTTTTTTTTTTCTTATTTAAATGATATATTATATATTTTGTATTTCTTCGCTCTGGTAACGAGGCATAGAGCGCCGTTCAGCTCCGCAGCTCAACATGAAATGCTTTGAATTTGGTGGAAGGTGGGAAATGGAACGGAGTAGTTCCAGGTTTCTTCTGCCTACCCTGCATTGCCTGTTAAAAAAAAATGAAGTGTTTGCAAACAGGAAAATATTAAGTCATATTAGATGCTATTATTAGATGCTTATATTTGCCATATGTTTCTCAGTATATATAAATGGAAGGATATCATTTATAATTAATATCTCTAGACTACCCACGGCTTCTCAACCGCAAGATTGGCTGGATGATAAGCTAATCAGACAGCTCATATAAATTATATAGTGTACATGAAATAAATAGTTCTTCTTTTTCTTAGCTTCACAATGTTGCCCGTATATAGGAGTGTATACAGAGGAAACATCCCAGTGTCCGTCAAGTTCAAACTTGCCAAGTTGGAACTTGCTATCAAGCGTGAGATCCGAACCCACAACCTAC
This sequence comes from Eueides isabella, assembly GCA_019049475.1. NCBI lineage: Eukaryota > Metazoa > Arthropoda > Insecta > Lepidoptera > Nymphalidae > Eueides > Eueides isabella. The sequence goes on from CM032407.1 coordinate 966,876, forward strand.
CGTTAACAATCGCACGCACCCCTGCACCACGACAGATTTAATTTAAAAAACGATTTTTTTAATTCATAATAGGGATACTCTATTATGAATTAAAACTCCTCTTCCTTACTTATAATTATTATACGACAGCTCCATTATACGGCATGAACATTCAATAAACTTTATAGTAGATGCGTTTCATTAAAAACAGCATGCAGACATAAATTTAAATAAGATTTTCCTTGTATATATTTTAATAATCAAGGTCGTCTAGTTGTTAGTCTAGGGATTATCTTACGAGTTTTGTTATCATCACATTATTTTTATAAAAGTTTTTGTTATGGAAACTAATTATATTTATAGAACAATTCATATTATAGAATATAATTTATATCAAATGAATCACAATCTCTCTCGTCTTTAATTATACCAGAGTTTATCAATTCGAAACTGCAGTTTCTGCGATCAATGTATTTAACTAAAGAAATAATTGATCTTCATAGTATTTGTAAAAATACAGAGGTAGCATAAGTACCTTCCTTCCACATTTTTCTACAAGGCCCGAAGCGATAATCGAACCAACAACCTGGACAGCACCGAGCAGCATTGCTTGTTGATTGGGACTCAATACTAAGCCTTTATTGTCAGATGATGCTAAAGTGAAAATTTCTCCAGCGAAGTTTAACACCGGTATGGCTCCACACACTTCTCTGGCTAAAGTCGATATCATGGCAATTTCGAAAGCTTTAAATAAGATTTTGTCGGTAACTGAAAAAGAAAAATAAATTTAATATTTTTTTCTCTGCATTCCGTCGTAAGGTTGGGTTAGTGGGAGTAGCTAGGCAAGTGTAAACATGTAGTAGAACTAGTATAAGACACTCCATTAATATTAAGCTAATTCCGTTCTCCACTTTCTGCTGAAATTAAGTGGCAGAATTCAACGCCGTTTCGTATTTTTATCAAAGCGTATTAATACAAAAATGTAACATACTTTGTTTCGTCAAGTGAGATGATACATGTGTGATATATTTAATTTTTTATTGATGTATGTCACGAGATTTATGTCTTGCCAAATTATAATTTGAAATATATTTTATGTAAATTAGCTATTAATATCAGGACACGCATATTTTGAAAGTTCGTTTGTTTAAAATATCCTTGACCTTTTCATATTAATGTTTTGTTATAATATTATTTATCAATTTGTTGATTATGTATAACTTTTGTAAATAATTTTGGTTTCCTTTTTATACCGAGGAGCTATATGCTTCTTTGTCATTATGCACATGGTATAGTAGACAGAGGGAACTTGGTAATAATAGTGCTAAAACACTCCGTTCTGCACTTTCTGCCGAATTGAAGCGTTACGTGTTAAATTACTCAACTCACTCGCCGCACTTTGCCTTGTTACCAGGGTGAAGAAATAAAAATAATAAATATTTCATTTCCTCAAGTGGCTATCGAACCCACAACCTATCCCGCTTATAGCCGCACGCTTGTGCTATTTCACAGGTGTGTGGCGCGTTCCTACGAAACCGCACTGTAGTAGAGTTCCAAGTATCCAGATAATGCGGGTGACATCTGAGCTTTTGAGCGTCTGTGCGGTTGGAAAATTCAGCGGCAGGAACCAAATCAGTTCAATCAGTTCTCCAGAACACTCCCCTGATAAATGCAGTAAAGAACACAAAGCGAGAAGACGTCTCTACGTAGAGCCAAAGTGTTTCACACCTCACGGTACTTCTCTACGTGAAACAAGCTTTACATCGTAATGTTCAACACAAACGTTTAATGAGGTTGGACCCTGGTTTTCATTATATTCATTCTGATTTGGCTATTTCAAAAGAAAATATTTTAAACAAAACGAAGTTATATTTTCTGCGAACGCTTTAGCTTTTTGCTCGTTGCTCAAAGCCAATTGCCCAACTCTTATTTTTAGTGACGGAATTTGATCAATAGGTAGTTTTAAGTTAGTAACTTTCCAAAGTGAGTAGCCTGTTAATCGGTCATTAGTTAGACTTTGTAGGTTGTAGTCATTTGGGTCACTGTCATACTTATTACGTATTTGTAGTTTTAATTTTTTTTTGCATATTATTAAATTTATTCTTATCTCTTGGAGATGGAAATTGGTACCATAGGTTTCATTGTTGGCACTTTTCATTAATGAGATTTGTGATTTCTCTGAGGTACATTATTAGCTTGTCTCTTCCCATGCACATTTCTGTATAAATTATCGATTTCCATGTTTAGTTGTTCTGTAGTCCTCAGCGCTTCTTTTAGATTTATTTTTATATCCAAGTCTTCTGAAAGTCTCTCAGTCTGTGTGTTTGTTACTAAACGTTGGAGTTTCATCTAAGCGTAGAATACTTTACATTTGCATTTAAAGTACCTAAAGCCACAATTGTACGTTCTTTTTAAGATTCACCTTCACCTTCACCTTCACCTTTAGATCCTTAGTGAACAGTGCCTCTGACCAGATTTGATATGCCTCGTATTTGCCAGAAGAAATACTATAAAGCCAGGAATGTAAAGTTCCATATCCTCCAGAACCACGTCGGTTACCACAGTGGCGCTAGCACTAATATCAGCAGAAGAGAAGCAAAGCAAACACCCAGGGATAAGATGAGTAAAATGTATGCGTCCCATAAGTCAGGAGATTGGCTGACTTATAGTGCCAAACGCGACTCACGCTTTTAGTGGCCACTACACTCCATACCAGGAAGTGGTCTGAAGAGCTTAGAGTGGCATCGATGGCAACCTTGACCCAGCGTTGTAGTAGTCTACGTCCAGGATTTGCGTAGGGCTCGACTCAACCGATTGGGACAGTCCATTAGCCATAGCAAGGTTGAATATAATCCTCCCCAATTTACCTGGAGGATCATCGATTGCCGCCAGGGTCGCCCAACTGATGATCTTCTGGTTTACCTTACCCATCGCTGGGTTATGGCTATTGAAAGTAAGAAAGAGGACCTGGCAGTTAGTTTGAACATGGCGAGGCCTTTGGCCGAAGTGGCTTGGGGTGCTCCTTGCAAAACTTCCATCTTACGGACTTCCCGAAAATTTATGCAAGTGGATCGCTAGCTTTCTCACTGGGCGCCGAGTCAAGGTCACTGACAATGTTTTCTGGTCCAATAATATGCCCGTGCATGATAGCGTTCACAAGGCTGCGTGATATTAAACTGTTTATTTTGCATGTTAATGACATGTTAGAGGACCTCTAACATACGTAGCTATGCAGATGATAGTACTGTGCACGCTGCATACTCCTGCCGTGCAAGTCTTTATCAAGAAAACGTCGACCAACGCCGAAATCAATTTGTATCTTCTGTAGAGGCATCTCTTGACATCTCCGTGTGGAATAAAAAAAAACTTGGTTCAATTCAACTCCAAGAAGACACAATCTCATTTATCGTGCCACTAGTTTACCAAAACATTTCAGGCCGTGTCCAGTGAGAAAGCTGGCTATCCATTTGCATTTTTTTATATATAACATAAATTATATATCGCTTAGTAATATGGATGTAGGTACATTCACGAGTATAATGCAATAATTTTTTGCTTGTGATTTAGTTTTCCTAAAACAATTTGCTTCTATTTTTTGCGAATAGATGAATTACACACTGTTTTAAATTAGGGATATCCATGAATAGTTACTATCATAGCAGTCCCTTTTAGCATACGATATTACATTAACATCCTGCATGTGGTACTTTAAGAGAAGATTGATATAAATTGTCCCAATTTCTCTAAGCCGCGGGCCTAGCATGGCGCAGGGGCATCAGAATATGACTGCGACTAAATGCGACCAGTTCTGTGTTCGATCTCCACTAGCGGAATTGAAATATATTATATGGTCATTTCATCGCTCTAGTAATAAGGCACAGCGCTGCGTTATTTTCCTCTATGAATATTATTTATAATTCAGAACACTACATAAGTTACATATTATTAAAAAAAATGCTTAATTTGCGTATCTCAGACGTCTGCCTGAAATTTTGAAACAGAATACACATAAGGAAAGGTAAAACAAATATATATCTAATTAAAAATATTTATTCATTTATAATATTTTAATAGGTGCTTCACCAGTTATACCGGTTAGAATTGACATTTGTAAGAAATATATATACAAAATCAAGTTTAAAACGCGATTCTTTTTGCCGCAAATTACGCCTAAGTAGCTGATATAATTTATGATTGTTCTAACATTTGAATAAATATCTCTACTTTGAGACCAGTCGTGGCACAGGGGAGGTAGCCTGCGACTATAAGCATGACAAGTTGTTGGTTCAATTCCCCTTTTGAGGAAATGAAATATTTCATATTTTTATTTCTTCGTACTAGTGCGGCGTTGTACTAAGCATATGTTAATAGTTTTTCTTCTCAGTTTTACGCTGTATCCCGCACGAGGCAGGGTAGGCAGAGGGAACCTGGGAACCTAGTGTTAAGACACTCCGTTCCACTTCCGTTCCCCACTTTCCGCCGAATTTGAGGCATTGCGTGTTGAGTGGCTGAAGTCGACGCCGCGCTCTGCCTTATTACCAGAGCGAAGAAATGAAACATTAAATATAATATCAATATCATTATGTTCTCAGATAATTTTATGGTAAAAGATGCCTGGAAGAGATCACCTACGATGACATGCCCGCCTTTACACTAAAATTTTCTTTTGTTTTCTTATACCTGTATATATATATATATATATATATATATATATATATATATATATATATATATATATATATATATATATATATATATATATATATATATATATATATATATATATATATATATATATATATATATATATATATATACTTTTTTTTGGTGTAACTAAGTTTTAAAATAAATAATAAAAAAAAATATTTTTATGATTTTTTTAGGAATTTAATATTTAGCATATTATAAGTAATAATAATAATAATAATAATAAATTCTTTATTGTTCACCCATAAAGAAAACAACAATGAAAATATATCAGAAAAGTACAAGAGGCGACCTTATCGCTAAAACAGCGATCTCTCCCAGGCAACCTTAAGGCATAGGAAGTAAAGGGAAGAGAAGGGGTTAGGGTGTGAACAAATTATTATAAACTTATACAGCAAACAGCATACATATATAAAATAAAATACACTTATATAAATATATATATCCATACACATAAATACATATACACATATACATACATACATATACACATATACATACATATATACATATACATACACATACATACAAATACACACATATATATATACAACAATACATTCAAAATACATATAGTAAAATATACAATGGCAATGTAAGAAATTACAAGAGGTTTAGAGGGCATGAAAATGTAGTTTTAAGAGTCGCTTAAAAATTGTTAGGGATTTTGCACGTCTGATATTCAGAGATAAGGCATTCCATAGTCGACAAGATGTGATTGTAAAGGAATTGGTAAGGAAAGAAGACATGTGTGAAGGAATTTTTAAGGTTAAATTTTGATCAGAGCGCAGATGACGGGGATGAGAGCGCCCCAGAAATACAAAACGCTCTTTTAGGTATATTGGGGTTAATGGATCAAATAGTGTACAGTAAAGAAGATGGAGAATATGAGTACTCCTGCGAAGACGGATTGGGAGCCACTTAAGCTTTTTACGGAAGTCGGAGACATGGTCGTATTTTTTTAATCCAAATATGAACCGAATAGCAAGATTTTGTAGTCGCTCAAGTTTATTTAGTTGCTCCTCTTTTAAATCAAGATAACAAGAATCTGCATAGTCAAGAATAGGGAAAAGGAGAGATTGTGCTAATAAATTTTTTGTTGGGATAGGTAGAAAGTTACGTAATCTCAAAAGGTATCCTACTGATGCAAACATCTTTCTGCTCACCTCACTCACCTGCGGATCCCAGGACATGTTATGGTCCATGATAATACCAAGATTTTTTACAGTTTTAGAATAAGGTATAGTTTGGCCATTTAAAACTATATGGGGTACACTAGCTATATTTATTTTTGACATAAGATTAGGGCTACCGAGAATAATAGCCTGAGTTTTGCTGGGATTTAGTTGTACTCCAAAGTCCGTGCACCATTTAGATATTTCCAATAAATTATTATTTATCATACTAATTGCAGATGGTAACTCAGAAGATTTAGACTTACAATAAATTTGAAGATCATCTGCATAGAGGTGGTAGAGAGAAGTAATATGTTGGGAAATATTACTTATAAACAGTGAAAATAAAAGAGGAGACAACACGCCACCCTGCGGGACGCCCGCATTGACTGAGGACCAATCCGAATATGAATCATCAATCCGTATACGTTGATAGCGTCCATGCAGGTAATTATGAAACAGGTCAACTACGTCAGGAGATAAGTTCAGAGAAGCTGAAATGGCTAGCATTATGTCAAAGTCTACGGTGCCAAAAGCATTACTGAAATCCAATAACTCCAATACTGTGACCTGTTGTATGTCCATACCCATACGGATATCATCAGTTATCTTAACAAGGGTAGTAGTTGTGCTGTAAGATATGCTTGTCGCCATCGCCTATAACTGTGGCGGCACTTAGCTATTAATTTTACGATACTTGTTTTTCTATTTAAATTGTTAATGTACGAGGTGTGTTCAAAAAGAATCGCGAATTTTGAATTTTCGCGGGTAACATATAATCGAATTTCTATTCTTTGTGGCGTTATGTTGGTACTTATGTCTCTCATTTATGCTGATAAGTTCGACCATTTTGAATGTTCAGATAATTTTACGGCCGTAAGAGCGGCCGAGAATATTGCTAAAATGATTTTTATAAGTACTTCTAAGATGGGAAAAAACGTTAGCACAATGGTATAGTATCTCACGGAGATAACTTTAAAGGCGTCAAATATGGCATATTTTTTTTTTTGAAAAAACACGAACTTCGTGATACTTTTTGAAATCACTACGTATCCGGTATCGTTATAATAAATCAATAAATTAGTTAACTTACAAATAGTTTTTAGGAAGAATTGATTAGCCTCACTATCCTTCTTATGTTCTTCGCTTATAAGATTTATTTCCTCTTGTACCACATTGTCCGTTTCAGATTTACAGCGAAGCCATGCTATAGCTTTGGTAGCACGCTGAAAATATAGTGAAATAAGTTAGTAAGTAAGCAAATTTTTTTGGTCTGTTGTAGCGCAGAGGCACAAGTGTATGATATATTTGTTATCTTTATTCCTTCGCACTGGTAACAAGGCGTTGAATCCACGCAATATCAATATAAAGTCGGTAACGGAAGTGTCTTAGTGAGAACGAAGTATGTCTTTTTTTTATGGAAGAGACGGCAAACGAGCATACGGGTCACCTGATGGCAAGTGATCACCGTCGCCCACGACCCCGTGTTACTCCAGAGGAGCTACAGGAGCGTTGCCGTCTTGGAAAGGTGGATGGGCACCGGGGCCCGGCATTACCTTATACGAAACGCAGTGGCCAAAGCCACTACTTAACGCCGGTCTTAAATGCCGGGGGGTGGTAACAATCCGGTCGAGTCTGCCCATGCGTGTTGCCATTACTAGCAACGTGACTCTACCACACGCACTTTAGTCGCCTCTTACGACACCATCAGTAACAGGGTGATCCTATTCTAAGCCGGGATCACACGGGAAAATGTCAACACCATATTCCCAAGTAATCTACCCTTATATGTGTGGGGATACCACGTGAAGCTGAAAACGTAACGTAAAACAGGCTTTTATTGTGTAGGTAAAAATCAGAATGACATTGTCGATAACAAACACTACATGTCAGAAGAGATCTACTAATCAATTCCTGGTTCCATCAAGAAACTAGGTGGACGAGAATATATATTATTTCACCTATATCACGTTACAAGGTCACATTGATAAAAGTCGACCAAATAATAGCGTGAACAATTGATATATTATTATTTTAAATCAAATATATTTAACTGGATTAATTGAATCTATTGAGTGTTATACATTTTTGGAAAACCGTCGTTTTAAACACTTTGCAGTAGTTCGTGGTCACGTATGTCGTCCGTATGTCGTTTAAAATATGTAATAATCGCGAAAATCAAAGATTGTTGTTAGGTTCCAGGTTACCAGGCAGAGAAACTCTGAAGCCTAATGTTATCACACTCCATTCCGTTCCCCACTTTCCGGTGAATATGAGGCATTGCGTGTTGAGTGGCGGAACTCAACGCCGTGACTTGCTTTCTTACCAAAGCAAAACTATAAAAAAAAATATTCCACTTTTTCGAGTGGGAATTGAACTCAAAACCTTTTTTTTTTGTTTACAGTAAGTAAAGATCTTATTATGATATTACGATATTATTTCATTCATTCTTAATTGACGCTTTTTTTTATATAGCAGTTTTTTTATATATCTTTCAAGAGCAGACAGTGATGGGTTATAGATTTATTATAAGTACAGATAAGATCTCTCCCTTTCTCCTAAAGCAGGGCAAAACATGGGGCGACTCCAGTTTAAGGACAACCGAGTAATGAGGCAGTTATGAAGGAACAACAGTGACAAATATATACTTCTACAAAAAATTACTGAATGTTGCCGATCTTTTACATTTAATTCACAACATATTATCCCGTAACGAGAGGAATTTATTTTGCTATTACGTCTTTATTTTAATATATGATAATTCATTACGTCATTGTTTATATATCTTTTAAATATTTATTATGTTTCTTATACAAACTGATGTTGGCATATTCGAGTGGCAGCCCGTAAGTAAGGATATAAATAATAAGATGTATATATATATATATATATATATATATATATATATATATATATATATATATATATATATATATATATATATATATATATATATATATATATATATATATATATATATATATATATATATATATATATATATATATATATATATATATATATATATATATATATATATATATGATATGTGAATGATGGGAACCGCGAGGCGGGCCCACAGGATTTAACTTTCTTGAGTGGAGATCATAGGCCAGACAGGCCTCAAAATGATTTAAGTGATAAATTATTCCATAATCTTTTCCTTATATCTTACGGGGAATCCGGCGATTATAATTTATTATGATCATATTTTTAAGACTTGGCTGCACTTTTAGTTCATTCCGTACATGTATGTATGTATATGGAAACAACAGGAAAACGTTATCGCGCATTGCATGGAGACACAGCACGTAAAAACTTTAGATAATTGCCTTTATAGTATACATAATTTTTATTTTGGGTTTTTTTTTTATTTTCATTTTATTTTACTTTTCTTTGTAGGGTACATCGAGGGCACAGGGAACTTGAGCACCTAGTGATAAGACACTCCATTTTGTTCTTCATTTTCCGGTGAATTTAAGACATTGCTTGTCGAGTGGTGGAGCTCAACGCCGCATTTTACATTGTTACCAGAACGAAGAAATGAAAATGTTAAATATTTGTTTTCCTTAAGTGGGGATTGAACCCACAACCGTCGCACGCTTGTACCCCTGTGCCACGACAATACTTAGACTACCTAACTTTACATGTATATATATATTTCTTAACTTACTTCAACTTTTCCAGTCTTCACAAGGTACGATGGTGAGTCTGGCATAAATACGAATAATGATATGTGAATGATGGGAACCGCGAGGCAGGCCCACAGGATTTGATAGTAGTTCAGCAAATCTCCCATCACGTAGAGCAAAAGGTTTCCAATTGTGTGGAATAAAATGATCTGATGATAAAAATATTAATATAAAAAAGTATTCTACGAGTAATGCTAAAGGGTTAAAGCTATTTTTTTTTTTGTTTTTCTCAACGAATTTTGGCAATTTCAATCTCGTTTTGATTCACTTTTATATCTTTACGAAACTCCATGGTGGCAGATTAAAGCTAACAACATTATGAATAAGCAAATAAAATACAAACATTTCCTTATATAAAATTAAAAAAACCGTTACCGTCCTGTATAACGAATGTTCCAAATATTTAAATATTGTATTCAACCCACATTCATTTAAAATGTTAATTTTAAAATCTTTCGATAAAACATGAATGTTGCGAGAAAAAAAACGTAAAAACCAGTTTCATTATTTATAGAATGTACTCACGAAGCATCCTAACGCGCCCCTTATGCTGTCTTCGCTTATTTCTTTAGTGTATATCGGACATATTATGTAACAACCAGACATGGTGATGCCGACGAGGGCCCGTGCCAGGATCAGGGCCCAAATATCTAGAGAAACGAGTAGCAATGTCCAACTTGCCTGTAAAAAAAAATTTAAAATATATTTTTCTTAGCAATCCGCTATATCCTGCTGGGTATGCCGACGGAACCTGGGAACCTAGTATTAAGGCACTCCGTTTTCATTAAGAGTAGTATAATTATATTAGTGAATGGGATTTAATGCTCACTTGGAAGATGATTATGGATAAACATTTATTGTAAATTACATTTTGGAAAGAGCAACTGTTGGTTTCCAACCAGCTCTTCTGCCTTCAGAGCTGGTGGTAGCTTTATGTAAGACTGACACTACAGACTTTATTATGAAACTTGACCATTAAAATTACTTGTAATGACCGGTATTTTGATTTTAATTTTGACATTTCTGTTTCCCTGTTTCCACTAAGTTCTCGAATCATTGTGTTGAGTTGCGTAACTCAACGCCACGCTTTGTCTTGTTACTAAGGAAATGTAAAATATTTTAAGACTAGCCTACATCTTACGTATACAAAACTTTCTCCTTACTTATAATAAAATAAATATGTAATTTATGTTTATGGAACGTAAACATATTATAGTTTAATCGGTTGGAGCTAGTGGTGTAATCAACTTAAGTATATTGGCTGTTACGCCTAGTTGGGTGTGTTAATATTATACTCGTTATGGGGCAGAGGAACAAGCTAACGAGACAGGTTGTGGATTCGATCTCCAGGCAACGAAAGAAAATGTTGATTTTTTTTATTGAGACATTGGTAGCAAAGTAAAACGCGGCGTTGAGTTTCGCCGTACAACACAAATGCCTGGCTTTTTAGTTTCTTTAGTGTTATGGTTACGGGGGAATGAGCATATTAAAATTATTTTTATTAATCACATTGATTTTTTTGTTGAGTTTTACAATAGCAAGCAATTTTAGGATTTGAGTGGAAAGTGAGTAACGAAGTCGTTACTTTCGGGAAGCTAAATATTATCATGACAGTAGAAAGTGCCTTAATGGGAACGAAGTGTCTCAAAAAAAACGTTTCCCAAGTTTCTTCTGCCTAGGCTGCCTCGTGCGGAACACAGCGTAAAGCTGGAATTAAAAAAAAAGTGAAACACTTACAGCGCCAGCCAATGAGACCAGAATGAGAGCTAATTTTCTTCCGTACTTGTCCACGAAGTACGCGATCACTGTGTTCGCAGGAATGCAAATTAGATAAGGTACAGCGGCCATCCATGATATCTAAAACATAAATTAATAATTCATTTTATATTAACTATTGTCGACCATTGTAGGACCATATCAATTCCGAATCAAGAGAGTTTTTTTTAAATGTTTTTTTTTTCGCCCAGATATTTCCGCCACCTTTCTGCGTCTTATCCAGCAATGTGGAAATGACACTAAAAATAGTAAAAATATTAAATAAATAGCATTTTCTCTTGCCAAACGATTCAAATCCTGACTCATTCAAAATTTTTAATTACTTTTAAATTTAACTTTAGTATTTCCTTTACTAAATGTGGAACATGACATATTACAAAATAGCAAAAAAAAATATTATAATTTTTCGAATCTGTATCATTGGTTGAGTTTGTCTTTCATGCCTGTTATTATTAAGAAGAATAGGAAATCGAACGGAGAGTCATAACACTATGTTCACTAGTTCCCTTTGCCTACCCTGCCATGCAGGATACAGTGTGAAAATATATTTAAAGAAACGCCTAAATTACACATAAACGTATCATCTCGATGTTTTTTTTCTATTCATACAGAATGAAGAAGTTTATACAAAATTAAAGGAAATAAAGGCAAGATGCCCATCAAACAAGTATAATATTAATATATTTGTAATTGGAAGTATTAATCAGTTACTAAGACACAACAATACAGGTTCTGTGTAGCTAATGTTCAGATAGCCGTAAGTAATAAATACAATATATTTATTTATAATTTATGTAAATACGAGGACGCGTATACAAAGAACGCCTCATTAGATTTCATTGACTTACGAGTATATCTCATATTTCCATTTGATAGAGACGTGTAAGATCCTGTTAGTTTCCTTGCTTCTTTAGTGATAATATCGATATTGAAATAATTTAATAGTTTTTTTAAGTAACGAATAATTAAAAAATAAATTACAGCTTTACATTTTTTCCCTTTTCGAGGCATTGTGCGTCGATTGGACGGACTTAATGTTCGTCTTGTAGCACCTGTAGCACTTCAGCTGATTTTAATTAAGGCAAAACAAGCAGTTGAAGTCAAAACGCGGCGTTGAGTTACGCCACTCAACACGAAATCCCTCAAATCCATCAAATCGAAGTAGGGAACGGAACAGAGTGTCTTAACACTAGGTTTCCAATTTCCCCCTATCTACCCTGCCATGTGCATGAAGTTGTATGAAGCAGAGCTGAGTTAATAATATTTATTTATTTATTTATTTATTACTTTATTTGTACACCACATACATAACAACTGACAGAGATTCACTTAAGAGACACTGTACAAAAGGCGATCTTATGGCTAAATAGTCATCTCTTCCAGATAATCTTTAGGGCGAAAGGATACCGATATTAAAATTAACAGGTAGGTGGTGGAAGTAAAAAAATGTGAAAGAGCAATAAAATTAACAATATTCTAATATTACTTAAAAAAAACAAAAACAAATGTACATGTTATACAAAATAATATGTATATTTAGATTTCAAAAAGTGCATTTAAATTGGTTCATGTATTTAGGAGCTACATTGCCAGAGACAGATATTCTAGAAACTCTTATAACAAACTTGTTCTGCGTCTGGGGTTAATAAATTACCTCAGTATCGGTAAGAGGTACTCCTTTTGGTGAGTCTTTGGATTGCAGCAACAGCGACATTGGCGACATCCATCCTATACTCGCCCCGTATGATATTACTGGTAGGTTAACTGAAACAAAAAAAAATGTCATTCTCTGTAGCTTCACGCTGTATCCCGCACATGGCTGGGTAGATTGAGGTAACTTGGGAACCTAGTGGAAAATGAGGAACGGTAGTGGAATGGAATATTCCACTACCGTTCCTCATTTTCCACGGAATTGGAGGAATGGCCAGTTAAGTGGCGGAACTCAACGCCGTGTTCCCCTTGTACCAGAGCGAAGAAATAAAACATTAAATATTTAAATTATTATATAAATATTTCATTTCCTCGAGTGGGGATCGAACCCAGAACCTGTCGGTTACAGTCACGCATTATACGCTTGTGCCGCTGCGCCACGACAGGCCTCACGATCTCTAAGAGTGTATCTATGTTGTTTACATAGAGAAATATTTATTATTTCTCTATGTAAACAAAGGTAGCTTCTACAATATTTTGGAATCTTTGGGCCTGAGTATACGCATCTATAAGAGTATTCTGCAATGTACGTTATTATTTTGAATTTGCCACTGGAGAAACTTAAAGTAAATGTTAAATTAATGTTAACCAAGCAAGCTTACTACGCTGTTCTAGAATATTTGAACGATAAAAAAATGTATTTAATTAAGATCACCTAACCACAATTGTTTTAAACAATGAAATTGTAACATTCAATATTAAAAAGAGCAACTTTTGAGTTACTTGCCGGCTCTTCTCAGCAGAACCGCATTCCGAGCCGGTGGTTTTATATTCGTTTGACGATTCAAAAGTGCTTGCAAAAGTCTATTTGAATAAAGAATGATTTGAAATTGAATATTAAAATACATGAACACTGTGGATTGCAAAAATTGCTTTGTATAAAAAACCTAGGTATCTTAACTTTAGAATCATCATTAATGCGCATAAAAAACGTTTCCTGCTGAGATACGAGCGTAAAAATTAGTTGCAAAACAAACATAAACATGACGTGACATGTAAAACTAAAAAGAAAAAATATGCCCAATTGTTTATTAGTGTTAACAGGTGGGACCCATTCTTTTACTCGATGTGGAAAATTTTCTTGTATTAGGAAAATTTTATTAATTGAAGAACAAAGAGAGATAACACATTATCTTTCGCAGTGTACGTCGCGCAGTTAGGTAACTCACAAATATAAATGAATTTTAACAATTTAATTGGGAAACGCTTCCTTCTTATATATACGATGGAAGGTCCAAAAGTTCGTGGAATGAAAGGGTTGTTAATAAAACATAACAATAAATTTATTTTTCGTTATCAATATAATCACCCTTAAGTCTAATACATTTATTCGATCTATGAATTAATTTTCCTAAACCATCGAAAGAATATTTTTGTCTTTGGCCTCAAAATGCGCCGAAATTGACTCCTTTACTTCGTTATCGTCGGAAATTTTCCTTCTCTTAGCTCTTTTTTTTAAATTTGGAAACAAATAAAAATCGCTAGGGGCCAGGTCTGGACTTATAGGGTGGGTGAACAAGTGGTTCGAATCCATGCGTGTGCAGAGCAGCCATGGTAACTCGGCTCTTGTGAACCGGCACGTTGTCTTGCAAAAGCAACCCTTGGCCAATTTTCCTCGACGTTTTTCTTTAATTGCCTCCTTTAACTTTTCCAATATCGTTGCGGAGTATTCTTCGGTTATAGTGGTAACCTTTTCTTTATAATTAATGAGTAATATTGCCTCGCAATCCCAAAAAACAGTGGCCATCAACTTTCTAGCCGATTATGACACTTTGAATTCCTTGGGAGGTCGTGTACCCTTTTTGTGCCATTGCATGGACTCTTGTTTTGATTCAGGTTCAAAGTGATGAACCCATGTTTCATCTCCAGTAACAATCCGCTAAGTAAAGTAGTGGCTTCGGCCACTGCGTTTCGCATTGGGTAGTGCCGGGCCCCGGTGCCCATCCATTTTTAGGACCGGCAACACCTTTGTAGCTCCTCTCGTGCTACACAGGGCCGTGGGCGACGGTGATCACTTACCATCAGGTGACCCGTACGCTCGTTTGCCGTGTCTTCTCCATAAAAAAAGAAAGTAATACTCGTATTTACAAGTTTCTGTATTTGAACATTTTTATGTCAATGTTCAATTTCACCCACATTCGAGAATTTGAGTGTCGTACCGTGCTCAATACCGGGCTCCATACAAAAACGGAATGATGCAGTATACATATAATAATAATAATATACTAAATGATACGAACAAGATAGTATCATCATAGTCAAATACTGTCCAACTCACAATGAACTATCTTTCATGTGTTATCTCTACTATAAAATTTCATCACTCAAAATAATTCCGTCAATTTAAAATGATCGCAATACTAAATGATTCTTAATGAAAACTTTTAAACTGTCTTTAATACGTTAATAATATATAATTGGCACATGACTTATTTTTTATAAGTCTGGCTGTCAGCGTGACGGCTGTGAGTTTGATCAGGGAATTGAAACCAATTAAATATTTCCAAACAGTGTTGTAAAATACAAATGGGTCCCAGCTGTTAAATTTTCTATATAAAAATATATGATTACGTTTATATATACGTATATAAAATATAATTATCGATCGATAATTAATTATTTCGATGGTTTAATTGTTTAGTATTATTTTCACAGGTGGGCACATAAATGTCTCAATTGGAACATATTATCTTAACAATAGGTTCCCAAGTTAGTAAAAGCAGGTGCGGGTTTCTAAACTATTTTTTATTTATTATGCAGTTGTCATCTTTATTGTTGTTCTTGTGATATAATATGTTTACGCTTGTTTTAATTTGGAAGAGGCTTGCGAATTTGGTCTTAATAATAAAAAACAGGGCCTCAAAAGATGAATATTTTACTCAAATTGAACCGGTTACAACATTGAAATATTTTTTACTGTTAAAAGCGTGTATAATAAAGAAGAATATGTGGTACGGAAGCTTTAATCGATGGAATATTTAAATATAATATATATCTGATGTATACTAATAAATAAGGCTGTATCGATTTCACTACGATTACTTTGTCATATTACTAGAATGAGAAAATTATTTCACTGCGTCAAGAAAGAATAAAATCTAGAACCGTCGTGTACACATTATTTTTATCTGTTTCTCCTTACGTATTCTATGTATTCATTAAGTAATACAGATAATATATAATTCTTAGTCACTCCGTTCTCCATCTTCTAATAATTTAGTACTTGCTACGTGTTGGGAACAACAAATTTTCTACATTTCATATTATACAATATTGAAAGTAACAAGTATTTTCAAATTTTATGTGCTTTTTTTCTAGAAATATTGTTTTCTTTTTTAATTTTCATATTTATTGAAAGATATTTCGATAAATGTTTAAACTTAAATTTAATACCAATTGGACCACGATTAAGTGAATCAATATAATATTAATTTTACCTCTTGCATCGATCACAAATTATATATGAAAAAAAAAACGGAGTGTTTGTCTCTTTATATAAACTTCTGCTGACAGACAATGCACAGCGGTAGCGGCGTTAAAAATAATAAAAAGTTATAGATTCCGTAGAAAGAGACACTTCGAGACACTAAGGCACTAAGAGAACAATCTTCTAACATGAAGTTGTTGATGATAACCACTCACTCACTCACTCAGCTTCACGCTGCATCCCGCACGAGGCAGGGTAGGCAGATGGAACCCGGGAACCTAGTGTTAAGACACTCCGTTTCATCTTCCGTTCCCCACTTTCCGCCGAATTTGAGGTTGCGTGTTGAGTGGCGGAACTCAATCAATATTATTTATTCTTATTAATTAATAATAATTACTTACTCAGTATAGCACATAATATTTGATTTATCTTGCTATTTTCCCCAAACAATAGATTTTTTTTCTTCAACATTTTTCACTACATTTATAATAAACTTTAACATAAAAAATAGATCTTTTAATTATAAATGAAGTTTTTATCGTATATTTATTTCGTGTTTACGCACAATTCGTGCGAAAGTCCGATAGAAAATGAAACGACTGCGTCTCCGCGCTCGGGATGAGCGAAATCGAGTACCGTAATGATAGCCAAGCGATCTTCGTATAGATTGGAGATCCGTGGCGTAAAGATCCATACAAATTAACAGCATGAATATGATTCCACATTTTATCTTACTACTACTACTTATTTTATATTACGGAGGTATGTAAATATAACGTAGCGTCTGTAATTTTAATAGATTTAGAAATCAACATATTCTGTATTCTGAAGCAGAACTCAACCCCGGAACAGAATACACAAAGTAGTACTTCAAATGTAATTACTTCAAATATAATAACGCTTACCAAAGTAATACTTCAAATATAATTTAATAAAATGTTTTAAAATTGTATTTTTTTCGGTTTAAAACTGTTAAGTCCTTAAAAAAAAATCTTAATAAATAAATAATAAATAAGTCCTTAAATAAATAAATACTGTGATCCACTTCTTTATAAAATATTCTCCTTCTCTTTTCTTGGAAGGAAGAGACAGAATTAAAAAAAAAAAAAATAGAGGCAGTTAAGTTGTTCTCTGTCTACCCCGTTAGGAAGTAAGTAAAGAGTTAAGATAAAAAAAATCTATACAATTATTACGGCATTCTGTTAAGGAAAAAGATAAGGGGAAACTTTCGGTCCTTATATATACGGAATTACCGCGTGCTCATGATTTTAATCGTGTGAATAAAGCGTAAGTATAACTTGTACGTAAATACCGATGTTAGCAAGACTACGTAGGAGGAAAATGCATAAAGGTTACTGTATTTTTATTTTAGCTAGCTTGTGTGACTTTAACCGACAGGTTCTGGGTTCGATCCCCAGTCGAGGAAATGAAATATTTAATATTTTCAATTTAAACATTTAATGTTTTATTTCTTCGCTCTGGTAAAAAGGCAAAGTGCGACATTGTGTTCCGCCACTCAACACGCAATGCCTCAAATTCGGCGGAAAGTTGGGAACGGAGTGTCCTAACACTAGGTTCCCGGGTTTCCTCTGCCTACCCTGCCTCGTGCGGGATACAGCGTGAAGCTATAAAAAAAGGCTAGCTTGTGCCGCTCGTGCCTTCTCTCGCACTACACAATTATAGCAGGGTCACATTTGTTCCTGATTAGCAGGATATGCAGAGAGAATCTAATGTTAAGAACATATTTTAGCTGTTCCATTGTGGATTTGTAACCTGTTCCAGTTGTAATACCAGTTCGAGTTGTTTTGTTTGTTTTGTTTCGGATACTTCCATTCGTTAGGTAGCAGTCATTTTTTTAGTGTTTGTTTTTATTGATCCGACTACAAGGATAAAAGCTAAGTATAAGAAATTTCGACCTAGTGTTAGATACTCCGTTCCCAACTTTCCGCCCCATATTTAAGACATAAATTCAAATATTTCAAAATAATAAGTTACAAGCTTCGTTGTTTGAACGTCAAACAATTTACCACCAGTTCACTAAAGTTACTGCCTCAGACCTGAGAAGAACCGGCGTAAGAAACTCAGCGGTACATGTCTTTTTGTTTTAATCACAATATTACATCATATAATTATATGACAATGATACATTTGAAATAGTCTGGAGCGAGCATTTATTCCCAAAGGCGTGTTATCATTTATAAAAAACGCCTAAGAAGGCCTCTACTAAATCTCTCCCTCTCAGCTTCACGCTGTATCCCGCACATGGCAGCATAAGTACGAGGGAACTTAGGAACCTAGTGTTAAGGCACTCCATTCTACTTCCGTTGCCCACTTTCCGCGTAATTTGAGGCATTCCATGTTGTTTCCATGTTGTTGTTGGCGCGATTCAACGCCGTGCTTTGCCTTGTTACCAGAGCCAAGAAATGAAAACAATAAATATTCAATTTTTAATAAAAAAAAAATATTTATTCGAGTGAGGATCGAACCCACAACCTGTCGGTTACAGTCACACGCTGCGCCAAGACAGGTCCGTACTAAATATTCTTGGGAAATCGATTACAACATATTATCAGGTAACTTTTTCCTTATCGTAAGTTCAATTAACTTGTCGTTTCTATTTCATTAAGTACTAACAATAATATATTATAAAATTTCCTTATATACTTGTTATATCATTGGAAGTCGATGAACAATATATCATTGCGAACTTTGTTAATATTCAAGATATCACAAATATTTACCATAGATTATTTAAGTTTGGGAGGACGACATTACCAAGATAGCTGGGACAAACTGGACTCAAAAAGCCCAATCAAGGGAAAACTGGGCATCTATGGAGGAGGCCTTCACCTGTAGAGGGGTTCTTACATAATTAAGTAAATTAAAAGAAAAAATATATATAGATAAAATAGTTAAGTAATAGTAAAATAGTAATAAAGTTATAATAATAATATAAATATGTACTTTACCAAAGAAAAAAAAAAGAAAAAAATAAAAAAAAATAAAAAAAAAAAAAAAAAAAAAAAAAAAAAAAGAAAAAAAAAAAAAAAAACTCAATGTACGCGTGTATTTGTATGTGTATTATGTGTGTGTATGTTCAATATTTAAATGTAGCAAAAATAACTCTTAGATTACTAACACTTCAAAACTTTATTATTGTAAAGAATGTATCTATTAAGCAAGAATGTAAGAAATAAAAGGCTTTTTTATTTTTATTTTTTATTTTATTTATTATTTAAGTTTTAGTCGCGCTGGTACACGATACGACTGTAAGCAAGACAGGTTGCGAGTTCGATTCCTACTCGAGACAATAAAATATTTAATATTTTCATTTCTTTACTCTAGTACCTAATAAGGCAAAGCGCGGTGTTGAGTTCCACCACTCAACACGCAATGCCTTCGCAATTTACCGGCAAATCGCAAAAGTGTTTTAACGGGAAGGTAGTGTCTTAATACAAGGTTCCCAAGTTCCCTCTGTATCTGATATCCTGCCATATGTGGAATGGGGTACAGCGTGAAGCAAAATAATATAAAAAATACATTTGATATGAGGCTTTTTCAAGTTCAATTCTCACTCCAAGGAAGAAATCAATATCATTTCGTCACTGTGGTAAAAAGATAAAGCATGACATAGGGCAAAAAGTTGTGTACCTGGGCACTCTATTTCCGTTCTTAATGGAATGTTTTTTCTGCCCACTCTTTTATACTTATTTATATTTATTGATATACCTATCAGAACGTTAGGCATATTTAAATTGTTCCACGTAATACATTGAATATTAATGGATGAACATATAAAAACATATTTAAAGCCTCAAAAAAGTTAAATCTTTTTCAGAATTTTGAAAATTTAATCATTGAATGAAAATTTGTAAGAAAAAAATAAACTATTTATATAAAATTATTCTTTGACAAAGTGTCGTTTAATATTCAGTATGAACTAAATTGAGGCCACTTTGTTCGAGATATGAAAAATTGCCAATTGAACGCCGTGCGTCAACGAATATGAAGAATACTTAGATTTTTTGATTTATTCAATCTGTATCCCGCATAGAGTAGGATTGGCAGAGGGAACCTGGGAGCCTAGTGTTAGAGACGCTCCGTAAAGCTCCCCTACTTTTCGCCAAATTTGAGACATTTGTGAGGCGAAACTAAAAACCGCGCTTTGCCTGGATACTGGACCGCAGATGTCGAAATATTAAATGTTAAATTTGAATTTCTTGATTGATTTTCTTTATAATATAAATAGTTTAAGGTAAAATCTGTAATATATTTGTCATACTTCAGTGCAGGAGCCTGAAAGCAGGACGATTGAGTCATCGGGAAGAGTGAATATATTTAAATTATTTTTATTTTCTTGCTAAAATAGGGCGCAGCGTTAAATTCCACATCTGAATTCAATATTTTATAATATGCTTTGATTGGGGAAAACCATAGAGTTGAAAATATAGAATATCCCTTACCTGGGCCAGTTAAACTGGCATATGCCTATTTCTAGCAAGGAAGATTTAACTATGTACTTAAAAAAATAATAATAATATGATCGTTTTGCGTAATCAATAAGTTTTTATTTATATTTATTAATCGCATTATTAGAAAACCTAATAAGAAAGTAGTATACAATAATAATATCATAGTGATGGGAGATTTCAATGCTCAAGTGGGTACCAGGGCGAGGCAGAAGAATTTATCATGGGAATCTATGGTCATCGAAAAAAGAGTTTTAATGGATATAAATTAAAAAATAAATGAAATAGATTTTTTACTGTACAACAATCTTACCTTGCTTAGTTCAGTTTTCAAAAAGAAACAGCAACAAATGGACATGGGTATCATGTGACATGGATATCACCGTATGGTATGTAGCTGTTTAAAAAAATGCCATAAAAAATACCCAGAAAGAGTATTGTAAATAATAAATTATGTCCACAAGAACTATACCAGAAAGCGTTTGATCAGTCGTCATGTCCATAAATAAATATACAACCAGTTTGAGCAGAAGCTATCTAATCGTTAAAAGATGCTAATATTGTAAAGGGAAAAACAAGTTTTGTAAAAAACTAACAAACTTCTGGAAGAAAGAAAAACACTTATAACAAACAAAGAAAATCATAAAAAAACCTATTCAAAAAGCAAGAGCCGCATAAAACTGGAAACATATGATGACCTCTTTCACATAAATAGAGGAGTCAGATAGGCTGACCCACTGTCGCCAAAACTTTTCAATGCAGTGTTAGTAAGTGTTTTTAGAAAATTAGGCTGGAAACAATATGGCCTCAATATAAACAACAGACGTTTAAATTATCTAGATTTGCTGGCGATATAGTTCTTTCAGAAGAAAATCTTAAATTGCTTACTAGTATGATACAGTCCCTAGCAAACAAAAGTAAAGAAGTCGGATTTGAAATAAACATAGAATGTATATGTCTGAAAATACATGTATACAACAGCAGTAGTAGATATCAAACTTCAAGGCAAAATATTGGAATATGTACAGGAGTATGTGTATTTGGGCCAAACATTCTCCCCAAAGACTAACAACTAAGGAAGTCAATAGGAGAATAGCGAATGACTGGAAAACATTATGACCTTTAAAAGAGATTAAGAGAAACAAAGAACTGAGTGCTCATATAAAAGCAAAAACATTTAGCTCTAGTATATTCCCTTGTCTAACGTACGGTGGTGAGACCTGGTCCCTTACAGCTTCGAATAGAATCACCCTGGTACTGATGGTGTCGTGAGAGGTGACTAAAATACGTATGGGAGAGTCACGTTGTCAGCAATGACAACATGCATAGGCAGACTCAACCGTATTATTATCACCAGAAATCATCAGAAACCACTACTTAAGCCTGGTTTTAAATGGTGGGGACCATTTAAAACCAGGCTTAAGTAGTGGTTTCTGTCACTGCGTTCCGCCTTAGGTAATGCCGGGCCCTGGTGCCCATCCACCGTATAGACCGGCAAAGCTCCTGTAGCTCCTCTGGTGCTACACGGAGTCGTGGGCGATGGTGATCACTTACCATCAGGTGACCCGTACGCTCTCTTTGTGTCTCTTATCCATAGAAAAAAGTCATAGATATCCATAGTGACCCAGCAGCTAGAGGCCTATGCCTTAAGGCACATCGAAATTAGAGATATAATATAGAAAAAAAAGACTCATTTAATTTATTAACATAAACACTTAGTTTGTTTTCGAAAATAAAAAGCTTTTTTATTATTTAATCGCATTATGAAAATATTACAAGAGATCTCAAAATATTTTTTTTTTCAGCTTCACGCTGTATCCCACACGACAGGGTAGGAAGAGGGAACCCGGGAACCTAGTGTTAAGACACTCCTTTCCACTTCTGCTCCCCACTTTCCGCCGAATTTGAGGCATTGCGTTTTGAGTGGCGGAAATCGACGCCGCACTTCAATCTCAAAATAGTAGTATATGTTTTTACGTAACAAATTTATATAAAAAGTTAACGTTTAGAAAGTCACCCTGTCAGTAATGGCAACACGCATGAGCAGACTCGACAGGGTCATTTCCAACCCTCGGCATTTAAAACTGGCGTTAAGTAGCGGCTTTGGACACTGCGGTTCGCATTAGGTAATGCCGGGCCCCGGTGCCCTTAAAGACAGGCAACGCTTTTGTACCTCGAGCACCAGAGGGTGCTACATGGTGACGTGTATTTTTAATTATCAGGGTAGGCAGAGGGACTTAGGAACCTAGTGTAAAGAAACTCCGTTCAACTTCCGTTACCGATTTGAAGCATTGTGTGTTGAGTGGCGGAACTCAACGCCTTGCTTTGCATTGTAACCAGAGTGACAAAAACAGTAAACATTTAATTTGAAAATATTAAATATTTAATTTCGGCGAAAAGTGGGGAACGGAAGTGGAACGGAGTGTCTTAACACTTGCCTCCCAAGTTCTTTCTACCTACCCTGGCCACGTGCGGGATTCAACATAAAACTGAGTACATATTTAAACTGAAAATATTATAAATTAAAAGTAATTCATACTTTAAACAGTCCAGTAACAATATTTTTAGCTTCACGTTCTATTCTGCTGATGATAAGGTAGGCATAGGGAATCTAGGAACCTAGTGCTAAGCTCGTTTGCCGTGTGATCCCGGCTTAGAACAGGATCACCCTGGTACTGATGGTGTCGTAAGAGGCGACTAAAGTGCGTGTGGTAGAGTCACGTTGCTAGTAATGGCAACACGCATGGGCAGGCTCGACCGGATTGTTACCACCCCTGGCATTTAAGACCGGCGTTAAGTAGTGGCTTTGGCCACTGCGTTTCGCATTAGGTAATGCCGGGCCCCGGTGCCCATACACCTAAAAAGACGGCAACGCTCCTGTAGCTCTTTTGGAGTTACACGGGGCCGTGGGCGACGGTGAGCACTTACCATCAGGTGACCCGTACGCTCGTTTGCCGTCTTTTCCATAAAAAAAAAAGGTAAACCATTTCGTTCCCTAATTTCCGCTGAATATAGCAGAATAGAGTAGACACTTGGGTTAAAATTATCATTTTTTCACGCACCACCAAAGTTTTAAGATATTGTGTATTATATGGGGGAACTCATCGTCGCGCTATGCTTTCTTCTCAGGGCGAAGAAATACAAAACATTATATTCAACTAATGATAACTATTATCCATTTCCAACAATTTCATGTCAAATTTCCTTTTTATTAAATTTGTTTATTAAGAAATTTGCTATATATTTCTTTTTATGGACAAGACACGGCAAATGATTGTAGGGTCACCTGATGGTAAGTGATCATCGTCGCTCACGGCCCCGTATAACTTCAAAGGAGTTAGTTACAGGAGCGTTGCCGGCCTTTAAGGTGGATGGGTTCCGAGGCTCGGCATTACCCGATGCGAAACGCAATGGCTGAAGCCACTACTTAAGGCCGGTTTTAAACGTTGGGGGTGGTAATAATTCGATCGAGTGTGCTCATCCGTATTGCCATTGCTGACAACGTAACTCTTCCACACGTACTTTAGTCGGCTCTTACGACATCGTCAGAACCAGGGTGATCCTATTGTAAGCTGTAATCACACGGTTAAATTTTAAAATACAATATGTAAATTTTGTTTTTTAAAGTATGGACTGAGGGCGACTCCAGTCAGCAGTCTCAACGAAGTGTTGTTTATTTACATGCCACTACGGGTGATTATTTTTGCATGTAGCAGATAAGAGAAAGAGAGTCTAGAATATTATATATTTATTTAAATATTGTAAACCTTAATTGCTAAGTAAAGTATTCGCTAATTAAATATATAAAATGAATAAGATTTCTTTATTCTCATACAAAGGTATTATTTTTTTAAGAATCTATATATATTTACAAACAAGTGATCTGCTTGTTTGGTGCTTTTACTTTTGAACAGTTCGTTTGAGGGATATTTCTTTTTTACTTTTCATACATTTTTTTTACTGAAATTACGAGGGCTGGGCAAAAGACTATTCTCGGTTGGACACAGACTTAATTTTAGAATATAATCACATAATAATATTAGAATATTTATTTGTATTTATTTAATATTACTTTATTAACTAATTTTAATATTATTTAGAACCCAAAACATTTGTATCAGGCGGAGATCTAGAATAATAATATATACATTTACTATAGAGCATCAGGTATGTGCTTTCAATTCACTTATTATCCAACTGATAATAAGTGAATTGAAAGATTGATATTTGATACTGATGATATTCATGTGCCTATTACGTTTAAAGCATCTACCGGCTCTCTGGCTCACGGATAAGATTAAAAAATTACAACAAAACAAAAATAATGCAAAAACGAAATATTATAAGAACTCTTCAGATACTAACCGAGAAAGATACTAACCGAGAACAATACGTCAAGATTCGGAATCGATGAAACATGGTGTGTAAGGATAATCAACGACGTGATATCTATAAATCTGTTGATGAAAACAGCCCCGAAAAACTCTGGAATTTTCTTAAGACACTTGGAATTAGGAAAGATTTGAATAAATTAAACAAACATTTTTCTCCTTCTGGCACAATTCATGTAATAACCAAATTAAATTATTTAAATCAAATTTGCGCTTTGACCACTCCTAAAAATCCTATTTTTGTTTTCACTTAATTCACCGAAAGTAATGTTAAAGAGAATAAACTGGCGATTACTTCTAATGTTGTTGGCTCTGATTGCATAAGTCGTAAGGTGATCATACCAATCCTTGACATTCTGATCCCATCTCTAACTCTAGTATCTGTGTCTTTCCTTCCGATTGGAAAGAGACCCAAGTGATACCGCTGCCTAAAAACCGCAATCCGTCCTCCAAATCAGATTACCGACCTATATCAATCCTACCTTTCATATCAAAAGTCCTTGAACGCCTTTTGAACGAACGTTTTTTTTTTTCAGAATATGTACCTTACCCGGTATATTTTGTATTTTTACTTGTCATTCATAGTAATTATTTTACTCTCCATTATCTTGTTTTCTAAGGGCGACAAGTCTAAAAGTGATTTGAATCCTCGACATCCATTTCAATAATATATTAATAATGAAATTAAGCTAAGGCTTACAAAAACAAAAAGAAATCTTATTCATTTTATATATTTAATTAGCGAATACTTTACTTAGCAATTAAGGTTTACAATATTTAAATAATCATTTAATTGTATATTTTAAAAATGAACTATTTTTATTGTCAATAGTACTAATACAATAAACGCGGCATTAATAATAATATAATAATAATAATATATTTATTCAAGTGACCAGTGACTCATTTTAGTTAGTACACAATATTTCTTACAGACTATGTTAGTATTATAACAAGTTTTTTTTTTTTTTACACACAGATCACCGCTGCATCATCCCATTTGCAATGGAACAGCAGTGATTTATGTATATGCAATCTAGCCTATTAGAAATCATGCTCAGAATTCTGTTGGCACTACCCCGTATGCGACGCACCAGAGACCCGCATCTTTTTCTCATGAGGGCATAAAAACAATCAACACGGCTTTCAGCGAACATCCCTGAGGCGCTGCAGCATCGAGGCAGCCCCAACAGCACCCTGAACGCGTTGTTGTACTGAACGCGGAGAGCATTACAGGATTTCTGAGTATATCCCGCCCACAGGCTGCACGTGTAAAAAGATGTACAATATGCTCTAAACAAGGTTATTTTGACATTGGATGAACTACGTGCAAACCTACGAGCAAGCATATTCGCTCTCACCGAAAATGCCCTCCGCTCCCGTTCAATATCAGTATCGTCTTTTAAATCAGAAGTTAGATAGTGACCAAGATATTTAAAATTATCCACCCTATCTAGTGTACAATTATTTAATGATACCGGTGGTATCTCTTTCCGACACAAGCCTCGGACGTTAAACACCATCGTTTGGCTCTTTTTAACATTATAAATTAAGCCATGTGTCTTAGCATACGACTCACATACAGACAATAATTTTCTTATACCGCAGACAGATGCACTCAGCAGTACCATATCGTCAGCGTAGCTAATATTGTTTACACATACACCATCTATATAACAGCCAGCTCTGGTACTGCTGAGCTCAGCTATCAACCCATTGATATAAATGTTAAAAAGAGTTGGCGAAGTTAAACCCCCTTGTCTCACGCCACACTCCAGACCACCTGAGCGAGACAACGCTCCCTCCCATCGTACATTGTTGACCTGATTTCCATACCAATACTGAAGAATGTTAATAAGCTCTAGAGGCAACCCGCTTTTTTGAAGTTTCTTCCATAAAATATTGTATGAGACCAGGTCGAAGGCCTTAGAGAGATCAAGGCAACAGGCAATGACAGGCGTTTTTCTCTTAACATAGTAATTGACAGCACTCTTAAGACACAATACTGCACTTTCTGTAGAAAGACCCGGTGTAAAACCAAACTGATTGTCGTGCAGTTGGACGTACGTCTTAAGCTGTGTATTAAGAATGCTGTCAAACACTTTGGAAATAACAGTTGCTAACGAAATTGGCCTATAATTATTCTTATCCGCGTTGTCCCCCGTTTTATTTTTTACTATAGGAACGACCGTGGTACGCCTCATATCATCCGGTATATAACTATGATTCAAACACAAATCGAAAAATATACACAAAACACGGGGTAAATGAGGACCAGCCAACTGTAATGTTCAATGCTAAGACCATCATGACTAATAATAATATTGCCAGTTAATTAGATGTTAATGTCTTGATAAGTAGGCTTTTCCGATTATGCAATATATATATATATATATATATATATATATATATATATATATATATATATATATATATATATATATATATATATATATATATATATATATATATATATATATATATATATATATATATATATATATATATATATATATATATATATATATATATATATATATATATATATATATATATATATATATTGCATAATCGGAAAAGCCTACTTATCAAGACATTAACACCTAATTAACTGGCAATATTAATGCCGCGTTTATTGTATTAGTACTATTGACAATAAAAATAGTTCATTTTTAAAATATAGAATTAAATGATTATTTAAATATTGTAAACCTTAATTGCTAAGTAAAGTATTCGCTAATTAAATATATAAAATGAACAAGATTTCTTTTTGTTTTTGTAAGCCTTAGCTTAATTTCATTATTAATATATTATTGAAATGGAAGTCTCCTAGACATCCATTTCATTCAAATCACTTTTAGAGTTGTCGCCCTTAGAAAACAAGATAAAGGAGAGTAAAATAGTTACTATGAATGACAAGTAAAAATACAAAATATACCGGGTTAGGTACATATTCTGAAAAAAAAGTTCGTTCAAAAGGCGTTCAAGGACTTTTGATATGAAAGGTAGGATTGATATAGGTCGGTAATCTGACTTGGAGGACGGATTGCGGTTTTTAGGCAGCGGTATCACTTGGGTCTCTTTCCAAGCGGAAGGAAAGACACAGATACTAGAGTTAGAGATGGGATCAGAATGTCAAAAATTGGTATGATCACCTTACGACTTATGCAATCAGAGCCAACAACATTAGAAGTAATCGCCAGTTTATTCTCTTTAACATTACTTTCGGTGAATTAAGTGAAAACAAAAATAGGATTTTTAGGAGTGGTCAAAGCGCAAATTTGATTTAGAGAATTTAATTTGGTGATTACATGAATTGTGCCAGAAGGAGAAAAATGTTTGTTTAATTTATTCAAATCTATATTACTAGTATTGGTATATTGCTTAGCTTTCCTAATTCCAAGTGTCTTAAGAAAATTCCAGAGTTTTTCGGGGCTGTTTTCATCAACAGATTTATAGATATCGCGTCGTTGATTATCCCTACACACCATGTTTCATCGATTCCGAATCTTGACGTATTGTTCTCGGTTAATATCTTTCTCGGTTAGTATCTGAAGAGTTCTTATCATATTTCGTTTTTGCATTATTTTTGTTTTGTTGTAATTTTTTAATCTTATCCGTGAGCCAGAGAGCCGGTAGATGCTTTAAACGTACTGATCTAATAGGCACATGAATATCATCAGTATCAAATATCAATCTTTCAATTCACTTATTATCGGTTGGATAATAAGTGAATTGAAAGCACATACCTGATGCTCTATAGTAAATGTATATATTATTATTCTAGATCTCCGCCTGATACAAATGTTTTGGGTTCTAAATAATATTAAAATTAGTTAATAAAGTAATATTAAATAAATACAAATAAATATTCTAATATTATTATGTGATTATATTCTAAAATTAAGTCTGTGTCCAACCGAGAATAGTCTTTTGCCCAGCCCTCGTAATTTCAGTAAAAAAAATGTATGAAAAGTAAAAAAGAAATATCCCTCAAACGAACTGTTCAAAAGTAAAAGCACCAAACAAGCAGATCACTTGTTTGTAAATATATATAGATTCTTAAAAAAATAATACCTTTGTATGAGAATAAAGGTATTAAAGGTATGAATAGACACTATACGCGGTATACTGTGATCTTTAGATCGAGTGTCTGTATGAACACAAGTGTATCTAATTAGGAGAGAGTAAGTGTTGTAATAGCTGCTGCATGATCACATAGTGTGCAACGGTCTAGTGTAGTTTAAAAGATTTCAAACAGGTTTTATATTTTCAATATTAAAAATTCTTAGCTCAAAATTAGGAAAAGAAATGTACAGTAGACGCTAAGGCTAAAAAGGCCTTAAGGCCAAAAAGCATTCTCTCTCAGTCAACCACGTCATGTTTAAAAACAAATACACATATTCTATAATGTTATACATAGATATACATAAACGTTCATTCTATAAATCCTACTAATATAATAAATGCGAAAGTTTGTGAGTATGTATGAATATTTTTTTGATTCTTTCTGATTACTATGTATATGTGTGTATGTGTGCGTGTGTGTGTCTGTGTGGGATAGTGAGAAAATTTCGAGATACTGTATTTCTTAATTAACTGCACATAGTCTCTGTTTCAATATAGGTCCATGATTTGATGGTGTTAGATAGTAACTTTTAGCCGATTGGCACCGGAAATGTCTTCTTGGAAAAGTTGACCTAGTTGTTTCTACTGCGACAAGAGTGTGTTTGTGCCTCTTAGATAATTTACTATCAGTAGTACAGAACACCGAATATACAATTGCCTGACAGAAAGAAGACCACTACAAGTATAAAGTTGCGTAGTTGGAAATCTAAAAGGTTTAAACCATATGACTTTTAGTAATGTTCTTTGAACCCTTTCGAGCTCAAGAAACTTTGCTTTGGTGGCACCGCCCCAAGCAGTGATACAGTACGTTTAAATTGACTCCGCTAGTGTGCTGTTTATTTATTTATTTATTTATTTATTTATTTATTTATTTATTTATTTATTAAGGAAGAGATATGTTTGTTTTAAAAGGTTTTGGCCGGCTATTTGTCTTAAAGTTTTGAATGTTCATATTAGCTTTCGAATCCTAACTATTACAAGTTCAAGGTGCTCATGCCATGACATTGTTTGTATCAAATACCACACTTAAGTATTTAGTGTGATGGACTTTTTTATGACACTTCATGACCAGTCTCTTTTTAGGTTACAGGTGTGTATTTTTATTTCAAAATCGGCAGTGAGTTGAGTGCTATTGTATTTAGTGAAGTAGATATAGTTAGTTTCATTAACTTTAAGTGTTAATAAGTTGCTTCTCAACCAGCTGGTTGTTTTTTTAAGTCCTAATTCTATAGATTGACGCACCAGTTCACACGTTCCTCCCGTAAACACTATAGCCTTGTCATCCGCATAAGAGTATATCTTTCCTTGAACTATAGTCATAGTACATAAACTGTTTATATAATGATAATAATATATTAACCTATTTTGACAGCTTGTTTGCGTTCCCTAAGAAAGTCAGTTAACAGTGCAAGTGGTGGTCTTCTGAAACCAAAGTTTTCCAACCTGCGTACAAGGTTGGGGACAAATACCGTGTCAAATGCTTTTTTTAGGTCAAGAAACTCTGTTATGCAATTATTGCCTTTGTCGACTTCAGTAATTATATAAGTGATGTGACGGTGTCTTTAGTAGAAAGTCCTTGTCTAAAGCCATATTGAGAGTCTGAAAGAAGGTTGAACTTCTGAAGATAACCAATAAGTCTTTTATTATTTAGTTTCTCAAGGACCTTCGAGATAGCAGTGAGTACGGAGATAGGCCAATAATTTGACACGTCTTCTCTAACGCCACTCTTGTACACCGGTTTTATTATTGCTTCCTTCAGTGCTGGTGGAAATATTCCTTGTTAGAAGCACAGATTAGCCAGATGGGTGATTATGGGTACAGGTACCTCATTTGCTTGCTTTAAGAATTTTGTACTGACATTATCCCAACCAGGAGCACTATCTAATCTGAGATTCATAAGGGTTGAGAAGACTTCCTGAGGAGGGTGAGGTGTTTCTAAAAACAACGACTTCTGGGAGATATTTACTTCTGCTCCTTAGTATGTCGTTATGTGGATCAGAGCGAAGTTTAGCCTGCAAATTATTTCTGTTGTGAATGCATCGCACAATTCCTGGGGTTATCCCAGGTTTGATAAGTCGTTCCTTGTTTGGGATAATTCTTGTATCGTGTTTGACAAGGCGCTCTCCATATTAAAAGAAGTTTTAGTTTTAGGATTTATGTGATTTGTCTTGTAGTTAGTGACAGCTTCAAGAATATCATTTAATGATCAGTAACTATTGTATCAAGTACGGTGATAAATGGAGTATTTTTACATCTTTCTAGTTTAGTATAAAGTGGACAAGACAGCTACATTTCCTAGTTGGAAGTAAGCCATGAATTGCCAGCATATTTAGGTAAGAATGCCTGTTTTTCCGTTCCTTCGGTTTTTCGATTAAATTTATGTTGATATCTCCGGAGATATCAACATAAATTTAACGATGTATCGTCCTTCTGGTACTGCACAAACTTTACAGTGCAAATAATTCAACATTTTTTTAATGATTATTAAAATTTTCGACACAAGTCCACACGTGTGGACGAGGTATTGAGCAATTATAATGGAAGTTACTTTAGCTATTTTCGGTGTATCGTTCTATAGAATATTACTGTGGGGCAATGCTGCAAATATCGGATCTATATTCATAATTCAAAAAAGAACAGTTCGGGCCAATTACAATATGGAAGCTCGTGAATCCCTGAGAGATTCTTTTAAAGAAACGGGTATTCTTACGGTTGCTTAATAGTACATACATGATAATATAATACTTATTTGAGGCCTGTCGTGGCGCAGCGGCACTATCGTGTAACTATAATCGACAGGATGTGGGTTCGACCCCACTCGAGGAAATGAAATATTTAATATTTTCAATTTAAATATTTAATGTTTTCATTTTTTCGCTCTGGTACAAGGGAAAACGCGGCTTTGATTTTCGCCATTCAACACGCAATGCCTCAAATTCGGCAAAAAGTAAAAAGCACGGAGTGTCTTAACACTACGTTCCCAAGCTCCCTCTGCCTACTCTGTCATGTGTGGGATACAGCGTGAAGCTATGTAGAAAGACAATTACTTAAAGAATAGTGATAGACATGATATTAGTACAAGAAGTAAAAAACAAGCTGATCACCCCTAGTTTTCGTCTTCAAACAGTTAGTAAGTCTTGTATGGGAAGTTTATACTTGTAGCATACACGTATGTATAGTAAAATTTTACAAGTGATTTTAGAATTGCCACTTCTAAAATTTAAAATGTAAGTTAAAAATATATTGTTGGGCAAGGCAATTCTAGAATATTATCATGATAAGAATGCGTTGGATTAAATGATGTTGGTACTCACTCAGGAAGCTAATTATGTTATAAATTTACTTTGATAGATATTTGAAAAGAAAAAATTGGAAAAGAATCTTTAAAAAGTGTCAAAAGACAAATAAAAAAATAAATCAGAATTAACAATATGTATTATTATATAAGTTTGCTTAGACATAACTATTATATGTATACAGTAGATTTTAAAAGTCATATTAAGGTTCGCATACCTATTAATTAAATAAAAGTAATTTAATAATGTCTTTGATTTTCGCGATTATTACACATTTTAAATGAGACACTTTTCATGCCCATTCTTGACATCGGATATGTGTTCCTTCACCCTTACACCGATGCTTCTCTTTGTTTGACCTATATATGATAAGCCACAGTCACAATCAAATTTGCACTGACTTGAACAAATCCAACCATTACATCAGGTTTGATAAACCCCACATACTCGCTAGGGAGAATAGATATATCCCTAGAATGATCCGCGAGGCTATTGAAATACAAAAACATCCTAATTTCAATAGAGAAGATGGTTGGAAACTTTCCACCACCTGGGATCCACTCTTAAAAAAATTAAAGTCCCCAGCACACCACATTAGAGGACCAGATACAGTTAGCTCATTCTGCAAGAATCCAGGGCAGTACGCGAGGCAATTAAGGAATCGTTGGCGGTAGTTTGATATAATAATTATATCAACTGACAGACAAATGCCACCTCAGTCTACCCGTGACCACGGACTACTGTAAAGTGTTCGAAACGTCGGGTTTCCCAAAAATGTTCACCATTCAATATACGCGATTAATCCGTTTAAAAATGTTTCATTTAAAAAGTAATTTATATAAACACTGAATCCTTAAGGATTTTCAAAAATCTTTTTTACCATTACGCTAAAAATATCATGTATTCATCGCCTCGATTGGAAACTGAAGCCACAGCTGTCGCTTTTATAGTCACATTCTTGTACCAAACCATCGCGGCCACAAAATCCTTACATTTAATAATTCTACATAACAAAACTTTTAATACAAATATTTTTTTTATTTTTACGTTATTTATCACATAAAGTAGACTTTTTTTATATAAAATATATAAATAGCAAATCATTTACATTTTTTTTCTCCATAAGACAAGTGAAATTAGTGATTAAATCAAATAGTTCAGGTATATCATATGGCACTCTCGATTTTAAGGTTATAATTATTTACGAGTATATGTACATATACATATAGAAAATCATACTCTGGTTATTTCTTTATCTTCTGGACTTTTCTTTTTCCCCAAATCTTGATAAATATCTTCCAAAGTCCTAGCTCTTGTTTCCGGAATAACAATTATGACATATGCTGCCATGAACAGACACACTAAGCCGAAGAAATAAAACGCTACGTGTATACCGATTGAATTTGTGAGTGGCTTGAAGAATAATAACTGAAGGAAGGCAGATAAGGAGGTTGCGCACATAGCTGTAGCTATTACTGTGCCTCGATACTGAAAAAAAATATATTAAGTATTTAGTAAATCGTAAATATAAAAAGAATTTGAATCTCCATAGATGACAACAATATAAATGAGTTATTACAAGAGTATAAGAATCTCTATTCTTTTTCTTACGTATGGTTTAGTTGGTAAATTTAGTGGCTTAGTTTGGGAGGGTTTCAAGAGACAAGTTTAAATCCTGCTACGTTCAAATGTTTATACGCTTACTTTTATCATCATCATCATCCAGCAAGTTGGAAGTCATCCTACGCTACGCTTAACGAGACGCGGTCTCTGCTCTAGGGCTTGTCTGCTCCAGCGTCCGTTACTTTGGTTTTGTCACGGATAATCTCATTTCTGATTATATCCGGGAGAGAGGTACCTAGCACAGCTCGCTCCATTGCACGCTGCCTCAAATGTATGGACTAGTTCCACCATCGGTGTCCACGTCTCGGCACCATACGTCATCATCGGTAGGACTCAATGCTCGAAGACTTTCGTCTTAAAGCATTGTGAAATACGCTTACTAAAATACTATAAATTGCTATTGTATTCCTCAGTATTCCGCAGACAGATCTATTTCCTTTATATATATATATATATATATATATATATATATATATATATATATATATATATATATATATATATATATATATATATATATATATATATATATATATATATATATATATATATATATATATATATATATATATATATATATATATATATATATATATATATATATATATATATATATATATATATATATATATATATATATATATATATATATATAAAAGGTATACGATATCCTCACTCTAGTCGATTTAGATAAATCAGAGAATTCAACAATCGTTTTGTTTTAAACACACTGCAGTACCTACACACTACAAAACAGTATGTATCTGAAAATAATAGTGTAAAGAATAATTGAAGACATACCTTAAAAGAGAAGATTTCTCCACATAAAACAACAGACATGGGTTGGAGACCTGAAGAATCACAGAAGATGCAGAGACACAAGGTGAACAATGGTATCCAGGACGGCGTGATGATATCATAATCACGCATCAAAAACCACGAAGCTAAGACGCACATACCAAGTCCAGATAAGAGTGAGGATATAAACAGTAGCGGCTGTGGACAAATTATTGACATTTGAAAATTATGATTGTTATAAACATGTCGTGCGTTTGTTACAAGCGTGTGTGTGATTTTGTGTTCCGCTCGAGGTAATGATATACTTTTTTTTATTTCTTATTTAAATTATATATTATTTTTTTATTTCTTCCCCTATTGCCCTGGTAACAAGACATAGAGTGCCGTTCAGCTCCGCCGCTCAACATGAAATGCTTTGGAATTGGGGGAAAGTGGAGAATAGAACGGAGTATTTCCAGGTTTCTTCTGCCTACCCTACATTTCTTGCTGAAAAGTATTTGCTAACAGATAAATACTAAGCTATATTTTGAATAATATTATTTAAGATGATATGTCGTTCTCAGTATAAATAAACGCAAGGATTTAATTTATAATTAATATCCCTAGACAACCCATGGCTTTTCAACCACAAAATTGGCAGAATGATAAACTAATCAGACAGCTCATATAACAAATCGTTCTTCTTTTTCTTATCTTCATACTGTTTCCCGTACCTAGGAGTGTATTTAAAGGGAACATGGAAATCAACTTCCGTTTCCCAGTGTTCGCCAAAGTGAGTCATCCGCCAGAGTGACTTAAGCAGCGTTTTACCTTGCTACCAAAGCGTGAGATTCGAACCCACAACCTGTCGTGTGAACAGTCGCACGCGCCTTGCGCCACGACAGGCTTAATATAGACAACGATTTTATATTCATAATAGAAATACTCTATTATGAAAAAAAGTCCTCTTCCTTAGTTATAGTAACATCTACAATATACGATATGAACATTCAATAAACTTTATATGAGATGGGTTAGTTTAACAACAGCAGACAGACAGACATAAATTTAAATAATATTTTCTTCTATATATATATATATATATATATATATATATATATATATATATATATATTTTAGTTAATAAAGGTCGTCTAGATAGAAATGCTGAATCAATATCAATATGCTGATCTAATGAATATCTTATGAATTTTGTAATCATATTTTTTTTTTGTTAAAACCTTGAAGGGTAGATTCCCATTTTATTAAATTCAATCATTTTTTGTTACAGAAACAATTGAAGGGTGTACGCTTTTACAGTAGGATCCCAGAAAACGTCAGAGAATTTTCTGTTTCACAATTTAAAAAAGTTGTGAAAAGACGTTTGTGTGTTAAAGGTTATTACCATATTGACGATTTTATAAATGATAACACGCCTTGGGAATAAAATGCTCGCTCCAGGCTGTTTCAAGTGTATCATTGTCACTTAATTATATAATGTAAAGTTTTTGATAAAAAAAAAAGAATGGACATGTCCCGCTGAGTTTCTTTCGCCGGTTCTTCTCAGGCCTGAGGCAGTAACTTTTGTGAACTGGTGGTAAATTGTTTGACGTTCAAAAAACGAAGTTGTAACTTCTTATTTTGAATAAAAATATTTGAATTTGAA
The DNA here is from genome assembly GCA_019049475.1 of Eueides isabella. NCBI lineage: Eukaryota > Metazoa > Arthropoda > Insecta > Lepidoptera > Nymphalidae > Eueides > Eueides isabella. The sequence goes on from CM032407.1 coordinate 1,003,692, forward strand.
TTTGAATTTGAATGTAATTTATATTACAATTCCCCCCTCGTTTTTAATTTTTCACCAGAGTTCATCAATTCGAAACTGGAGTTCCTGCGATCAGTGTATTTAACTAAGCTAAAAATAAAGAGGTAGTATAAGTACCTTCCTTCCACATTTTTCTACAAGACCCGAAGCGATAATCGAACCAACAACCTGGACTGCACCGAGCAGCATTGCTTGTTGATTGGGACTCAATACTAAGCCCTTATTGTCAGATGATGCTAAAGTGAAAATTTCCCTAGCGAAGCTTAACACTGGTATGGCTCCACATACTTCCCTGGTTAAAATCGATATCATGGCAATTTGGAAAGCTTTGAATAAGATTTTGTCTGCAACTGAAATAAAAAAAAAAAATGTTTTTTTTATCACCATTTTGCCCCACTAACCTAACATAGCTTAGTGAGGGTGGTTATTCAAGTGGTAACTTGAAAACCTAGAGTAAGTCACAACAACTTAACATTAAAGCTCTTCCGTACCCAACTTTCCGCCGAATCCAAGTGGCAGAATTCAACGCCATTTTGCATTTTTATCAAAGTGTAGTAATAAAAATATTACATATTTTATTTCGTCAAGTGGGATGATACATGTGTTATACATTTTTTTTTATATTGATTCATCTTCTTCTTCCTGGCATTAATCTTGGCTTGCTGTGCCAAAGTCTACCTTCCTGCTAAACCTATTCCAGCTTGCACGATCTTTAATATCCTCGGTGGTTAGACCATTGGCTCTGATGTCCTGTATCACAACACCCAACCAGCGCTTCCTTGGGCGTCCGGAAAGTTTCACTTCAGGGACGGACTTATCAAGGCTTTTCCGTGACATGAAGCTCCTGAGTGGGCCGAGATAGTTCTGACCAGCATTCGCTGCCATATAAAAGAACCGGTCGAGCGATATCAGCCCCTTGAGTTTGCTCGGTATTCTCCGATACTCAGATCAGTGACCTCCCGCAATTTGGCCCAGACAGCGCTTATACAATCTTCTCCTCTAGACTCATATATAACGGATCCAAGGTACCTGAACTTTTCCGACTTAACGGCTGGTTCAGTACCTACATGGATAGTGAGTGATCAAGTCCGATCTCCCGCAAGCCATGTACTCGGTCTTCAACACATTTAGTTTAAGACCGCCGTTTTGAAGCGTACCATTACAGAGGTTAAATTTACGCTCTAGCATCAACCGATTCTCGTCAATGAGTGCTTTGTCATCGGCATACATCATCAGCCGCGGAGGCTGGTCTTGGATGTGAGCCGGGACTGTATCTTGCACTACATTGAATAGGAATGGACTAAGAATGGGCTCGGCGCCCTGAGGACCCCCTTCTGTTATCTCGAAGGGTTCGATGTCGCCAACAGCAGTCCTAGCCATGAAAGCGGAATTGTGATACATGTCTTTGATAATAATGATTTTGATAATGAGGCCTGTCGCGGCGCAGCGGCACAAATGTGTGACTGTAACCGACAGGTTCTGGGTTCGATCCCCGGTCGAGGAAATGAAATATTTAATATTTTCAATTTAAATATTTAATGTTTCATTTCTTCGCTCTGGTAATAAGGCAAAGCTCGGCGTTGATTTCCGCCACTCAACACGCAATGCCTCAAATTCGGTGGAAAGTGGAGAATGGCAGTGGAACGGAGTGTCTTAACACTAGGTTTCCGGGTTCCCTCTGCTTACCCTGCCTCGTGCGGGATACAGCGTGAAGCTGAGTGAGAGTGAGTGTCTTTGATAATCTCAATATAGACTTTAGGAATCCCTTTGGGACGCAACGCCCACCAGATACACTGACGATGCACACAGTCAAAGGCCTTCTGCAGACCTAAAACAGCCACATGCAGAGCTCGCCTCTTTTCCCTGTACTTACTTACTTACTTAGCTTCACGCTATATCCCTAGCGGGGTAGGCAGAGAGAACGGAGCGCCAAACGCTACGGTCTCAGCATACCTCTTTCGCCTCGTCCACTGTCATCAACCTCTTCATACATGCCCTCCGGGGGGTCCTCATGCTTTTTACGTGACCTTCCTCCAGTATCGTCGATACTGTGTTTTCGAAGGTCAACCAAGGTCTCCCCCTCCCTCTCTTACCACTCACTTTTCCTTCATAAATCTTTTTTACCATTCTTTCTTCACTCATTCGCTCGACGTGCCCAAACCACCTGAGCACGTTCTTCTTCATTCTCACTGTGACATCCACGCTAGTACCTGCCATTCTGTGTATTTCTTCATTGGATATGCGATCAGATAAACTGACTCCGCATATCCGACGAAGAGATCGCATCTCTACAGCAATCATCTTTCTTACATTCTTCTTCTGTAATACCCACGTTTCGCTGCCGTATAACAGTGTCGATACCAACACTGCATTGTGTACGGCCAAACGCGCAGCTATGCTGACGTTTCGCCGTCTCAACAATGCAGCTAAGGCACCGTTAACTCTGTTACCGGCAGCAATACGCCAGCAATAGCTTTTCCCTGTGTGTCTCCATTAAAGTCCTGATGGCAAAAATGGCATCCATGGTATGGCATAAAACGGGTGTTTTATTGATTCATGTCACAGGAAATTGTTTGTCGTGTTATTACTGATAGAAAAAGATTTATTAATATGCATTTATAATTTGAAATATATTTGTTTGTAAGTTAGATATTGATATCAGGACATGCATATTTTGAAAGTTTGTTTGTTTTAAATATCCGTGACCTTATCACATTAAGATTTTGATTAATTTTTGATTTTGTATAACTTTTGTTAATTCTTTTGGTTTTTTAATCATGAGGAGCTGCTTGCTTTTTTAGCTTTATGCTGTATCATGCATATGATCCAGATGGTGCGGATGATATCTGAGCTTCTGACGTACCGCGCAGATAGAAAACTCGGCGGCAGGAACCAAACCAAACAGTTCTCTCGAATACTCCCCGAGATAAATGCATACGAATGGCTCTACGTTGTATACTGCTGAACCACCTTTTACTTCCAATTTATCTAGTGAAACTTTGAAAGAGATTGTCAAAAGTGGTTTGACTACATGTCACAATATTAAAAATTTTCCATGCCATACCCAAGCAGTAGAGCGCTGTATCAAATTGGCGACCGAAGCTTCAAATGCAGTTTGTGGAGAAAATAAACGAGATGGTTTGATAAGGACAAGGCAACAAATATCTAATGAAACAAAAAAACAATTTCATACCGACTAATCTACTAATTTCTGTATTTTTTCATTCTTTGACAATATTTTTTATTATTTTTGTTGAAAAAAAAAAACATTAAAACAAATAATCAGGCTTTTATTTAACGTATTACAATGTAGTTTGTTTTATAATGGACTGAAATTTAAAAAAATACTATCTTTAAAAATTAAATTAAAGTATTTGAATGCATGCTTATGGCCTTGCGCCACGACAGGCCTCATGATCTCAGGCCTAGACAAATTGGTATAATTTATATACAATATTCTCTCTAAGTTACCACATGCGGGCTGTAAATGTAATATCGTATGCCAAAAGGGACCGCTATGATAATAACTGTTCATGGATATTCCTAATATAAGACAATGTGTAATTTATTAAAAAAAAAATAGAAGTAATTTTTTTATGGACAATTAAGTAAGAAATGTTCTTGTAAGCTGGTGATACGATAAATGAGGTTTTTTAGAGGTTAAAGCGCACACTCGTGTCTTGTGGAGGTTCAAGTGAACGAGGTTTTTTTCACTCCATTCGGAGACATTCTTGAGAGATGCCGTAAGGAAAGACACAAGTTTATTTTGGCACTAGTCAACGTTATCCTGATAAAGACTTGTACGGCTTGGGTATGCAGAGTCCACAGAGATATCATCTGCATAGCAGCGTGTGTTAGAGTCCTCTAACATCTCAACAGCTTACACACAGCTTTGAGTATCACAAAATATGCGATACTTTTTGAACACCACGTATGCTGTGTCTTTTGGCTAAACAAATAAATTAGTTAACTTACAAATAGTTTTTAGGAAGAATTGATTAGCCTCACTATCCTTCTTATGTTCTTCGCTTATAAGATTTATTTCTTCTTGTACCACATTGTCCGTTTCAAATTTACGTCGAAGCCATGCTATAGCTTTGGTAGCATGCTGTAAAGATTTTAAAATTACATGTTTAAGAAAATCTTTAAGGTCTGTCGTGGCGCAGGGGCACAAGTGTATGAAATATTAAACTTTACAAATTTCCGCTACCCAAAGACAAATCGTAAGAATTATCGTTTGGCAAGAGAGAATACTATTTTATTTTAATATTTTTACTATTTTTTAAAGTGCTATTCCACACTTTTTATATTTTTATACGTTTTTTAATTTTAAGTTTAGTATTTTCTGTCCTAAGTGTGAAATTACACTTTAATAAATAGTAAAAATATTAAAATAAAATAGTATTCTCTTGCCAAACGATAATTCTAAGGAGTTGTCTTTGGCTAGCGGAAATTTGTAAAAATCTCCCTACAGAGATGCTAACAACATAAGTTGTAATAAGCGTATAAGAATTTCGACGGAGCTTGGTGAGAACGAATGGCTTAGTTGGTCAAAGCGCTTGAACGGTTTTCAAGAGGCACGGGTTCAAATCTTGCTTCGTTCAAAATTTTTATACGTTTTTTAAATTTAAGTTTAGTATTTTCTGTCCTAAGTGTGAAATGACACTTTAAAAAATAGTGTTAAAATATATGAAATATTTCTAGTCTTTATTTCTTAGCTAGATTACAAGGCAAATCGCGATGTTAAGTACCAAGCAATACTTCAAAATTCGGCAATAAATCGGGAACGGAAATATCTTAGTGAGAACGAAGAATAATACTACTAGATTCCTAAGTTTCCTCTTTCTACTCTTATGTGTCTTATACAGCGTGAAGCTGGAAAAAACTTTAAACCCAGGCTACGTTACAACCGCGTACGTTACAGTATATAGTATCTGATCTGTAGTATATAATGAGGTCGCCGCTAAAAATATATGTATTGAGAAGACTTTCACTATTAAATTCCTGATTCCACCAAAAGGTTAGGTGGACGGGATTATACATAATTGTTGCTTAAACTAGGTTACATAGTTATATACATACAATTCTACATATTAAGATCGTGAATAAAAAACTGATATTTTATTATTTTAAATGAAATAAATTATACCGGATTAGTCAGGTATAATTTATTTTTACATGAGTACTCTCTCAGCTTTACGTTGTATCCCGAACATGACAGGGTAGACAGAACTTGGAAACCTAGTGTGAAGACACTCCGTTTCACTTCCGTTCTCCATTTTCTGCCGAATTTGAGGCATTGCGTCTTCAGTGGCGTAACTCAGCACAACCAGTCGGTTACAGTCACACTCTTATATCGCTGCGCCACGCCAGTCCTCAATAAATATGAGTGTTATACAGTCTTGGACAGATAGATAGTCTGTCTGTCATTTAAACTATGTAATAATCGCAAAAATCCATATATATATATATATATATATATATATATATATATATATATATATATATATATATATATATATATATATATATATATATATATATATATATATACATATATACATATATATATATATATATATATATATATATATATATATATATATATATATTTACTTACTTCAACTTTTCCAGTCTTCACAAGGTACGATGGTGAGTCTGGCATAAATACGAATAATGATATGTGAATGATGGGAACCGCGAGGCAGGCCCACAGGATTTGATAGTAGTTCAGCAAATCTCCCATCACGTAGAGCAAAAGGTTTCCAATTGTGTGGAATAAAATGATCTGATGATAAAAATATTTATATATAATCGTTCATTTAGGTAAAGAATAATTTTCTAATTAAAATTGAAGGTTTTGTTTTCATGGATGTTCATTTTTTCTGCTGCAAACTCACATTTTATTTCTTCAAACCGATTTTAAGACTGACGTAGAGCTAAAGTATTTTATTTTTGATTTTTTAACACATTTTCACAATTTCATTCTCATTTTGATTATTTTTTTATTTCTTTATAAAACTCCATGCTGACAAATTAAAGCTAACAAAAATATTATGAATGAGCAAATGTAATACAAACATTTCCTTATACAAAATTTGAAACTGTTACCGTCGTGTATAATATCTGTTGCAATTATTTAAATATCACAAAACATCATTATTGTATTCAACTCAAGTTCATTTAAAATGTTAATCCTAAGATCTTTTGACAAAACAAGAATGTTGCTAAAAAAACTATGAAAACCAATTTTATTACTTATAGAATATACTCACGAAGCATCCTAACGCGCCCCTTATACTGTCTTCGCTTATTTCTTTAGTGTATATCGGACATATTATGTAACAACCAGACATGGTGATGCCAACCATTGCTCGTGCCAGGATCAGGGCCCAAATTTCCAGAGAAACGAGTAGCAATGTCCAACTTGCCTATAAAAATGTTAAAATATATTTTTTTATCTACACGCTGTATCCCGCTGGGTAAGACGAGGGAACCTGGGAACCTAGTATTAATTCGTGTTTCTATAAATAATACTATAATGATATTAGTAAGTGGGATTAAAATCTGTTAATGCTCACTTGAAAGCTAATTATGGTTAAACATTTATTGCTAATTATATTTTGGGAAGAGCAACTGTTGTGTTTCTAGCGGGCTCTTCCACTACCTTTCGAGCTATTACAAATATTTTTAGGTAACTTGACCTGTCGAGAAGCTAAAGAAAATATTAACAAATTAAAAGGATATAGTGTCTCAAAAATGTTTTTTCAAGTTTCTTCTGCCTAAGCTGCCTTGTGCTGGACACAGCTTTGATATACACAGCTATAATTTAAATAAAAGTAAAACCCTTACAGCGCTAGCCAAAGAGACCAAAATGAGAGCTAATTTCCTTCCATACTTGTTCACGAAGTACGCGATCACTGTGTTCGCAGGAATGCAAACTAGATAAGGTACAGCGGCCATCCATGATATCTAAAAGATAAATAAAATATTTATTTAAAATTGACTGTTATCGACCATAGTAGGTTTAATTCTCATCAGGAGAAAGATTTTTTTGCTCATGTTAAGATAAAGCGTCGCATTTCCTCCTCTCATCTGGCAATGTCTTGTAAATCCGATGAAAAATAGACAACGGAGTGTTTTAACATAATTCTTCTATATAAAACCTGTATAGGTATTTTTAGAGGCCTGTCGTGTCGCAGCTGCACAAGCGTGTGTAACCGAAGAGGAAGTATATTATTTAATATTTTCGATTTAAATATTAAAATTTTCATTGCTTCGCAAAACGTGGCGTTGAGTTCCGCTACTTAACACGAAATGACTCCAATTCGGAGAGTAGGGAACAGAAGTGGAACCGAGTGTCTTAACATTATGTCTTTAAGTTGCCTCTGCCTATTCTGCAGTTCTGATGTACACAATACAGCGTGAAGCCGAGTATATTTTACTATAATTTTTCGAGTCTGTATCATTGGTCGAGTTTATCTTTCAATTCATAGTTAAAGGAAATAAAAAATCTATTGAAAGCAAGGAAGAGGGCCTGGCAGTTAGTCTGAACATGGCGAAGGCCTTCGATCGAGTGTGGCACATGGCGATTCTTGCGAAACTTCCATCTTACGTACTTCTCGGGAATTTATAAAAGTGGATCGCTAACTTTCTCACTGAGCTGAGCATCAGTCGCTATTGACGGTTACTCCTCTGAATACATGCCCGTCAACACCGCTGTCCCTCAAGGCTGCGTGCTGTCCCCTACGCTATGGAGAAATCTAACATACATTGTTATGCAGATAATAACACTGTGGACGCTGTATACTCCGTTCAAGTCTTTTTAGGGAAAACGTCGACTAATGCCGTAATCAATTTATGTCTTCCGTTGAAGCATCCCTCAAAAATGCCATATGGGGTGAAAAGGACCTGGTTCACTTCAACCCCCTAAAGACACAAGTTTGCGCTGCCATTTGTCGTATCACCAGTTTTCGAGAACACTGCCCTTAAAGCCGTGCCCAGCATCAGTAAATTGGACCTCAGCTTTTCGAGGATGTGAGTATCGCGATCATCTGGAAAGTAAGGCCAAGTTGACTTCATAGAAACTGGGGATCATCAGCTAAGCGAGACAGTATCACGCCAAAAACAGCGTTTGGCCCAGTACAGGGCCAAATTCGGCTCCATATGGAATACTGTTTTCACTTCTGGGCTGGTGCGCCCCAGTATCAGCTCGGCTCAGCAAATGGTTTACATTTGATCGCGTACAACGTAGAGCAGTTCGATTCGTTGGGAACCCAATGATCTGTAAGAGGCTTGACACTTTAGCTTTGCGTAGACACATATCTTCACTGTGCTTTCTCTACCGCATTTACCACGTGTTCGTGTATTCTGGAGAACTATTCGACTTGGTACCTGCCGCCACATACGTCCATTACACAGTACTTCACAGGATAATGTACCATCCACTTCATCTGAACATGTGGCACTTCACTACTGTTCGGTTTCGTAGGATTTTTTTTTCACGCGCCACAATCTCTGGATCGGCCTACTTGCGGCAGTATTTCCATGTCGATACGACGTGGGTAGTACCTTCAAAAAGCGCGTTTACCTCCACCTTAAAGGCCAAAAACGCAACTGTAGCTCCCCTGGTGTTACACTGGCCGTGGGCGACGGTGATCACTCACCATTAGGTGACTCATATGCTGATTTTCCATAATAAAAAAATATTAGGCCAATTTTATAACACCCTAGTTCGTCTGGGATTAATAAATTACCTCAGTATCGGTAAGAGGTACTCCTTTTGGTGAATCTTTGGATTGCAGCAGCAGCGACATTGGCGACATCCATCCTATACTCGCGCCGTATGATATTACTGGTAGGTTAACTGAAACAAAAACATTTGACATTTTTATATTTTATATTATATTTTATATATTACTGGTAGGTTAACTGCAACAAAAACATTTGACGATGTATCCTGCACATGGCAGGATTAAGCAGATGGAACCTAGTGGAAAGACACTCCGTTCTATTCTCCGCCTTTCACTGAATTTGAGGCTTTACGTGTTAAATGTGTGGAACTCAATGCCGCGCTTTGCTTAATATTAACGAGGAAAATGAAAATAAATAAATTGAAATTATGTTAACACGACATTCTATATGTTCTTCTTCTTCTTCTTCTTCCTGGTATAAATCCCGGTGTGCTGTGCCAGGGTCTGCATTCCTGCTAAACCCACTCCAGTTTGCACGAGCTTTTACGTCCTCGGTGGTTAGACTATTGGCTCTCATGTCCCTTATCATGATTTCCAACAAGCGCTTCCTCGGGCGTCCGGGAGGTCTCATTTCAGGGACAGACATGTCAAGGCACTTGCGACCGATATATGTAGTACCTAGGCCAGCACGCAACGTAGCCATACCATCTCAGTCGACGCTCTTAGAACTTATCCGCTACGTCTCACACTCCAAGACAACCTCGAATGAATATGTTACGTATGCGGTCAGACCGCTTTACGCCGCACATCCACCTCAGTATCTTCATTTCCATGATATGAAGCGTACATAAAACATAAATGTTGTATACTCGTAAAGCGTAGCTCTATAAATAGTTGTGGGATACGAATTTTGAAATATTTATAGGTAAAGTGGGGAAAGGGAGTGGAACAGAGTCTTTTAACACTAGGTTTCCAAGTGATCACTGCCTACCCTGCCATGTGCGGTATACATTGTTAAGCTGAGAGAGACCGAGAGATTTATAGGTACAAATTTAATTCAATATATTAAATAACTACGTAAATTTCTTATGAATTTCTAAGAGTGCATAAATATTTTTCTATATATAACAAACATCTACAATATTTTGGAATATCAACATGCATGAGAACTTTGAATTACATTATTTGGTTATCGAGTTTTAGAATCGTCATTAAGTCACATAAAAAACGTTTCCTATAGAGAGAGAGATACTATAGTAAAAATTAGAGATACTAAAAAAAATTATAAGAAAACCAAAATACAACATAATATGTAAAATTAAAAAGGAAAAAACAAACCCAATTGATAGTGTTAATGAAAAAAACTTCTTGCATTAGGAAATATGTATTTATTGAAGAACGAAGAGAGATAACATATTATCTTTCTTTACGTCACGCAGGCGGGTGACTTACAAAAGGTTAAATGAATTTTAGCAATTTAATTGAAAAACGCTTTCCAAATTATTGGTTTAACTTATAAACTGTCTTTAATACGTTAATAATATGTAATTGGTGCTAGCCAATAGAAGTGTGTTCAATTAAAATATAATCAAATCACATGACTTAAACATTAAGTCTGACTGTAAGCGTAATGGTTGTGAGCTTGATCAGGGAATTGAAAACTAATTAAATATTTCCAAACAGTGTTTGAAAATTCAAATGCCGGAAACGGCTGTTAAATTTTCTATTCTGAGATTAGATTCATATAAACATAAAAAATACTAATAAATAATGTCCTTAATAATATCTCTTTTTGTTCTTACGATACAATATTTTAAAATTTATTTTAATTTGCAGGAGGCTTGCGAATGTGGTCTCAATAATAAAACATGGGGCCTCAAATGATGAATATTTTACGTAAAATAAACCAGTTACAAGATAAAAATATTTTAACTGTTAAAACTATGTATAAAAAAGAAAAATATGTGGTACGGAAGCTTTAATCGATCGAATATTTAAATAATATATATCTGATGTATACTAATAAATAAGGCTGTATCGATTTCACTACTATTTTAATATTTATTTAAACCAATTTACTTTGTCTTATTATTAGAATGAGATAATATTTCACTGCCTTAAGAAAGAATCAACACTACAACCGTCATGTACACATTATTCTTATCTGATTCTTCTTACTTATTCTATTTATTTATTACGTAGTACAGATAAAATATAATGCTGAGACACTCCGTTCTCCATCTTCTTACACTAAATTATTTCTACTTTACGTGATGGGAACAACAATTTATGCTACTTTTAAGATTGTAAAATAATAAAAGAAATAAGTATTTTCAATTTGTTTATTGTTAATTTTGTATATTTTTTTTTTCTATAAATATTGTTTTCTTTTTTAATTTTTATATTTATTGAAAGATATTTCAATTTATAAATATTCATATCTAAATTTAAAACCAAATGAACCACGATGAAGTCAATCAATATAATATTCTTACTCAGTATATTAATTTCACCTCTTGCACCGATCACAAATTATATATGAAAAAAACGGAGTGTTCATCTCTTTATATAAACTTTCTCCGATACCTAATAGCTGACACTGTGAGACACTAAGGCACTAAGAGAACAAGGGGAAAAACATAACTTTACAAATTATATCATACATTAACATAAAGTTGTTCATGATAATTAATATTATATATTCTTATAAATGAATAATTACTTACTCAGTATAGCACATAATATTTGATTTATCTTGCCATTTTCCACAAACAATAGATTTTTTTTCTTCAACATTTTCACTACATTTATAATAAACGTTAACTCAAAAAATAGATCTTTTAGTGATAAATGAAATTTTTATCGTATATTTATTTCCTCTTTACGCACAAGTTGTTTGAAAGTGCGATAGAAAATGAAACGACTGCGTCTCAGCGCTCGGGATGAGCGAAATCGAACCGCAATGATAGCAAAGCGATCTTTGTATAGATTGGAGATCCGTGGCCTAAAGCTCCATAAAAATTAACAGCACGAACTTGACTCCACATTTTGTCTTGTATAAGCCATGTATGTCTAAATGAGTGTATGTGTGAAAAGAAAACAAAAATACATATTTATAAGATTAGCTTCTTCTAAAATCCGCCACCTTAATCCAAAAGAACTTAATAAAATAACTGTAAAAAGGCTTTGAAAAGAACTTAATTAAATAACTGCAAAATATATGATAAACTGCAAAAAAAAAAGTAACCACAACGACATAAAATATATATGTATACAAAAAATTGTAAATATAATAGACAATTAAATTATACTGAATACTAATAAAACATTTAAACCACTTAATAATTTCCGAAAAAACTTTATAAATCAAAATAAATTAAATAACACAATAATAATAAATAATTATAGTGTCTAAAACTACTGCATGGCTCAGTATAGTCAATCCGCAGGGTACATGTGTTATACGCGTGATGAAGTTTTTCACAACTACCTACTTGGTCGTATATATATTTTGTAATATTGTTAGTTTACGTTGATTTTTCTATGTTTATATTTTGCTCACAGTTGCGCTGCGCCACATTTATTATAAAATTTTCTCAATATTAGTGAACTTTGTTTATATATATATATATATATATATATATATATATATATATATATATATATATATATATATATATATATATATATATATATATATATATATATACATATATATATATATATATATATATATATATATATATATATATATATATATATATATATATATATATATATATATATATATATATATAAACAAAGTTCACTAATATATATATATATATATATATATATATATATATATATATATATATATATATATATATATATATATATACATATATATATATATATATATATATATATATATATATATATATATATATATATATATATATATATATATATATGAAATTAAATGTATGTAATTATAAATGTGAAAGTTTGTACGGATGTGTGTATGTTTGTTACTATTTCACGCAAAAACTACTTAACGGTTTTTATGAAACTTTACAGTAGTAAAGCTTTGATATCAGAATAACATAATAAGTTAAAAATAGGTATTTTTAACCGACATAAAAAAGGAGGTTCTTTATGTATGTTCCCCGATTACTCAAAGATTGGTAGACTGATATTCAAAATTAATTTTTTTTTTTCACAATTGGTCCCACGGTAAGAAGATCAGTATCTGTTGATAGAATCCTGATGATGAAATCTATATCTGACTATCATCTCATTTTATTAATCGACTGCAAAAAAAGAGGAGATTCTTAATACGTATGTTCCTCAGATTACGCGAAAATGGGAAAACCGATTTTAAATAAAACTTTTTTTATCGTTGGAGTCACACAATGATAATTACTGTAGGATTATTTATCTATATTATTTATTTATCTTATTACATATAATAAAATTATAACAACCTCATGTCTGTACATTATAGATATTAAAGAAAAACTAAGATGGGGGAAAATCTTAATACAACCAATATAAGCCTGAAATATCTTTTTAAAAAATTTTGTCTGTTTGTTGTCCGCTTTTCACGCAAAAACTACTCGACGGATTTTGATGTAACTTATTTTGTTATATAGGTATTAGTCCTCGCTAACATAAAGGCTATTTTATTTTTTGGAAATTCGCTCTTTAAGGGGGCAAAAGGGGTAGGGGTAAGTTTGTATGAAACTCCGTCAGTTTTGAAGGTAATTCGATTAAAATTAATATTTGGCTATTTGTTTAGAAATTAAGAATAACGCAATGAGGATTTTCTGGAAATTCTGCCTTAACAGGGGTGAAAAAGGGGAATAAGTTTCTATGAAACTCCGTCAATATGCGATGTATTTTGACGTTTAGTATGGTGGGAGTAAAAAATGTCCTGAACAACATCTATGAGAAGTGATTATTTTAAAGCTCTGGAGTCCGTCTGCCTACCTAACTGGCATGCAACACCAAGAGCACGGCTTCACTTTTAAAAACATACGGAAATGACTATTATAATAATTTTAATCTTCTGTTGGCGCATAATAATAAGTGATCTCTTCCAGGCAACCTTTGGTTATAGAAGTTGTATAAAAAGAAGGTAGGTGGTAAATATAAATATAAAACTATTCAATAAACATTAAATATAACATACGTAATTATATTAGGTTCATAAAAATACAATTAAATAAACACTCATTTAACAGCATATTACAATATAAACATATAGACATACATATATAGTACATGTATTGATATACATTCAATACATACACATTATAAATACATACATACATTTAAAAATAAATATATATTATATATATATATATATATATATATATATATATATATATATATATATATATATATATATATATATACATATATATATATATATATATATATATATATATATATATATATATATATATATATATATATATATATATATATATATATATATATATATATATATATATATATATATATATATATATATATATATATATATATATATATATATATATATATATATATATATATATATATATAATGCAAAAAAAAAACAAACGAAGGCTAAATTAAATATTCAAATAATGTTTTTTAACTAACATCTTAAATTTTTGTAACGTTTTGGCACGTCGAATCTCAATAGGTAAATAATATTTATACATAATTATACCCAAGTTTCTGACTGATTCGCAAAATGGAATGGAAGTACCATCAATCGTTATAGTTGGCATTTGGGATAAGTCAATTACAATTGCTTGACTTTTTGATAGGTTTATAGTAATCCCAAATAGAAACCTGCATGCGATCGCTATTCATACTCTCGATGGTATCGGTGAGCGTACCTTGTGCGTAGGTTTGTAAGTCATCAGCATACAGGTGGTAGAGAGAAGATATTCTAAGACAGATGGTATTAATAATAATTGAAAATAGAAGAGGAGACAACACGCCACCTCGGGGCGCCAGCACTTGTCAAAGACCATTCAGAATAAGAATCTTCTATTCGAATGCACTGTCGGCGTCCGTACAAGTAAGAACGAAACCAATCAATCACCTCAGGAGATATGTTGAGAGAAATAAGTATAGCTAGAAGTATGTCAAAATCAATAGTGTTGAAGGCATTACTAAAATCTAATAATGTCAACACCGTAATTTTCTGCTCATCCATGCCATGTCTTATGTCATCAGTAATTTTGACTAAAGCAGTAGTCATACTATGGCCATGGCGAAAGCCGGATTGCAAGGAATTTAGGAAATTGTGTTTTGATAAAAATGTACATAATTGCGTGTGAAGAAGGCGTTCTAGAACTTTAGACATGGGAGGATTGAACGGATTAGATTTTTTAGGAAGTGGGATAATTTGGGCATTTTTCCAGATAGAAGGGAAATCACTATGGATAATGGAGTAATTCAAAATAGACGTAATTATAGGGGCTAGAAGGTCTATTAAAGGAATGACCATTTTACGACTAATGCAGTCCGCACCAACTGCACTTCCTCCTTTTAAATTTAATCAATTCCTGAGGAGCCGGTATCGAGGAAAGATAATTTAAAATGCTTAATTTATTTGTACTATCGATTGTAGCAGAAGGAGTGAAATGTTAATTAAGAGAATTTAAATCTACTGCTGTTGGATTAATTTTGTGTTTTGATTTACTGACTCCAAGGGATTTCAGAAATTTCCATACTTTGGCTGGACCATCTTCTTCGATTACTGATTTGTAGATATGGCGTCGTTGACTATCTCTACAAACCCTGTTGCAGCGATTACGAGCTCTCACATATTTCTTCCTATTGGCGTCATTATTGTCAGAAAGATATTTACGTTTAGCGTAATTCTTTTTTCTTGATTTTTTTTTATTTCCACAGTAAGCCAGGGCGCAGGAAGATGTTTCAGTCTGACCGGTCGCAGCGGTGCATGAGTGTCATAAAGTTCTGTTAGTAGTGAGTTGAATATATTAAGTTTCTCATCTACCGTACTAGCACTGTCGATGACAGTCCAGTCTATTTTATTGGCATCTTCAGTAAGACGCTCAAAATCCATACCTCCAAAATTGCGAAGCAGAAGAATTCTTGATTTTGCTTTATTTTGTAAGATATATAAAAAAGATCATGATAGGAGAATGCTAGTGCAGGACACTGACCATGCCTTGCGACATGATCGATGGAAGATACTATAATTAAATCCAAAAGAGAAGGGTTAGAATTTGGAAAGTGATGTGTTGGTGCTAAAAGAAGAATGTTTAAATTAGATGAATTTACTATGACTAGATATTTACTATCAAAAGATGACAATAAATCAGAATAATGAGCTGGAATACTCTGAGCATTTATATAACATTAAAATTTTTCAGGACATCCGAGAAATATGAATTAAGATTTTCATTAAATAATGGGGTACTGTGGAGACTGCCGTTGCTGTGTGTGTATTCAGAAATAGAAAAAGAAGATAGGAAGGAATTATTTACAAAATCGCTTGTAGCCATAATATTTATATTAATTAATTATATAAATAAAAATAATAATATTGAAAAAAAAATATGTATAAATACTAAAAGTATATGAATAAATGTTTTGCATGTGGTAGAGTCACGTTGTCAGTAATGGCAACACGCATGGGCAGACTCGACCGGATTATTACCACCCCCGGCATTTAAGACCGGCGTTAAGTAGTGGCTTTGGCCACTGCGTTTCGCATTAGGTAATGCCGGGCCCCGGTGCCCATCCACCTTAAAGGACGGCAACGCTCCTGTAGCTCCTCTGGAGTTACACGGGGCCGTCGGCGACGGTGATCACTTACCACCAGTTGACCCGTACGCTCGTTTGCCGTCTTATCCATAAAAAAAGTATAAATATAAAAATAGCAATATATCAATAGTCAAATAATAATTCTTCTTCTTCTTCTTCTTGGTCGTTATACTCTTGGCAGAGTGGTCGTGGTCGCCACGGAATGGTCGATATCGGTTCCAGTGGCTCGCTTCACAAGCCGCCGCCATTCGTCTCTCACTGCCGCATTCCTCACACATTCGTGGAAAGAGTTGTCAATAGCCGCCTTGATCTGATCGATCGGAGACCTGCCACGCGCTCGTGTACCTTCCACTTTTCCCTATATCACCAGACGCTCGATGGATTCGTCTCCTCTCCGAGATACGTGTCCAAAGAAGGTAAGTATACGGGCTTGGACAATGGAATAAAACGCTGCTTAACTTTCAGTTCTTGGAGTATGGACACATTCGTTCTATGTTCAGTCCACGACACTCCAAGCATTCTCCTCCAGCACCACATCTCGAGAGCGTCTATCCTCTTTCTTTCACTTTCTCGCAAGGTCCAGGTCTCTGCCGCATAAAGGAACACGGGGAACACAAGCGCCCGCACCAGCCGTGTTTTCGTCGCCTTTGTTATGTCACGGCATTTCCAAACTTTTTTCAGTTTGTCCATGGTAGACCTACAAATTGTCACGCGTCTCTTATTCTCATCCACGCATCCACCATTATGAGATATTAGAGCTCCCAGATAGACGTACGATTATACTACTTCCAAGCTTTTCTCTTCAGTTTTAAACAGTAGACTAAGCAGCACATTAGATCCTGCACAACCGGTTGAGCAAGCAGGATTTAGAAAAGGCTACTCAACGATTGATCACATATACATGTTAGAAACCGTCATTAGGAAATACCAAGAGATGCAGAGACCACTCTACGTAGCGTATATTGACTATCAAAAAGCTTTCGATACCATATCGCATATTAACATCTGGCAAACTCTAGAAGCACAGAAAGTAGAGAAAAAATATATACGTGTCATCAAAAGCATGTACGACACCAGTAAGAGCAGAGTGAAACTAGAATCAACTGGCCCATGGTTTCCAGTACAAAGAGGTGTAAGACAAGGCGACCCACTGTCTCCAATTCTGTTTACAGCGACACTAGAATCTGTTTTCAATCAACTAGACTGGAAGGAATATGGTATTAAAGTTAATAATGAATACTTAAGCCACCTACGTTTAGCAGACGACATCGTTCTTCTTTCTGAGACGACCACAGAATTGCAAACCATGATAGAATGTTTAAACAACGCGAGCAAGTCAGTAGGCCTTGAAATCAATGGGTCAAAAACAATGCTTATGACCAATAGCAATAAGATAGTACTATCTGTTGACAACGAACCTCTAACGTATACTGATAAATACATCTACCTGGGAAAACAAATCACATTTAACTATAAGGGCAATGAGCTGGAAGTGGAACGCAGAGTACAGTTAACCTGGAATAAGTACTGGGGCTTAAAGGAGATTTTTAAAAGTAATATGCCAATTAACATCAAAACGAAAATCTTAAACACCTGCCTCATACCGTGTTTAACGTATGGTTGCCAAACGTGGATCTTCAACACCAAAATAAAAAATAAATTATTAACTTGTCAAAGAGGCATAGAACGAAGTATGCTGAAGATAAGAAAAATGCAAAAAATACGGCACTCAAAAATAAGAAAGACTACTCAAGCAAAAGAAGCGCTAACCCAGGCTCTAACACTCAAGTGGAAATGGGCTGGCCATATGGCTCGTATCAATGATAAAAGATGGACTAAACAAGTAATGAAATGGAAAGGCCCTATAGGAAAACGAAGAAAGGGGAGACCCTTTAGTCGATGGGAGGACGAAATCCGCAAAATAGCGGGCCCAGATTGGATTCACACAGCCCAGTCAAGAAAAACCTGGTCATCCTTGGAGGAGGCCTTTACCTGTAAGAGGGGTTCCTACACCTAAATAATTACTACTATAATAACATATATAATAAAAGCAAATAAGCAAATAGTAATAGTACATATAGTAGTTATATAAAATGTAACGGTGAACTGTTAAATTGTAAACTTTTTGTAGGAAATATAAGGCTTTTTTTTATTTTTATTTTTATTTTTATTTTTATTTTTATTTTTATTTTTATTTTTATTTTTATTTTATTTTTATTTTTATTTTTATTTTTATTTTTATTTTTATTTTTATTTTTATTTTTATTTTTATTTTTATTTTTATTTTTATTTTATTTTTATTTTTATTTTTATTTTTATTTTTATTTTTATTTTATTTTATTTTTATTTTTATTTTAATCTAGAAACAAACGAAATAAGAAAACAAAGAGCATTACAAAATAAAATAATAAAAGAAAAAAGAAATCATTATACATATATACACACACACACACACTTACATATACGTATACACAATGTATACATATACATTTGTAATGTTTTTCATATTAAAAGTACACTAAGTTTCAGTTATTGTGTACAGTATAAAAATCCGAACTAAGCTCTTGTCATAACTTATCTGTGCTACAAAAATCAACAATAGTGTATTACAACTTGTGTCATGACAATTCATATATAAAAAAATATTCAATACTTCTTAATACAATAACTAATAAATATTGTGGCTTTTTCAAATAAATTATTTAAAAGTAAATAAAAAAAATACTAAGTGAATAAAAAAAATAATAATTGAGCCAACAAAAAGAAAACAATAAGAGGTCATCAAACTGACAATAAATGATAAATAGAATAAAAATTAAAATAAAATCAACACAAGAAAAATAAAATAATGACAATTTTTTTACCCCTCGTTTGGCCCGTGGAACCATAACTTTGTCGGTTTTTTGGACAAAATTGTTGTGCACAACAGGAGAGTTATTGTTGGTACACGAAATAGCAACAACCTCAGCTCTAGTTTCAACTCTGTGTTGAGATGCATCTGGCCTTATGATATGAATCCGTCCATTCATTGACCAACACTTATTGACACCGAATCGCTGTCTTGCCTCAAGGAATGCTTTTTGACGTTCTTTAGTGAGGAATTCAGACTAAGTGATACCGCTGCCTTTTAATTTACTTTTGGCAAACCAAACCATGCCCCGTATTGATACATCAGCAAACTTCACTACTATAGCCTTGGCTTTTCAGTATATCTACAAAAACGATATGAAATCTTTAAGCTGGAAGAAGAAAAATTAGGAAACACTAGATGTTTACCTATCAACTCAGTAATGCTTGTTTATATCTTCGGATTTTTGTTCTGGCACACCGTGGAATAAAAGAAATTTATGCCTTCTTTTCATCTCCTGCCCCTACCCGCAAAAATACTGTGTTTTCGAAGGTCAACCGGAGGTCTCACCCTCCTTTTCTTACCAATCACTTTTCCTTTATAAATCTTTTTTGCCATTCGTTCTTTACTCATTCGCTCGACGTGCCCAAACCACCGCGCGTTTTTTTTTCATTCTCACTGTGACGTCCACGCTGGTACCTAAAATTCTGTATAACTCTTCATTAGGTATGCGATTAGCTACTCCGCATACTTCTTATGTAACATCCACATTTTGCTGCCGTACAACAGCGTCGATCCAATACTGCTTTTCTCATATCCAATACTGCTTTGCTTATCTCCTAGGTGTTTTTATCCCGAAATTCTCACGAAATTTTCATAGGAAAAACACTTTTGTCATAATGCACATACCTAATTAGATGTGTAATAACTTTAATTATTATTCCACGTAGGATAGCTGCTATCAGTTTTATAACTATAATATAAGGTGAGTTGAAAGAAATTTTATTTGTCAAAGTTGAGCTATTACTCGAACTTCCTCAATGTCAGCACATCAGCTCTCTCGAGTCTTCTAATGCCATTTGACTGCAAGAGCACATTAGATAGAGGGTTTGGGTGGCTTGTCAGACGTTCTTCTACGACGGTTTGAGTTCTCTGCAGACATTTAATATTCAACTTACTAACCGTCTACCACATTTGAATGCCATATGTCCAGATTGGCTTAAATATGGAGCAAAATACCTCAACTCTTTAAAAAGTGACAAGGGAGACTTTTTACCCTGGAGTATTGTCTACATAGTAGGATTTTTTATCTTACGTTGAAGTAATTCTTGTTGATTTTAAATGGAATTCCCATGTTATCCTGCAATGTTGATAAACTAGCTATTTACACAATTTTATTGTAGCATGTGTGTCAGGACCTATTTGAATGAGGGACGTATTTTACTTTTCCACGCCTCTTACTTTGCCAAGTATCGATGGAGTTAAGCTGAAGCAACTACAGCAAGTTATAGAAATAAAGGCTTATTATTATTACAAAGCCACGTTATCGGCAAAGGTCACCACGGTTATTACAAGTGACTGAGGTAGATCACAAAAGAACGAAATGACCAAGAACGGAGCAGTCTAAGATTACAGCCATGCAGCTGAGTAATCTTACATCCCGGAGCCTACCTTATTACTTCTTTTCAAGTGGAAACCCATCACGTAGAATGAGCATGGTAAATACTTTTATATTTTGTAAACTAATCCTTTATGCCAACCTTGGTCGATCGTCTGTTGTACGTCGAAGAAGGCAGTCGAACAGTACTCCTTATTCTCTATTTTGCCTTATTTTGTAATACATACTCTCTGTTTACTTGTTCTATGGTGGAATGGAAATATGGTGGAATGGAAAAACTCAAATTTTTGATCACGAAATTTGAGTTTTTCTATTCCACCGACTGAGGTAAATCACAAAAGAAATGACCAAGCACGGAACAGTGTAAGATTACAGCCATGCAGCTGAGTAATCTTACATCCCGGAGCCTACCTTTAATATAACTTCTTTTCAAGTAGAAACCCATTACGTAGAATGAGTATGGTAAATACTTTTATATTTTGTAAACTAATCCTTTGTGCCAACCTTGGTCGAACGTCTGTTGTACGTCGAAGAGTGATACCCGTGTAACACCAGGGGAGTTACACGGGCAGACAGTTGTTGCAGGCCTTTAAGGTGGAAATACACGCGCTTTTTAAGGTATAAATGTTGCTTAATGATCTATGTTTCGAAACAATATAAATATTTTTCACTGTTTTATTTCATGGTGATTTTTCCTTATTTTAATGTCCTTATCCTATTTCCAGTCGAAACGTTTAAAACAGTTTTTTTTATAAGAAATAAGCAAATTGTATGATTCTAGTTACATAGCCAAATTCTAGTTAAATATCAAAATTATATATGTGAAGTTTAAATTAATCCTAACGACACAGGTAATTATTTTTATATAGTCCAAATTTTACTGAAAATAAATCAGTTACACTCAGTACTGAAAATAGCGACGACTTGGGAGGGTTTTTAATAAGATATGCTTACTGACTCCAAATATGTATCTAATTAAATCTCCAAAGAAATGAAACGTATAACATAGAACAATTGACCTTTCAACCGTCGATATATATATTTTTACGTGCATATTTAAATCGATATTCATTTATATTTATGTCACATACAACAAATAATATTATGTACACATTTAATATTACTTTTTATCGATGCTCAATTAGGATTCTATTCGATAATAAAAAATTAAATCGATATCAAATAAAAAATAGATTTTGACAGTTGGAGATCGCGTTTTAAAGACAATAGCTTGCTTCAAAATGGAATTTCCCGCTACAATTAATAAGAATAAAAAGACCTCATTTTAGACCTTATGACAATGGGATTAAAGATATATTTATTTATGTAGATAGTGTAGGTTTTTCGTAAACATATTTTATTTTTACAATTTTATGAAGTACTTCAGAATATTTCATAGCATGAGTCATTGACTCATTAGTTGATAAGTTATAACAAGCTTTCTGGCTAAATCATTTATTTATACTGCTAAATCATTTATTTATTACTTAACATCAATGTTAGTTACTTAAATATTATATAGTGAAGCTATGATGATTAAATCACTGGTGTTTTTGGACATGGAGACCACTGGCATAACTCAGCATGAGATGCACAAGACAAAAATAACAGAATTATGCCTTATTGCGGTTAAAACAACACATTTGTTGGAAACTAGAAGTGGATTAATACCTCGTATGGAACATAAAATCAGTATGTGTTTTAATCCTTGCAAGTATATATTGCCAGGTTGCTCTAAAGAAACAGGCTTAACCAATGAACTGCTAGAAAATGAATCAACTTTCAACAGAAAGGTATTTACAATATTTGATTCTTTTATAAATATGTTAGAAAGGCCAGTGTGTTTGATAGCTCACAATGGATTGAAATTTGATTTTCCTCTTTTGAGGACTATTTTCAACAATTTAAACGTAGAATTTTGTAAGGATATCCTTTGTACTGATAGCTTACACTTTTTTTATGATGCAATGGAAGGTCAGAGAAAAGATATACCAACATATAGAGTTATTCAATCAGATACAATTGAAATAATTGATTTAGTTGATAGTGATGATGAAGATATACAGTTGAGCAATGAAACAACACCAAAAAAATCTACTTCCAGTAAGAATAAACTAAATTATAAGCATAATTCAGTGCCTTTAATAGATAGACTGAATTGGTATGAAAATAAACCAAAAGAATCATATAGATTAAAGAATATCTATAGAAGGTTACTGAATAGGTCTCCGAGGGAAGCTCATAGAGCAGAAAATGATTGTCTAATGATGCTGGAATGTGCTGTAGTTTTAGCCAAAGATTTTGTGACATGGATTGAGCAGAATAATTTGTTATTTAACATGGTAAAACCTATGATGTCTACGGGGGCTTAATGCAATGTTGATTTTATAAATATTAAGGAAATTTTACAATTTATTAAGAGTTTTGAGATTTATTTTTGTACACATTTTGTATTTATTATTATAACTGGTTATTTTTAATGCTATGAGGCCTTAATATATTAAATAACACAAATTTATGACTGATATTTGAAATATTTTAGATACATCTATTTTCTAAAACTGTTTATTTACAGATTTGTTATATATTTACTATTTTTAAAGTGTCAAAACCACTGATGTAACAAAAATTCTTATTTAGAAAACATACAAAAAAATATATACTTTTTATTAAGGATTTGGTTATATTTTGTTACTATTTACTGAATAATGATATTGGTCTTTTTTAATGTGGTTTTGTATTGGGATGTTTTAAATAATGACAACTGTATGTTTTGTAAATAATTAAAAAATATTGTGATGTTGGTACAATGTATAAATATTGTACATTTTATTGTCTTTATTGGGACCAGAGTGCCTAAACACTAACCTTGCTTTATGTAGAATACATAGTGAAGGTGAAAAAATCAAGCCTGAAGCATATATTGAAAAATAATGATATTGGCCCCATTTTAATGTGTTTTTTGCGACTTTTTAAATAATACAATAATGACAACTGTATGTTTTATATATAATTTAAAAATATGATGATGTTGGTACAATGTCTAAATATTGTACATTTTATTGTCTTTATGGGGACCAGAGTGTCTTAACACTAACCTTGCTTTATGTAGAATACATAGTGAAGGTGAAAAAAACAAGCCTGAAGTATATATTGAAGAATAATGATATTCACCCCATTTTAATGTGTTTTTTGCGACTTTTAAAATAATATAATAATGACAACTGTATGTTTTATATATAATTTAAAAATATGATGTTGGTACAATGTTTAAATATTGTACATTTTATTGTCTTTATGGGGACCAGAGTACCTTAACATAACCTTGCTTTATGTAGAATACATAGTGAAGGTGAAAAAAATCAAGCCTGGTTTAGAAATAATTTGAAAAATAATGATTTTGCCCCATTTTAATGTGTTTTTTTTGCGACTTTTTAAATAATACAATAATGACAACTGTATGTTTTATATATAATTTAAAAATATGATGATGTTGGTACAATGTCTAAATATTGTACATTTTATTGCCTTTACGGGGACCAGAGTGTCTTAACACTAACCCTGCTTTATGTAAAATACATAGTGAAGGTGAAAAAATCAAGCCTGGTTTAGAAATAATTTTAAAAAGTGATACTTTGTATAATATTACTAATATACTTTTTATAATGGTGCTAGAGATTTTACAATTATAGTTACTATTGTATTTTTTCCAATGAATTATATATTTAATGTAATTAAGATGAGCACATACTTTGGGTACAATTTTTTTTAGATATATATTTTTTTATTCACATGCAATGCTTCAAGCATTTCATGGGAAGTGGGTGACATGGGAACAATGTTAATACTTGGTTCCCAGGTTCCCTGTACTTAACCGGCTATTGAAGGGATACAGTGTGTAGCTCAAATAAAATAAATGAATGTAACATTCATTCAACTTTAATTTTATACTCTTTTTATATTCATATTATTATAGATATTTTAAATTAGTCAACATAACCAAAGTATGTAAATGTCACAATTTTTTTAAGCATAATATTTTTTTTATTAAAATAATAAAGTAAATCTAAAAATTATAAGTGTTTCATTTGACAGTTTCATTGTCAAGTGTGGCATGTTATAGCATTGGTATGTAGAGTTGCGAGTTCAATCCTAACTCAGTAGTACGAATTATATAAAAAAAGGTGATTTATTTATATTTTCGGCGTTAAATTACGCCTAAAATACACGCGTTATCGTATCAAGACAAATAAAGCATGATGCTGTAAAACAAAATGAATAGATATTAAATAAAACATGGTATATAATAACAATTTATTTAAAAAATAACATTTTAACTAAGTTATATACTAAATTTACATTTTTTTTTTACATATATTAGGAAGGCTTAGAAATCTGATAATAAAACAAAATATTAAAAAAAAAAACATTGAATCCATGTAAAAGTGGATATTTCATAATCTTTTATATATTTTTTATCTTGGCAAAAGGAAAATTGACAAATAATAAAGATATGATTTTAATATAGCACCTATTTAGTTAGTTATATGTATAGATTGGAGAAGAAAGTAAATATTAATTATATAAGGAAAGTTTTATTCAAAAAGCGTGGCTTTGTGTTGCGCTACTCAACAAGCAATGCCTCAAATTCGGCGGAAGTAGGGGAGTGGAAAAAAGTGTTTTGACACTAGGTTCCCAAGTTCCCTCAGCCTACCTTGTTAGGTGCGGAGTACTAAACGTGAAGCTGTAAAATAAATTAATTTATATTACAAAAAAAATATATAAACAGTAACTTTGAAATATGTTTTTTTTGTTAAATTACGAACATTGAAATTCCGTATAAGAATTTATAGAAATATATTGAAATCTGCAAGTTTTTTTAAATTTTCTGATTTATAAAAAAAAAACTTTAAATTACAAAATCCATAGTCTCAAATCTCTTTGTAAATATGAGGAACATTATTTTTATTATTGAATTTCACAAAAATATCGGAAACTATAAAACAAAACCGATAAAAAAAATACAAAAAAAAGTCCTTATTATCTTTAATTTTTTAATTATTTCCAACAACTAACTAGATATATGTATATATAATCGTAAGAAATATTTTTTTTATATTTTTAATAATTTTTAGTCTGTTATATTTTTGACAGCCATCAAGAATCTATTACAGGTATTACCTATTTAATGTTAACTATAGAACACAATTTGGTATTTGAGAACTATCTATAAATGAAGAATATAAATTAAAAAAATAACAAATTTGCTAGTTTAAATTAAATTATATATTTAAAGTTTTTGTGAAAACAACGCTCTGTGCGTATAATTCCTTTATACGATAAAATAACGCCATTAAAAAAAAGAAAAAAAGGCCGCCTCTTTAAATTATATTAATGATTTTGTTTATAATTATTTCAACATATTTAAATTTCATATAAAATTTTTCTTAATTTTCAATTTAAGCATTTTATTAAATGGTTTTTAACTAGTTTTAATATATTTGATGTTTCTAGCTACATATATACCAACCTTTAGCTGTCTTAACACTAGGTTCTCAGGTTCCCTCGGCGTATAGGCGCGATAAAACGAGAAGGTAGAATAAATAAAAAAAAAATAGTTCTACCATTTTCTTATTACAAAAAAAAGAAAGAGATAGCAACATTTCATTTTGACACACGATAGATGACAATCTTGAAATAAACTGACAACTTTTAACTAAAAAGCATTGAATGTTTCTGTCAAATTTCGAGACACCGCAAAGGTAAGATTTTTTTTATTTACAGCATTTAACCGACTGCAACGCAAGGGACAGTTATGTGTTTATCGATCTACGTAGTTTTGTGCTCATGTATCAACTATGTCAAGTAAAGCATCGATCAATAGCTATTAAAAAAATATATTTTAACTTCATTAAGGTTTTTCTTCTAGTTTTTTTTTTAAAAAAAAGAAACTTTTTTTAAGGAAATCGTATAACAGTAGTACCAATAGCGTCGTCGCTGCACGCATGCGCTAGAGCCGATTCAAAATCTTGCGGTAAAAACACCTGTAAAATAGAATTAATATTATAGTATAATATTTTAATATAAAAAAAGAAATAATTTCATATAAAATAAGTTTGGAATGATTTTTTTTTTCATTTCAAATCATGCAAAATAGAATTTTGTATGATTTGAAATGAAAATGAAAAAAAAATAAACTTAATTTTTACAGTTCACTTAAATTGACGCTTCAGATTTGAGAAGAACTGGGAAGGAAGTTAAATGATTTTTTTTATACATATTTAATAGGGAGCCTGGGATAGTTCATTTTTATTTTTTAGCTTAAGTAAAAAGATAAACCACGGCGTTAAGTACTGTCACTCAACATGACACACTTCAAATTTAATCTAAAATGGGAACCAGAATGAAGTATGTTAATAATAGGTTCCCAAGTTCCCTCTATCTACCCTGCCACGTGCAGGATAGAGCTGGAAAAGCTGGAAAAAAACACATTTCACACATTTTCTCTTACCTTATCCAATACAGGTGACAATTGAGCCGAATCAGCGAGTAACTTTAAACTTTCCAGACCATTCTGTAAATGATTTCTATCTTCCATCCAATCTGTATTCGAACCGCATCCTAAGATCCACTGTTAATATTTAAAAAAATATAAATTAATTTCAAGAACTATCCTCCCATATAAAGTACACTGCAGTAGACAGAGAGAACAAGTCTTTGCGAAACTCAACGCCGCGCTTCGCCTCAATCACCAGAGTGATGAAATGAAAATATTTCATATTTCAATTTAATTTTATCGAGAGGGAATCGAACCCACGAGTTGTCGCGTTTACAATATAATACCACGTCGGTGTCATCAAATCATAAGCTACCCTAAATCAATAAAGATAATATCTCCATGTACTTAGTACATTGGTTGATAATAATATATATTACATATTATAAATTCTTAGTACTTCGATCTTTAAACAGTCCAAAAACATTTATTTTTATCTTAATGTTGCATCCCGTACATGACAAGGTAGGCAGAGGGAACCTGGGAACCCGGTGTTGAGACACTTCGTTCCCATAAGGACACTTACGTTCACCCATATCGGTTCCTAAGTTCCCTATGCCTAAACAAAAACACGTCAAGCTAACAGAAAAAGAAGAAAAAATAATATTTGAGCCAAACTCACCCTAAAAGTCCTATAAGTGTAGAAGAAAGTGCAAAATACGATCCAAAATGGCGTCGGAAGTCTGTCCGTTATCAGCGGTTTAGGTCTCAAATCGACCAACGCATTGCGTGGGGCTGTTGCCCTAAAAATATATATATATTTTTATTTTTTTTTTTTTTTTTTTATGGAAGAGACGGCAAACGAGCGTACGGGTCACCTGATGGCAAGTAATCACCGTCGCCCACGGCCCCGTGCAACTCCAGAGGAGTTACAAGAGCGTTGCCGTCTTTTAAGGTGGATGGGCACCGGGGCCCGGCATTACCTAATGCGAAACGCAGTGGCCAAAGCCACTACTTAACGCCGGTCTTAACTGCCGGGGGTGGTAACAATCCGGTCGAGTCTGCCCATGCGTGTTGCCATTACTGGCAACGTGACTCTACCACACGCACTTTAGTCGCCTCTTACGACACCATCAGTACCAGGGTGATCCTATTCTAAACCGGGATCACACGGCTAAAGTTTTAGTTTCACGCTGTATCCCGCACATGGCAGGATAGAAAGAGGGAACTTGGAAATCTAGTGTTAAGACACTCTATTCCGCTCGCTTAGTTGGAAACAAGTGGTGGAACTCAACGCCGCCTTAATACTAGAGCGAAAAAAACGAAAATATTTAACATTTAATTTCATTAAGTGTAAAAT